>JAWNMP010000126.1:0-148442 GCA_035043875.1 Drosophila paucipuncta | reverse complement strand
TATCGGTGTGTTGATTCCAGCTCACGCCAAGTGCGCTGGTCAATCCGTTGTCACACGTATTTAAATCCTTGTTAGCGAAGTTTTCGATAAATTGGGCATGATTTGAATGCGATCAATTAAATCAACATTTACTTGCCTGTACATCTGGGTCACATTAGCTATTATGGCATAACGATGTAATCTGAAACGCAACAACAACAAATATAAATCATCTTGGAGAGTCGGGACGACAATTAAATGATCATTGAGCGAAGTTTGACTGGATGTTCGACACGAGGCGTCGAAGACCACTCGAAGCTTTGTGGATTCGCTGCTGGGCTTCAAAACGCAATGGTGAGGTATATAGTAGTGAGGTTCCGATAAGTTTGGTTCTGTGACCAGCGACATGTGTTCCAAATGTTCATACTCCTCCATGAATTGACAACACTGTAAGCGAAGTTCCGAAGATTGTGCCAAACGGCGTTCCAAGCTGAGAAATCTACGGCCTGCTATGTCGAATGAATGACCAAGTTGACTGGGATAGTTCTTAAATGGCAGCAACAATGCGACCACTGTCATTTATAACAGTCGTTTTTACGTAGTGTTCCTCACAAGCTCGATGTTCTGGTTTCAACAGCACATTTGAAGTTTCAGTTGGTCCAATTTCCATAAGCGTTTAAGGTGATCGTCAATTGAAGCGAGACTGTTGCAGATGACACTTTCCTGTCACTACCTATCCAAATAGCGTATTTCGGCCCAGTTGTATCAAGTTTAACTTGACCCACTGACAGAATGTCGAAGAATACTTCGGTTCCTAAAAGCATGTCGATGTGTCGAGACTGGTAGAATTTCTCATCTGCCAGAACAATATTTTCTGGCATTTTCCATGTTGAATTGTCGATATTGATGTCCGGCTGATAGGTAGATAGTGCGAGGTGACGCAAAAATCTAACGAAACTTCAAAGGGCGACAAACGAGACCTTATTGATGTAGTTGTAAGAGAAGTGATGTCTGTACGTGCATGGCCAATACTGCTGATTTGCACATCGTGTTTCTCTCTTTTTAGACGAAGCTTCTGAGCAACCGAATCGGTGACGAAATTCACCTGCGAACACGAGTCCAGTAGAGCACGGCCTAGTCTGTAGGTGCCAGTTGAATCTCTGACCAGGACCATAGCCGTTGCTAAAAGAACCTGAGATTGATAACGTTTTTTGATTTGCGAATGGTTGTGTGCTACTGCTTCGGTGGCTGGGGAAGAGCTTGGTTGTGTTGTTGAACGTAGCTTGTAGTGTAACAAAGTGTGGTGCGATCTCTGACAAATGTTGAAGAGCAATCAGCAATTTGATGACCCTTAGGCAAGCAATTAAGACACAGTCGGTGACGACATCAAAACGTTTCGGCGCATCCAATGCTTTAAATTGTTCGAAAGCCATCAATTTGTGAGTTGACCTTGAGCACAATGCACAAGCAGCGATAGCAAATGCGAAAGACGAGTTATGTCCTTTGCCAGGATTACGAATACGTTTGGTTAATTGTTGTACTTTTGGACAACAGGAATTGACAATAACGCTCCAGTACTTGTACGCACTGAGCCCAAGTCGGGATTGTTGTATAATCCAGCGATAAATTCCATTTGTTTCTAGTTTCCTGATCGCATTTATCCAGAACCCCATAGATTAACATGGCTTGGACTATGTCGATGTCAGAGCCCAAAGACGAAAGTGAACTAAATAATGCCGATGCATTATCAATTAACGAACGTAGCTGAGTAGCGTTTGATGAACTAACTGAAGGCAACTGAAAAATAGACGATATTGTCTCTGTAAATATCAATGCTGGCTTGTCATACCGAGACTTTAATTTTTCTAATGCCTTAGCGTAGTTTTCATTGGTGACTGGAAATGCCTTCACGCACTCCAGTGCAGCACCCTTTAAGCAGTTGAGTAGATAGTTAAACTTCTCAATGTTTGTTATTTGCGCTCCTTTCACGATTTGATTAAACGAGCAAATTAAGTTGTTATATTCCAGATGATTGCCATCGAATGTGGGCAAGGCCACACAAGGCAGATGTGATTGTTGAGGATCTTATGTTGGATTGTTGCACTAATTTTTCTAATGCCTTAGCGTTGTTTTCATTGGTGACTGGAAACGCCTTCACGCACTCCAGTGCAGCACCCTTTAAGCAGTTGAGTAGATAGTTAAACTTCTCAATGTTTGTTATTTGCGCTCCTTTCACGATTTGATTAAACGAGCAAATTAAGTTGTTATATTCCAGATGATTGCCATCGAATGTGGGCAAGGCCACACAAGGCAGACGTGATTGTTGAGGATGGTAAGCAACGTGTGATATAGCGTCATCAACGACTGTACTATTTAAGTCTTCACTAAGCCGTTTCTTAATTGCCAATTTGATGTGTACATAGTTGTCTTCCAGTTCAGCGCGCCCATTATAATTTGGATCCAGAGTTTCTATTTCCGATTGAATAGCCAACGATTGCTTAAAGTACGATTCCAAAATGCCTAAACGACATTGAAGATCCGGAGGTGATCTTCTAGAAGAATCTCCAGATTGTCCATCGACTAAGGTTTTAATGAGGGAAATGTTCCTTTTGATATTTGCGCGCTGGCGTCGGTAGTCTTCCAAGAAATGCGACATATTTACAAATGTGTAATGAAATCGAAGAGAATTTGGCGCGGAGCTTAAGTTCTGCTTGTCGCGCCAAAAACGATAAAAATGATTGTTGTGTGTATGTGTGTATATGAACTACAAGAGTATCGATCGCAGTTGCAGCTCTTACACAAACGAACGAAGCGACGATTGCGAGCAGCGCACTGGCCGTTTTAGCAGGAGCGAAATATGCAATAAGAGCAGCGACGTTGTGAAAGAAGACGATCGAAAATTGACCGAAAACTAACGGCGAACAAAGTAGGCGACGAGCAAAAACGGCGCCGACAGTATGCAAAACGAATATAGATACTTTGAGTTATGTGCATGTGTGTGATTGCTGCTGCGACGAAATTTTTTTTGGTTCTAGTTAACGATTTTCACTTTTTTGACAAGTTTGATGGTTTAATTGTTGCAAATAAGCAATTGGAAGCCAAGGCGAATTTGTTTAGTTTGTATATACGAGCAAGCGAAATTTGTTAACGTTACGAAATGCGAAATTGTCCAATTGTTTATTAATAATTTGTTTAAACACTGCCCCACGTTGGGCGCCAAAATATACGATGCATAAAGCGTTTTTTATGCAAACATGAAACTTCAGATCTGGGCAGTGTTTAAACTATTTAATTTAGCAAGTTTATTTATGAGCGAAACAAAAGCGTGCGTCTGGCTTGCTTGAATCTCCAACTCGGACTCTTCTAATGAAAACTATCGATATTTACTAAAATTACAATGTAGTGTTTACATAAGTGAATAAGATTTAAAAGAGTTATATAAAGTAGCGATAAATTGACAAATGAACAGATGATCATTCAATATCAGTTGTATTCAAATCAGTTTGATCAAACAACGCTTATTATTATTATTATTATTTTTTTATGTAGTTATTTATTAAACATTAATCAACATATTAAAGGGATATAAAACATTGACTTGTAAAGGTGGGATGAATGAAAAATAGCAGTGAATTAATATCTTTAACATAAACATAGAACTGGTTTTAACAGATAATAAATAACATTAAATATTACATTTGTAGCACATTAATTTAACGCCCAACAGTCCAGAGATCGCTGGTGTGTTTTTAGGCTAATCAGGGTGATGTCTAGCACCTCTTCCCTGATTCTAGTTACAAATGTCGGTGTAGATCCGACACTGCCTATTGCTAGATTATATTTAAATATAAAATCCGTTAGGCACTCACCCCATATCGCTGCTATCGCTGTTGTCGCTGCTGCACCATATCGTGTGGTGAGGCAGCGGCGACATCAATTTGAGGGCATTGGCATCGCATCCGATGAGCATTGAGATTTTCTCCCTCCTGCAGTAATCCACTATTTTTTCTATCTCTGGTGGTGGGCTCCATCCATCTTCTGTGAAATACGCAGACACCATGGCCGTAGGCACCTCGCTAACCTTGGTCTACATCAATATGGGAACGCAGTCTCTTGTCAAGAATTCTGAAAAGATAGCAAAGTTAAAGTTAAAGTCTCTCCGATACCAGATTACCTTCGAGTCAGCCGTGTGCAGGCCATTTTACAGCCGTGCTTCCTGTACCAGGGCTAGCCCAAGATGTTAGCTTGGTAAACATCCTCTGCTAAGATGGCCCAGGCTGCCTTAACACGGTTGATTTTTACCTCAGCCAGCCCTGTGTCGGTGACTCTGGCCATCTATTGCTAGGGAGGCTCCAGCTGATACGGTGATTGGTTACATCAGCTGTTATCGCATAACGATGTAGTCTGAAACGCAACAACAGCAAACATAAATCATCTTGATGAGTAGGGCCGACAAGTAAATGATCATTGAGCGAAGCTTGATTGGATGTACCACACAAGGCGCCGAAGACCACTCGAAGCTTTGTGGATTCGGTGCGGGTATGTAGTAGTAAGGCTCCGATAAGTTTCATTCTGTGACCAGCTACATGTGTTAAAAACGTTCATACTCCTCCATGAATTGACAATACTGTAATCGAAGTTCCGAAGATTTTGCCAACCGGCGTTCCAATCTGAGAAATCTGCGGCATGGTATGTCGAATGAATGACCAAGTTGACTGGGATTGTTCTTAACCGGCAGCCTTACAACAATGCCACCATTGTCATTTATAACAGTTGTTTTTATGTAGTGTTTCTCATAAGCTCGATGTTCTGTGATCGTCAGGTGATCGTCAATTGAAGTGGCGCCAAGTTTAAAACTAGCAGCAAGCTCTCGAGAATGTTGCTGATGTAATTTGCCTGTCACTATCCATCCAAACAGCTTCTTTTGGAGCATGGGCCCAGTTGTACCAAGTTTAACTTGGCCCACTGACAGAATGTCGAAGAATGCTTCTGTTCCTAAAAGCATGTCGAAGTGTGGAGACTGGTAGAATTTTTCATCTGTCAGAAAAATATTTGCTGGCATTTTCCATATTGAAATGCCGATATTGATGTCAGGCTGATAGGCTATATGTGATGTAGTCGTAAGAGAGGTGATGGCTGTACAAAGGGAACTTATACCAAACAAACGTTTTCACCTACCACACAATATGCAAATAATTGAGCATCAACATATTGCAATGTGCATCGGATTATAATTTATGATGATAATGCTAGCAATTTATTGTTTCAAAAAATGGCATATAACAAGTGAATCACCTCAGCAAGCCGAAACATCAACTACACCCAGATGCGAACCTCCTGCTGGAAATCAACTTTTCACCATTAGATTAAATGATGGCAGACAACTGTAAAATTTTGAGTGCTACTTCTGCTAGGTGTATAGAAAATCGATAAAGTCGATATTCGCAAATCAATAAAGCCATTTATCTTCCACAATTTTATCGGTACAGTCACCAAATGCATTTGGTAGGTTGTTGGCGATGTCCTTCAAATATCAACGTATTCCAGACTCACCTCCGATTCCTCAGTTTTGGAATTAGACCCATCAAATTTGGTAGGAATGGTATGGTACTGGTAGACTCCTTTAAGAGCCGATAACAACATTTTATAGCCGCACCCACACCTGCGACCCGCTTATCTCTCATAATATTAAAGATAGAGTGACCAAACTTGGAAACTTGGTGAAAACCTCTTACAAGATTATACATGCCCACCCAATCACATGCCCACCCGCCGCCCCCAGGAACTTTGGCCCTAGAAATTTGAAATGGGTACATCTCACACAATTTGAAAGCTAATGTCACCAAATCCGAAAGTTATATTATTAGTACCACCCTTCAAAAATCCAGAAAAATCAAGTAAGAGTGCTGTAGTCGAGTAACCATGCATACGATATACACCCTGAATCCTGTTGTTAAATATATTCTAGTTTTATTGGCAAATTTATCTTATTCATACAGACATGCTTATAGGCGTACACGCAATCATAGGCAACGGATCTGCAGAATACAGACAAAAACATATTTACGATGGGTTAATGTGTTCGGGGTATAAACATCTTTGACTACGCCCACGTCCTATTGTGATATCATGTGTGTATCACTTCCTTTCTAATGCAGTCATATGGGCATGAATCACAGAGAAGACCTGCGTTTATGAATTTCGCAATTCTGGCCGGTCCATTATCTGCTAACTGTGTTGGGCTTGACAAGAAATAGCTTGCCATCTTGGTGCACGTGCAGTTAAGAAGTATAGAAAATGTTTCGCAGATTCTATCTTCTCTTCATCTCTACAGCTCTTGCAGAAATCATTGTAGGGTGTTTGAAGCCTATTGGCATGGGCATCCACTAGGCAATGGCCAGTTATTGCACGTATTACTAATACGTCTAAGAATTGATAAGGACAGAATTCTAAGAGTTGGTGGGACATACCCCACTTAAGTCCACTGGATTACCTACAAGTGTATAAGGTGCCCCTAGCTTCCTTAACCCGTAGCTGGGTATTAAATTTCAGTCTAATCCACTATACAGTCCCAGCTCTAAAAAGTTGGCACTGTTACAGAAGGAAAGCTTGTTTTGCTTATTCTGGGAGGGACTCACTGGCCTTCAAGTTTTTACAATTTAAGCAAAATCATTGTTGACACCACAGAATTCACGTAATTTTTAAAATACAGCACAATATTCTAGTAAATAGTTTATGTTTAGTTTTTATTCAGAAATCCCGGAAGAGCCATATTATGGGTCACTGGTATTCACTAGAAGTAGATAAATCAGAACCGACGTTTAATATTATAATTGTTTATTCATATTATTATTAGGTTTCTTAAATAATAACATACTTACTTCACTATACATTATGTAATTTTACAACTTTGATGAGTTGATTGCGTAATTGAAATTTGCGTCTGTTTTTGGTGAGCTCTTGTCACCGAATAATCGCGGAACTCAGCAAAATTCTCTCTTTAAGAATGGTGACTATTTCGCGTTTCTTTTTGTTTTTGTTTCTCTGTGTCTATTCCCATTCCTACATGCATATCATACCAAGTTTAGCTAACTCTTTATAAAATTAAATACTAATTCTTCACAAATTCATTATAAGGGAATTTAATTTCAGGTTTAACATAATTGTTGTGTATGGACTTCAGTTTGAGATAATTGGAATTTCGTTTCGGTTAATAGCCGTTCACATGAGATCCGTTACTTGCACAAGTAGGTGCACTTTATGCCAACGAGAAGTTGGATGTTGTATGCGCACTACACTACAATTACAACAGCTGATAGTCTGGGACTTCTTCGTCAGGGAGATTGTAGACTTATTCCCCGAGACTTGAAACTTGGAACACATACTGGTCTGTGCTCCTGTCAGACAAAGTGTACAAATGGGAGTGCTAGGTGACAAGGCCATCGATAAAATCAATATTCACAATTCGATAAAGCCATATACCTCCCATAAATTTAAGGCTTCGGTCACAAAATTTGGTTGGTAGGTTATTGATAATGTCTTTCAAAGATGGGCATGGCGATATTTCTTAAAGTGTAAAACGATAAGCCACAATTCTAAATATATTCTAATATATACCAAGCTTGTAAGTTAACTTCCTAGTAACTTCCATATCGGATCGGATCGGCATATCAATTTTTAGACCACGCCCAAGCCCGCCGTCCACAGCGGTTTCGGCGGTAGAAATCTGTTATGCGCATATCTTCCACAATTTTTTAGCTAGAGTAAAAATCTTAAAAGTATATTGCTAGCTGCTCCCCTAAGAAATCGATAAAAAAAATTGGCTACGTCCACAGACCATATATCTCCCATAATTTGAAAGATAGAGTTACAAAATCTGAAAGGTATATTGCTAGTAACACACTTCAAAAATTCGGAAAAAAAATTTGGATCACGCCCAAACCTGCTACGATAAAATATATGTTTATAGCTATATCATCAGCAATATAAGAATTACAGCTACCAAACTTGCAGATTACTAAGATTGTCCTAGAAAATTTGTGTTTTGGTTACTCTACTCCCGCCTCCAAAATTCCCAGAAGCCTATATCTCCCGTAATTTAATAACCACACCAAACTTGGAAGGAAGATTACTAGCAACCTTCTCTAATAATTTTTTCGGCCACGCCCACTCCCTCCCCCAAACATTTCCAAAATATCATAGCTATGGTTACCAAACTTTGTTGGCAAAACTCGTGCTCTGAACTATGGACATGATCTGTTTACATAGTCTTGTCCCTGGCAAAAGACCGAATCGTGGTTTCGAGGTAACGGGCCGGACTAAGGTATAATGCAACCCGTGCCGATAGTCAGCCTGTCTGGGGGCCCATAAATAGTCCAGTCATCTTCGGAGCATATCGGATACTTGGCGACCTCCTTATCTGCACATCGCGGATCTCTGTGCAGATAGACATCTTTTCTCTGCAACTCGTGGGAATCCGAATGAATTCCGAAAAATAAAAATAAAAACCAAAAAGAGTCCGGTACTCGATCAAACCCGGTAGGGAGTAATCCCAAACGTGTAGCTGACGCACTGGCACGAACGCCTGGCCAAAGCGAAAACCAGGCAAAAGTTTGCCTAGCTAATGGTGAGGGTCCAGTTGGCAAAAACGCCGGCTCATCCGACTTCTTGTTAGGAAGGCAAAGCGCTTGTGCAGCAAATCTTCCGGCGCAGCGGGTGCGAAAGGCGAATTGCCAATTACCAGCGCCGTGGCGAAAAGATTCACGTATGCCGAGATGAGGAATGCGGCAAGCATTCTGATGCGGTAGAACGCGATGCGGCAGCCAACCAAACAGCAAATGTCGAAATAAGGTGGAGTGGGCCAAAAAGTTGCTGCCCAAACTTCAGTGAGGCACCACCCAATTGAAGAGCAGAGCCAGGCAAAAAGGCAACGCTCTCCAGAAGCGCAGGGTTGTTCGCCGAAATGGCCAAGGAGAGATTCCTTATAGAGATCCTCGACAATGGCAACAAGGATGGAAGAATTCCCAAAATTAGTGGAAATGAGTTGAAGGAACTATAGCTGTCCGCTGCCTACAGATTTTGAGACAAGTGCCTGCGCCACTAGCAGTATGCAGAGATGCTGGTTGGTACCAGGGAAACACGAAAGTCACGAAAGTTGCCAAGACGCAATTTCAGTGGAGCTGCATAAGGCTGCCGTAGCAGCACGCATCTGCTGAGTCTGTTGCAGCTATGCAACCCGTCCCTCCCTCCCCATGATTGGAGGGTGGTCAAGATTGAGGCCACTGAAGGGCCGACTAACCAGGCAGAGTTGATTCTAAACACAGAATCACTGGCTGCCAAGGGTGAATGGAACTTTGGCTTCGGTTCTATTACCGTGAAGTTGTATAAATCCCCGGCCGGAGGGGATTCTGTTGTCGACAAAACAGTCAAGCAGGTTCCCCCTCCGGAGATCGGAGTAACTGACTGAGCAGGAGCGTGGTTACACATCAGAGGCGTCAACTCTCACTCGGGGCCTTGAGGCCATGTATTACGAGATCGAGGAGGACGACTTTGTACTGATAAGCGAAGATGACAGCAAGAACACGATTTTTAAGGTAGAATCTCTAGACTACTGCAGATAAACCTTCATCACTGGAAAGCAGCATCCGCTGCCCTGATGCTCCGCCTGGCTGGTGGCGGAGACGACATAGTACTAGTCCAAGAGCCTTGGGTAATAGGAGGCAAGGTTTGCGGGCTAGGAAGTAAAAAATCCAAGCTTCTTGTAGGTCAAAACTTGTAGGTAAAACTCGTACCTGCGTCCTCGCGTGTGCAGCTCCAGCTAGGTACGGCTACTGTCTGCTTACATGGCTCATGACAGCATTGCCACGGCTGCCAAACGGTTGCATACGCAGACGACGTTGCGGTAATCTTCAAGGGAAAGTACCACCAAACTATCTGAAACCTCATGACCAGTAAACTAAAAACACTGTCATGTTGGGCACAAGGAGTGGATTGGGAGTAAACCCAACAAAACGGAACTTGTTCTTTTCACAAGAAATTACAAAGTCCTTCGTCTTGTCCGCTCGACTAAATAATGTAAATCACTCCTTCAACAGCAGTGCCAACTTCTTAGGATTGACACTGTACATAGGAATCTAGACTGGAACCTTAATACCCAAACACAGGTTAAAAAGGCAACAGCCCTATATACGTGTAGGAAATCCATTGGGCATATGGAGTATGTCCACAAATATTATTCGATTGCTGTACACATCCATTGTCAGATCAATACTTTTGTATGAAATTACATTATGGTGGTCCAGCCTCAAAAAGAAAACCAATCAAAATAAATTAAACAAAGTTCAGCGTATGGCTGCCAATAATACAACTAGAAACACCCTTTAGAACATACTTCCCTGCAAGGTACGAATGGGCTTATAGCACTCCAGGTCCATAATCTTTTTCACAGATGACTCAAGGCTATACAACCGCCTAGGCGGAGGTGTCTACTCTGAGAAACTCAATATACAACTATCATTCAACCTTCCAACACATTTCAGTGTTTTTTAAGCTGAAATACTTGCTATAAAGAAGCGCTAGATTGGCTAAAGGTTAGCCGTGGCAATATTAATATATAAATTGACAGCCAAGCGGCAATTAAATCTATTAGCTCGATATCATCATTTTCGATATCAGTAACAAGCTGTCGCAAATCTATAAATGAGATGGCAAAACAGCATGTTATTAGCCTGGTATAGGCTCCTGGACATTGAATACAACTGTAAAGCTGATGGGTTATCTGGGAAATGAACTATACCACCACTCCTCACTGATAACCAAGTTATAAGTATGCCTTTAGGTAACTGCAAGCTCAATATCAAAGAAGAAAGTATGCGCAAGTCAAATAAAAAATGGCAAAATGCAACGTACGCCCGCATATCACACCAAAAATGGACCAACATTAACACAAAGCGCGGTAGAGAGCTGTGTAATCTGAGTCGGACAAACTGTTCTGCAGTAATCCGAGCTCTAACAGGGCACTGGTTGGTCGGCATTCATGCCAACAGACACCAGGTGCCGTATAATGATTTCTGCAGAACCTGCAAAGAGGAGGACGAGTAGGAAACCCCGGAGCACTTCTTCTGCTTCTGCTTAGCATTTGACAGAAAACGGCTGGCAATCTTGGGAAACTAATTGCTAACTGATATATTTAAGCTAGAAAATATGACACCGATCAGGATCGCAAAGTTTATAAACGCCACTGGCTGGGAAAATATCTAATTTTATTGGATGTTTTTAGAAAAGGAGTGGAGGATAAATCCTCCCAGATCCCACATGGTATCACAACGGGCCAAACATGGGCTATGTTTGTCAACCCATCGGGCTGACAGCCGTCCAGACCTAACCTAACATATGAAACTTGGAAGGAACGGTACTAGCTTATATCTACCACAAGGCAAAATTGCGCAGTACTTCTTGGCTACATACACCATGTTCGTTGTTACTTCTTATGTGCTCGGCTAACTTATGGAATCAAATTATTTCGCAGCCGGTTACGCACGATTGCAACGTTCAATCTGTTTTTTTTTATAATAATTTTAAGAATTTTAAAAAATTATTATTTTTCGAATTTCATGTTGCGGATTGTTACTTAATTACTACCAAATCAAGATATGTCTTTAACTTCAAGTTAGATCAAATATTATGCAGTAAGGATTTTTTGCTTCAAATGAATTTGGCTATATACATATAAAAAGTATTAGCACTGAATCTCAAACACAGAGGAGTTAAGTTATATAAAATATAAGAAACGTCAATAAGTATGTGCTCCATTAATATGAATTGAGTTAATTAAATTATGAAGGTTGTTCGTTCGTTTAGATCTGGGCGGTGTTTTAACTATTTAAATTAATAAGTTTATTTATGACCGAAACAAAGGCGCACGTCTGGCTTGCTCCAATCTCGGACTCTTCGATAGTGAAAACTATCGATATTTACTAAAATTACAATGTAGTGTTTAAATAAGTGAATAAGATTTATTTTATTTAAAGTAGCGATAAATTGACAAATTAACAGCTGATCATTTAATATCAGTTGTATTAGTTTGACCAAACATCCCGGCCACCTTGAAAGGATCTGCTGTCAACACATCAATCCATGCACGAAGCTCGTGAATGTAATCTTATGACTAACGACGCCAAAATTGCTGGAGCGGTTATAACGTCAAACCGTTTCAAATTGTTTAGATGAGGCGTTACTATCGTGTGTTTGGTGGCCGAACTAACAAGGGTCATCGGGTGATTGCTGATAGATCGTTGGGAACAGGCGACATAGGTGACAATGGGCGAGAATTGAGGACAACTTCGATTTCTGTTGTGATCGTGCAGAGCTCCTCAAACGTTAGGCGAGTGTTCGATAGCGTCTTGTGCAGCACCCCTTTGCGCTCTTAACTGCTGCTTCCCATAGTCCGACAAAGTGGGGTGCCCTGGGGGGAATCAAATGAAACGACACGAATTCAGAAACGCAATACTCTGATATTGTGTCTTGAGTAGATTGATCAAACAAAAATTGTCGGAAGGCTTTAGCTCGTTTGCTGCACCGACGAAGTTAGTTCCATTACCACAATATATGTCAGGGGCAGCGCTCGCCGAGCAACTATTAGTTTGAGTGCAGCCAAGAATGCCTTCGTGGATAATTGAGAGACAACTTCGATGTGCACTGCCTTGAATGCCAAACAAATTAACACGGCCAAACAATGGGATTTGGATGGATGGGTGTTTCGGTCGAAGGCGCTACACTGGCAGCGATCACATAAGGTGCCTTTCCAAATTTTGGCTTGTACCGAACACAAGCAATGCAGCAACAACATTCCACTGGAATGAGTGCCACTAGAGCTTTACATCCAGCATGGCAGTTGCTAAGATGTATATTCCTCACATAGATCCTGACGAAGTGCGATTTACTTGGCAACAATATCAGATGTTTTTCGATGTTTTCAAAGTCAACGTTCTCTAACCGGCCGCCAACTCTGATAAGTGAACATTCTGTGGAGCGATCTATAAAAGGATTGAGAAACTTTAGATGGCTCCTAAGTAGTTTATCTTTTTGATTTTTACGAATGTTTTCGACGAATTATAATTGCTGGATGTTCCTTATTATGCAATAAGCAGCATTGTGTAGTTCCTCGGGTGACAAAGTTGATTCGAATTTATGTTTCATACGTGTGATTTGAACAAAGCGAAGCATGTAAGCGATATGGTTAAGATCCATTGTGGCGACGAAAGTGGATTTGCTTTGGTTGCATTGATTACTTGCATATCAATCTTGCTGATATTGCTTGATATTGGTTCATGATATTTAGTTAAAAAGGCTGGTCCTGAGAACCATATGGATGATTGTAGATCACAGGTGGTGGCAACTCGAGAAACTGTGTCAGCAGGATTTGATGCCGTTGGTACGAATCTCCAACGTCCGATTGAAGTCAAATCTCGTATCTCAGAAACTCGCTTTACGACAAATGCTGATAGCGTAACTGAATATTGTTTTAGCCAATGCAAACCAATTTTTGAATTCTGACCAGAAATATACGGCATGTGGCTCTTCGGCGAATATAAACTTGATTTTGTTGTAAACTTGTGCCAACAAATGTGCTCCACATAATTTCAGTTAGGGAAGCGATTTCTTCCTTATTGAGGTCACTCTGGACTTGGCAGTGAGAAGACAAACAACAAAGTTTCCGCAAGCAGATTCCGACCGCATATAGATGCAACAGCCGCACGCTGATCCATATGTAACCGGGTCGAGTTGATAAGTGCGAAGTGGTTCAAAGTATGTACTGGTATTTGCGATCATTTAAATCATATTGGAGAGTCGGGCCGACGAGTAAATGATCATTGAGCGACGTTTGATTGGATGTCGGACATAAGGCGTCGAAGACCATTCAAAGCTGTGTGGATTCGCTGCTGGGCTTCAAAACGCAATGGTGGGGTATGTAGTAGTAAGGTTCCGATAAGTTTGGTTCTGTGACAAGTGACATGTGTTCCAAACGTTCATACTCATCCATGAATTGACAGTACTTACTGTAAGCGAAGTTCCGAAGATTTTGCCAACCGGCGTTCCAATCTGAGAAATCTGCGGCGTGCTATATCGAATGAATGACCAAGTTGACTGGGATTGTTCTTAACCGGCAGTCTTACAACAATGCGACCACTGTCATTTATAACAGTCGTTTTTACATAGTGTTCCTCATAAGATCGATGTTCTTCGATAGTGAAAAATATCGATATTTCCTAAAATTACAATGTAGTTTTTACATAAGTGAATAAGATTTAGCATTTATTTAAAGTAGCGATAAATTGCAGATTAACACCTGATTATTCAATATCAGTTGTATTCAAATTAGTTTGACTGAACACGGGTATTTAGATGTATATGGTCCTTCTTTCCTTTGTTATTTTTCTTTAACTTGCGATCTATTCGTGTTGTTACGCCATACCGTATTTGTAGTCCATCGTAGTCGACAGGCCTGAAAAGGGATGACGTTGCTGACTCTCAAAACGGATTAGTCATTGTAACATCTGATATTACCTTAACTCCATACCAGGTTTAGCTAAATCTTTATAAAATTAAATTTTAATTCTTTACAAATAAATTTTAAGGGACTTTAAACTATTATTATTGGGGGAAGCTGCAAAGCGACCTATTTGATCTATTATGCCTCCTTCTGGCTCATAGCTCTTCCATCAGCCCCAACTCCAGTACGAACGTGAGTATTTTGTTGTGTTGAGGTCTTCTATGTCTTTGCAATTCAAGACATGCGCCCCTAGGATGCTGCGTCTTCTTCTAGTTAGGCGACACACTCTGCTAGGATGTGCATCGAGTATTCCTCCTCTCTTTCACAAAACCTGCGCAGATATATACCCAATTTTGTTAGGTGACTTCTTAGTCTACAGTGTCCTGTCAATAGACTGGTAAGTATCCTAAGGCTGTTCTTTCCCATGGTTATAATTTGTTTAAATCGTACAAGATTATAACCACCTAGGAGACATCTGGCTTGTCGGAGTCCTACTGCCTCCGACCAGCTCTGTTGCCGTCTCTGTCTCTCCTCGTTTCTGAGTTCCAGTCGTATAGTGTGCCTCCCTATGCCACAATACGGTTCTGGTCCTGTTAGGGGCCTTCCTGCCCCCATTCTTGCTTGCTCGTCAGCCGCCTCGTTTCCCGCTATGTCCCTGTGGCCCGGGACCCATCTCAGGGTGAGCCTGTTGTGAGTCCCGAGCAGGTCTAGCTTCGAACGAACCTCATGGACTACCTTCGATGTAATTTTAGTCTCCATTATGGCGTTCAATGCTGCTTGACTATCGGATAGGATGGATATATCCGTATTCCGATAGTTGCGTTCTATATTGAAATCCGCACATCTCCCTATCGCACACACCTCAGCCTGAAATATGCTGGTGTGCGTTCCCAGGGATTGATTGTAGAATGCTCGAGGACTCACCACTCCAAGACCCGTGCCCTGATTCGTGAGTGATCCATCGGTGTACCATTTTATGGTGTGCGGTTTCATGGGATGGACTTCATCCAGAGTGGTCCGATTCCCTTTTACTACTCATACGAACTGTGAAATTTCGCTCGAATATGTGTTCGGCTACCATTTCGTACCTAGGTTGCATCAGCAGGGGCAGTTCGTTTGAAAGGAGTTGAGCATCTTGATGGCTTGTGATATGGTTGTCCTCAACTCCTTCTGCCGATATCCTTAGAAGCGTGGCTTTCTGTTTGAGCCGTATGATATGGTGTAGTGGTGTGAGGACTTTAACCTAAGGTTTAACTAAATTATTGTGTATGTCCTTTTAGAGTTAATCTTGAGATAATCGAAGTTTCACTCCATTGCGATAACTATTTGTTCATGATGTTTCGTTTAACCGCCGTTCACATATGATCTGTTATTTGCACAAGTAGGTGCACTTTATGCCAATGAGATGTTGGATGCTCCGGGGTTGTACCGCTGCACGTGCACAATACCGCAATGTGCTTCTCGCAGCCGAAGAGGCAAACTATGTAGCGTCAATAACATAGAAGGGCACTGGTCCCCTGTAAGCGATCCCAATTTGAACAATTGGTGTCCTGGCACACTTCGGAAATGGCAGCAGTTTTGGGGAGACGCCTTTACACTAAAAAAGCTTTTAAGTAATATCATAAGCAGCCGCCCGCGCATTGTGTCATGACTCCGTTGAAACCTATCTTTATATGTATGTGTGATCGAGAAACAAAGAATTTTTGTATGCCGAGACAGCGATGCCATGTTTTAGATGTGCACCAGTATATTAGGAAAATTTCGTCATGGTCTGAGTTAGCGTCATGTATTTTTTGACTATAGTGAACGTAGAGTTCTTGAGTTCTTGATATACAACTTTTTGTGTTGGCGGATCTCTCTCTTAAGCTGTTGTATCTATTAGGGATGTTCAAGTGAAGTAATGCTTAGCATTTCGAGTAAGCAATTTTACTAACTAGTAATCAGCTATACATTCATGAGTCTATCAGCGAGATATTCTATGGCACGTTGGAAGTTATCGAATAACTAATTTCGCCTTGATGTCGATTCCATATAATTTCCCAAATGTCATAATCGCTTTCAATACATTCCAATCTTTTTCGGAACTCTCCACAAAAATAATCACTAGTAAGGTCTGAGGGGGACAGTACCTTACAAGTCAACAATAGATAGAGAGGACCGCAGATAAGTTTGAGATCATTGTTAAGTTTCTGTTATCTGCGCCAATTTTGCATTATATTCAAATCTTTTCTGGTGCTACCTGTGTGCTGGAGCTGCTACGATGTTCTTGAAAGGTTAGGTTAAGTAACAACTCATAGTGGTTCATGCCTGTTTGTTCGATAGGTCTATTATGAGTTGGCACTAGATTATTTAAATTAGAAGCTGTTGTCCGCTCGGGCTGTTCTATGTAAAGCGATGTTAATTGTCTTTGGATTGATGAATTCAATAGTTTTACTTAAAATTTAAGTGATATTTTCTAGCAGTTGCGTTTTTTTAGAGTGACCTCGTACTGAATTTAATTTGATATCTCGTTTGGGTATTCAATGATGAGTCATGCATTACTCTAATTAAGAACTCAATTTTATATGTGCTGTCTCGTGAATATTTTTTCGCATGTATTTGCGGTAGGGCTAATTATACTAATTACTTTATCAGTCTGAATTTGAATGTAAATACCCCCAGATATCTTATAAATATTTCTTATATTTTAATTTAAACTTAAAATAATATACTATAACTTTCGTCGCGAAAAAGAGTTTAATTTTCTATTTGGTATTATATTTTTTTTTGTTTAATTTGGCATTTACTTTGTTGTGTACTCAAACAATCAGTTCCCTCGTCGTATCCCTTCAACGAATATGATTTGAGTGTGTGCCGCCACCACTCTACAGAGAGCGTGTGCTTGGTGTCGCCACTGTCGGCGACGATACTGCAGTTCCTTGGAGCTCGTCTTCTCTGCTGGCAATCCAACGAACACCGCTATAATCAGCGTTCTCGCCCGGCAAGCAGCAACATCAACAACATCAACGACGAATAATGGCAAATGCTAACAATCCCAAGAGCTACAACAATTACAGTAACAAGAACGCCACTAACTACAAAAACATTTTAAACAATAATAATGCTAACAAAAACATCGCCACAAACAAAAACACCAATAACAACAACAATATCAACGTCAACAATTTCAGCACCAACAACGCAAACAAAAATTGCAATACTTGAAGATTAAATCGTGTTGGATGCAATGCCGTCTACTTCTGCTGATGGTCGTGCATCACCATCACCATCACAAGGGCTCGCGGATCTGCTATCAGATTCTGACGCAGATGTCCAGTCAGTTCACATGGAAGAGCTTGTCACAGTGGTGTCTGGTTCGCCAACGTAATATCAGCTAGTCTGACAGTCCTGCGATACTTTTATATAAAGTGACCGCTTCATATTGTTCCACGATCTGCGGAGAAATATGTATCCGCTCGGGCAGAGATCCGCTTTACCCGGGTAAGGCTAAATTAGAACAGGCGGTCTGGCCGGAGTGAGATGTGTGGATAGGATAGGGGTAGGTAGTAGTGTGAGGATATAGGGGGTTGTGTGAGGCTATGCTTTTAAAAAAGCGACAAAATAAGCGCCTTGTCGGTAAGACTAACATTATCGTACTTGATGCTTGTCCGGGACTGCTTATTTACGAGGAATCTCGTATTATTCGCAGCTAATTTCCCCGGGGAAGGCCGATCTCTATCCGCAACCCGCGACCCGCCAGTTGCTTCAGCTCAACCCCAACCGAACCATCTCACAAGTTCTTTACACCAGGACTTATATGTACATTTGTCACCTAGTTGTGCGCTTTATTTTGAATTGTTGCATATTTAATATAATATTTCCATCGGCTACTTTCCATCTACGTCGACAGGCCCGGATGTGTTTGCCATACGATGTAATAGTATACAATAAAGAGCCCAAGAATTTTTCTTGATGTAGGCTTTAGTGCAATTCAGCCTGAGAATCTGCAAGCGGACCTCACTAGGGGAGATACATATGTGTGATCAGTTGTACAGGATCGACCTGGCTGGGTGATGCAAGTGCAAAAGGCGTGAACCAGCCTTGGAGCTCATCGGCAAGTGCCGATGCAATCTTTACATCCGATCGACACCAAGTATTGTCGCTTGACACAACGCGTTGTCTTCCACAAATTGAGTATCTCACGCAATCCCTAAGTGCAATTCCCTGACGAGTGTCCAACGCTTGCAGCCCAGAGATAGTGTTAAGCATTACAGTCTCCAGCAATCAGGAACTTCGGTCCAAGCTCTTCGAAAAGGCATTTAAAGTCTCCCATTGCCCACACAAAATGTGGTGGACACCGCTGGGACTACTTTGCCTTGATTACTACACACTCTAACGACAGCACATTGAGAGCAGGGCTTAATGGCGTAGCGCATGCTGTTGCGGAGAAGATTTAATGATTACTGCTGTGGCGGTGCAGCATTCGATCCGATGGATGATGGCAAGGTGGACATCGTAGGTTTGTAGCCTGAAGTGTGATCTGGAGCAGTAGTGAGAGTCGCAGACTACATCTATTTGGTGGCGATAAATAATTTACTCCAACTTTTAACAATGGCATTAAATGATGAGGAAGAGTATTAACTTTACTATGCTCTCAGAATTCCTTGCTAGAGACTACGTTCCCATACTGGTGCAGACCAAGAGCTGGACGGTCCCTACGGCCATGGTGTCTGCCTACCTCACAGGAGATGGAGCCTGCCACCACGAAAATGTCGGTACCATCGGATGCGATGCCAATTCGTAACACATGACATGGGGCAGCAGCGACATCAGTATGAGGGGTGAGTGCCTAAAAAATGTTATATTCAAATATAATGTAGAATTTGGCAATTCGGAGCCTTACTAGGAAAAAGTTGGAGGGTAAAATACATGGGTGTCTCACTTGACAGCAAATTAAACTTTGGCACCCGTGTACAAAATAGGATATAAAGTACTCCAGGGCGCTTTATACATGTCGTAGCATAGCCGGAAAATCACGTCACCAAGGATATTAAGATGGCTATACCTAATGGTAGTAAGACCCAATGGGTTGATAGTGTGGGGCGACAGGGCGCAGCTGATCGCCGTGAAAATACAATTGCAAAAGTAGCAAAGAATGGCCTGCGTATGTTTGACAATGGAATCATCATCATCAATCATATTTTCAGATAAAGTGCCCCTGCAAATGCAACTTAGGGACGCAATCTTAGCCAAATACAGATTCGAGCGATATTTCACTGTTCATATGAGTAGCAAACGGGAATGGACGACTCTGAATGAAGACCATCCTTTCACACACCATAACATGGATCACTCACCAATCAGGGCACAGGTCTTGGAGGTGGTGTGTCCTCGGATATCTTACCATGAATCCCTGTGGACGCACACCAGCATATTTCAAGCTGAGGTGTGTGCAATAGGGAAATGAGCGGACTTCAACTTTAAACGTAACAGTTTAGAACTTAGAAATGAGGAGAGACAGAGGCGAGAACAGGACAGATGCAGCAGGACTTCGACAAATCAGATGTCTCCTCGGTGGTTGTAATCTTAGACGATTTAAGCAAAGTTATAACCATGACAAAAAACAGCACATTGAGCAACTCCGTTTCTATTCCGAATCCGACTAACTTCTTTTTTCCTTTGGCCGAACACAAAAAGAGAACATTTTTGGAACCAACTCACGTTCACTAATGCACTGAAAAATACTCATAGCAATATTTGTTCGTTGCACAAAGCATTTTTAATGCAAATATGAAACTTCAGATTTGGCGGGTGCTTAAACTACTTAAATTAACATGTTTACTTATGACCGAAACAAAGGTGCTCGCCTGGCTTGCTCTAATCTCCATCTCGGAATTTCCGGTAGTGAACACTGAAATTACAATGTAGTGTGTACATAAGCGGGTAACACGTCTAGTGTTTCACAGTGGGCAACCTCGGCTAGCTCAGTATTCCCAGATGTGGTTAACTGCAACCCTTGTGTTTATGGCCACGACGTACCCGCCCTTCCTGCAATGGGCATGCATGAATATGATATGTCCATCGCCCTTTAATTGGAGTTGATGATTAATTTATTCCATGCTCCCGGCGATTCTCCCCATTATTTAACTTACTCACAGATCATAATTTTTTCCTTACAATTTATTAACAAACATTATATGGTATAATTCAGTAATTACAAAATACGCCGCTAGGTAGCGTTGTATGCTGCAACGGCTATTCAATTTTGAATTTAAATCGGGAGTCTTGCCATATTCGACGAAACCAAAACAAAATTCGAACAAATATGATTAGTACTTTAGGCGGCTTTAAATCCCTATCCTACCCTATTAGAATATATATACGAATTACTTAGCATAACATTCAAATACATAAATAATCGTCTACATACGACATTTACTTAAATATTCGGAATGAGGGATGGATGCGCTGAAGCACTGCGCCCTTGGCGCTGAATTTGGGTTCGGCACAATATATAATTTGTTTGGCTCTGATCATATGCGCGCAGTCGACTTGCACTCGACAGGGCATGGATTGGATTTTACATGTGCTTTTCCTTCTTGTTTATTTACAATTTGTGTTTTAATACAAAGTACGCAATTTAACATTTGAGCGTGTCAATAATTTTCTTTTGCTCATGCGTTTGAATTTAAATTTCAGGTTCGATTAAATTTTATGCGCTCGAACTATGCGACTTCGGTTGCTTATCTTAGGATCATGTGATGGCACTTATTCCATACTAGAACAGGTACGCCGTATGCCATGCGCCAATATCAAAAGATGATGGATTTGCCCAGTGATTCCCTCGCAGTAGTGACGAGGCCGTATTCAGCAATTTTGCACCCGGCAAAATCATCGTGCATCAACTTCAGAGTAATTCTTGGTCGCCAAGCAAATTATATATAACATAAATTATAAACTTGCGGCGTGACCTGCCGTCGGCCACCTGAACATAGGCCACAAAATTAGAACAGCACAACAATTATTTAAACAGACACACATACGCCGAATTTGACTCCACAAAGCCTAAAGTATAACGGAGGGTTAGTCCACTCCTGCAGACACTCCAACCTCTGCTTGCACGGCACATAAAATCTGCGCGCCACGGAACATGACCTGTCTCCCTTTTCGCCTTTTTCTCATTTGCTAATTCTCTCTAACCATAACACGCCACCTTGCCGCCACATGCAACGCTGATCTCGCTGACCTTGCCACCTTGCTTCCCTTTTCAGCAATGTGGCCCTTAAAATTTCCTTTTTGGTGATGGTATTCGATAATTGCCTATCGATATGTCTGCAAATACAACAGCGCACGAAAAATTAGTGTTAGGCGCCAGCTTGAACGATCAAAATTGTCGTCGCATTTCCTTCGTTTGCTCTGACGGTTGCCCTTGTGAACCTCATCCAACGTAGGCCACACCAACGCTATATCCCAGTTAAATCCGAAGATCTTTAGCATGGACGACCCCTAGAAACATTCCGTTTTCATCATCTACTTCATACGCGTTGTTTCCTACGGCTCTAACAATCCTGCACTTGCCAATTTTTTATGCGAATTTCGCGTTGCTGAAGTCCTCAGCACAAATTCCGCCTATAAACTTCTTGGCTTGCCACAGCGTGAAACTTCCGAGCCCGCTTGTCATATATGCCCTTATCCTCTCCTCATAAGGTAGATACCTTGAGTTTCTATTATGATTGCAATTTATCCTAACCGTTCTCTCAGATGGTGTGTTAACAATGATTGAGTGGGAGTCGTTCGCGAGCGCACCTCTCCCGGTCTGGCTACGCCCACTCGTCCATTTCCTCCACAATCTGGGCATTTAGGAGCAAGTGCATCCGGTCTCCCACAACGGTAGCAAAAAACGCCTGCGCTGTCTATCCAAGCAGTCTCTCCAGTCGTGTCCCTGTGGCTACAGTTCCAGCATCCAGGCCTTAAATTCGACGGTTTCGCCCGAATCTCGTCGACTTCCGGCTCGACTTTGGCTTTCTCCTCGAGATCGTCACATATGGCACTAACGTTTTTACCTGGTCCCGCGTATTTTGCTTGCGTACCATATGCTAAACGAGAACTACGCTGTCCCAAGCTTGACTCAACTTCGTTGCACTCTTCCCGCAGGTGATCAACAGAGTATACATCCATTGCATAGATGTATCTCCCAACCGAATCTCTCAGGCCTTTTTTGATTATCTTTATCAGTTTAGGCTCTGGCAGCGGTATTTCCAATCGGGAGGCCATACTCGTCATCGACTGGATGAAGTCGTTTACTGATTCCCCAGGGAGTTGTTGACGCTGTCTCATTTCTTGCAAACGATCAACGTCGTCCCAACTTCCGCGAAACCTTGCAAAGAGCGCCTTTCGGAGTTCATCCCACGAGTATATTGGTCGTTGCCTCACGTGAAGCCAATACCATTCTCGGGCTCGCCCCGTTACTAGCACGTGGAAGTTGCTGAGGATTTCGTCCCACGGACACTGGAATTGCCTCTTTAGGTATTCCATCTTGAATACGAAATCCTCCACGGATCCTCTGTCATTCGACCCATCGAATGACACTTCCCACTTGTCCATCTTGACCCAAGGTCGACCTGAGCGATGCTCGATATTTGGACGACGATGGTTCGCAGTTCCCTGATTTTCTTCTATTGTCGATGCCTGTCTAAAATTTCTGCTTCGGTTATTTTCCCGTTGCCTCTGGTCCGGACCTGGGTTGCACCATTCCCACTCCCCACCACGCCTTAGTCCGCTTGAGGTGGTTGACCTCTCTGGCTTTGCCGGTGGCCTAGGAGCTGGTTTGGTGGTCGAGCGTGATTTTGGGATAGCCCCCTGATGCGACTTTTGCTGTTGACCAGACTCAGCACTAGCAGTTTCCGTCGGCGCCTGGCTACGAATCACGGGTGGTGGCGTCGGTCTTACTATATCGTTTATCGCTTTCAGCATTTCTTGAAACCCTAGACGCACTTCCTCCCGCAATGCTTTCGCTATCCCTGTGTCCATTGACTGCCTGTAGGTTTCCTGAGCCTGCAAAATCGCAACGTTAATTGCAGACACTATCTCAGAGTCCGCTGCTGCCTCGGGCTGTCTAAACCGCGTCGCGGTCTTCTCGTGGCAAGTTAAAACTGGTGACTGGAGCTAATGGCCTTACAGGGGATCTTACTAATCCGATGCCCCCATTACTCCTGCCCCCGCGACTTCCCAAGAATCGGAGTGCGCAACGGTGTCGCCCCCTGACCGCAACTGATAGGAATGACTCGCTTCCATCTCCTTGTTTTCCCTTCCCGTCATGATTAAATTTATTCCGAATATTTTTCCTCGAAACTACTAACTGATAAGTAGCGACAAGACAATAACACATCACGCAATATAACACAAGTACTTTAACAATCAACTTGTAAGGGAGAATCATGGGTCGCTCTATCCTAACAGAGTCTCGCTGTCGACACCCAAATTAGCGGAAACACACTTAACAAAAATTTTAACAAAACTTTACCCGAATGTGCATAATATTTTAATAAAAAAAACCTCATCGCCGTCTGAAATTATTCATGTTCGATCGCGAACGTCACTGCTTCCTAAAGCGTGAGTGTCATACCGGCATATCAAAACTACAGACCCGGCTTCAATACCCTATGCCTGGACAACGGATACCTGGCACATCGCGGATCTCTGTGCAGGCGAGACATTCCTTTCTCGGCAGCTCGTGGGAATTAAAGTGCATTCCAATATAAACAAAAAAACCCAAAAAGGTCCGGTACTCTTTCGAAACCGGTAGGGAGCAGTCGCAGACATGTAGCGGAGGCAGTGGCTCGTAAGCCTGGCCAAAGCGGCAACATGACAAAAGTGGCGGAAAAGCCTGTTTGTCAAGCCAGTGGCGAAGGTGCAGCTGGTAAGAACCACGACCCGTCCGACTCCGTGGCAGGAAGGCAAAGCACTTGTGCCTGCCAGCCGGAGCGGGTGCAAAGGGAGAATTACCAACTACCAGCGCTGCGGCTATAAGGTTCAGTTACGCCGACCGAAGAAATGCCGGAAGCATCCTAAGGTGGCAGAACGCTAACACAGTGCCTAACCCACCAGCCGAATGGCAAAATAAGGTGGTGTGGGCCAGGAAGGGACTGCCAAACTACCAACTGTGAGGCTCCACCCCATAAAGGAAGGGAAGGTCATTTTGCTGAAATTGCCTAGGATAGAATCCTAATAGGGATCCTTGACAAGGGAAGCAAGGACAGCAGAGCCCGAGGAATCAGTGGAAGTGGGTGGAAGGAGCCCTCGCTCTCCACTGCCTAAAACTTCTAAGCAAGGCGCCTGGGCCACCACCGGTACGGAGAGATGCTGGGTGGTACCAGGGAAACACGAAGGTCATCGCCTGCCAGGGCGCTCGCTCGGTAGAGCTTTATAAAGCTGCCATAGCAGAGCTTGGTGAGGGTCTATCCCGGGGCGAAGCTGGTCGCTGTCGACTGGAGCCAAGTCCCGAGTAGACCTCGTGCGCGCATCTGGATCCCGGCTTCCTTAAAGGAACCGGACCAGGTGCTTAACCTTTTGCAACTATGCAACCCCTCTCTCCCCACCCATGACTGGGGGTGGTGAAGATTGAGGCCACCTAGGGGCCAACCAATCTAGCTGTGCTGATCCTAAACAAGGAATCGCTGACCCCCATTGAAGCGGCCAAGGGCGAGCTAAATTTCGGCTTCGGCTCCATTACCGTTAAGGTATATAAATCGGATCCGCCGGCCGGAGGAGCCACTGTCGTCTGTAACAAGACGGCAGAACAGGGCCCTCCTGCGGAGATCGGTGCAACCGATGAAGAGCTGGAGCCAGGATACACGTCGGACACGTCGACTCTGACTCGGGGCCTTGAGTCCTTGTGTCATGAGTTGGGCGAAGACGATTTCACACTGTCGGACGAGGACGACAGCAACAACCTGAGGGTGAGGGTGGAATCTCCGGATGTCCTTGAGACTACTTCAGATAAACCTTCACTACAGTAACCCTCTTTACAGACGACTCCAAACTAGACAACCGCGTAGGCGGAGGGGTCTACTCCGGGCAACTTAATATGCTGTTATTCTTCAGCCTTCCAACACACTGCAGTGTCTTTCAAGCTGAGGTACTGGCTATAAAGGAAGCTATAGACTGCCTAGGAGGCTCAAAGTCAGGCCTAGCAATATAAATATGTATATTGACAGTCAGGCAGCGATTAAATCCATCAGCTCGATATCTTCCAATCCGATATCAGTAACAAGCTGTCGCAAATCTCTACAAGAGATGGCTAAACAGCATGTTATTAGCCTAATATGGGTCCATGGCCACCAGGACGTTGAGGGTAACTGTAAAGCCGATGAGCTAGCTAAGAAAGGTACTATACTACCACTCCTCGCGGACAAGGAAGGTATAAGTATGCCTCTAGCTACCTGTAAGCTCAACATCAAGGAGGAGTAAAGGCGCAGGTCATGCAGAAAATGGCGAAGTGCCACCTGTGCCCTCATAGCACACCAGAAATGGCCAACTATCAACTCCAAGCGCAGCAAAGAGCTGTGCAGTCTAGTTCGGGCCAACTGTTCTGCAGTGATCCGGGCTCTAACTGGGCACTGGCTGATCGGCATTCATGCCAACAGACTCCGCGTGTCATACAATGACTTTTGCAGAAGCTGCAAAGACGAGGAGGAAGTGGAATCTCCGGAACATTTCTTCTGCCACTGCCCAGCACTTGCCAGAAAAAGGCTGCAAATCCTAGGAGAGCTACTCCCTAACTGATTTAACGGAGCTCCGACACATGAGACCGGCAAGATAGCGAAACTCATCAACAAATCTGGCTGGTCAAATGTTTGAATGTTAGAAATGCTTTGGAGGCACGACTGCAGGAGGACGACTGCTGAAGTCGCTCCGCACGAAATTCCGCATATAAACTTTTTGGGCAGCCACAGCGTGAAACTTCCGAGCCCTCTTGTCATACTGTTGCCGGCTGCGTTCAAACGCTTTGTGCAGATGTAGCCTCATCTTGGATCTTGTCCTGCGTTTCAAAGGACAAGAACTCTTTACCGTTTCTAATCGACTCTTTTGCTCCTCGTTCAACTCCCAAGCATCCGCCTCCGGTTCTAAGAGTTTTTTCTTCTCGATTTGTTTACCTTCAATGCTGACCTGGGTCACTGCGTCACTAATCGCGTCCCATCAAGCGTCCGTTCCTTAAAAATATTATTTCTAGCTATCATATATGCGCTTATCCTCTCTTCATAAGGTAGATATCTTAAGTTTCTATTATGATTGCAATTTATCCTAACCGTAATCTCAGATGGTGTATTAACAATTATTGAGGTGGGAGTCGTTCGTGAGCGGACTCTCCCGGTCTGGTCACGCCCACTCGTCCGTTTCCTCCACAATCTGGATGATTTAGGAGCAAGTGCATCCGGTCTCTCACAACGGTAGCAAAATACCCTTCGCTGTCTATCTCAGCAATCTCGCCAGTTGTGTCCCTGCTGGCTAGAGTTCCAGCATCCAGGCCTTGAACTTGACGATTTCGCCCGAATCTCGTCGACCTCCGGCTCGACTTTGGTTTTCTCCTAGAAATCCTCACATATGGCACTCAGGTTTTTACCTGGTCCCGCGTATTTTGCTTGCGTACCATATGCTAAACGAGAACTACGCTGTCCCAAGCTTGACTCAACTTCGTTGCACTCTTCCCGCAGGTGATCAACAGAGTATACATCCATTGCATAGATGTATCTCCCAACCGAATCTCTCAGGCCTTTTTTGATTATCTTTATCAGTTTAGACTCTGGCAACGGTATTTCCAATCGGGAGGCCATACTCGTCATCGACTGGATGAAGTCGTTTACTGATTCCCCAGGGAGTTGTTGACGCTGTCTCATTTCTTGCAAACGATCAACGTCGTCCCAACTTCCGCGAAACCTTGCAAAGAGCGCCTTTCGGAGTTCATCCCACGAGTATATTGGTCGTTGCCTCACGTGAAGCCAATACCATTCTCGGGCTCGCCCCGTTACTAGCACGTGGAAGTTGCTGAGGATTTCGTCCGACGGACACTGGAATTGCCTCTTTAGGTATTCCACCTTGAATACGAAATCCTCCACGGATCCTCTGTCATTCGACCCATCGAATGACACTTCCCACTTGTCCATCTTGACCCAAGGTCGACCTGAGCGATGCTCGATATTTGGACGACGATGGTTCGCAGTTCCCTGATTTTCTTCTATTGTCGATGCCTGTCTGAAATTTCTGCTTCGGTTATTTTCCCGTTGCCTCTGGTCCGGACCTGGGTTGCGCCATTCCCACTCCCCACCACGACTTAGTCCGCTTGAGGTGGTTGACCTCTCTGGCTTTGCCGGTGGCCTAGGAGCTGGTTTGGTGGTCGAGCGTGATTTTGGGATAGCCCCCTGATGCGACTTTTGCTGTTGACCAGACTCAGCACTAGCAGTTTCCGTCGGCGCCTGGCTACGAATCACGGGTGGTGGCGTCGGTATTGCTTGAAAGCCTAGACGCACTTCCTCCCGCAATGCTTTTGCTATCCCTGAGATACTATCTCAGAGTCTATTGCTGCCTCGGGCTGTTCAACCGCATCACGGTCTTCTCGTGGCAAGTTAAATTGGTGTCTAGAGCTACTGGCCTTACAGGGAATCTTGCTAATCCGATGCCCCTCATTGCTACTGCCCCCGCGACTTCCCAAGAATCTGATTGCGCAACGCTGTCGCCCGCTGACCGCAACTGATAGGAATGACTCGCTTCCATCTCCGTAGTTTTCCCTTCCCGTCACGATTAAATTTATTCCTAATATTTTACCGATCTTTTTCCGAATATTCTATCTAACTGATAAGTAGCGACAAGACAATAACACAACACGCAATATAACACAAGTACATTAACAATCAACTTATAAGGGAGAATCATGGGTCGCTCTATCCTAACAGAGTCTCGCTGTCGACACCCAAATTAGCGGAAACACACTTAACAAAAAAATCTAACAAAACTTTACCCGTATGTGCATAACATTTTAATAAAAAAAACCTCATCGCCGTCTGAAATTATTCATGTTCGGTCGCGAACTTCACTGCCTTCCTGAAAGCGTGAGTGACATACCGGCATATCAAAACTACAGACCCGGCTTCTATACCCTATGCCTGGTGCAATTGTACTGCTCAATTTTGAACGGACAAGCTACCATAGCAATTTACGTTCCCATTAAACCTAGCACTAACAAGACTTCAGGGTACTCTCAGGGTCGCGTCCGCAGCTGCAATTACCTTGAAGAGGATCTTTTCAATAGTAAGTCGCGGTTTCGT
Organism: Drosophila paucipuncta; assembly: GCA_035043875.1. NCBI lineage: Eukaryota > Metazoa > Arthropoda > Insecta > Diptera > Drosophilidae > Drosophila > Drosophila paucipuncta. The sequence continues at coordinate 119,612 of JAWNMP010000126.1, read as the reverse complement.
ACGGCGCGAAGAGTTGCCATGTGGTTGGTGGTTTCGACGATTTGCAAAAATCCGGTCGCTGGATTTTGTTGAAGAACTGTGGTATTTAGATATTTAAATTAATAATAAATATGTGAATAAATAAATCTACAAACATGAATAACGAATAGATATACGATACGAATTACTTAAGATAACATTCAAATACATAAATAATCGTCTACATACGACATTTACTTAAATATTCGGAATGAGGGATGGATGCGCTGAAGCACTGCGCCCTTGGCGCTGAATTTGGGTTCGGCACAATATATAATTTGTTTGGCTCTGATCATATGCGCGCAGTCGACTAACACTTGACAGGGCATGGATTTGATTTTACATGTTTTTCCTTGTTTTTTACAATTTGTGTTTTAATACAAAGTACGCAATTTAACATTTGAGCGTGACAATAATTTTCTTTTGCTCATGCGTTTGAATTTAAATTTCAGGTTCGATTAAATTTTATGCGCTCGAACTATGCGACTTCGGTTACTGAAGGCTTATCCTAGGAGCATGTGATGGCATTTATTGCATACTGGAATACACTCAGCGACTGAAGAGGTACGCCGTACGCCATGCACACTCCCAATATGAAAATATTATGGATTTGCCCAGTGGTTCCCTCGCAGTAGTGACGAGGCTGTATCCAGCAGTCGTGCGTCAACTTTAAATACATTTTTGATCGCCAAATAATATATAACATAAATTATAAACTTGCGGCCTGACTTGCCGTCGGACACCTGAACATAAGCCACAAAATTAGAACAGCACAACAATTATTTAAACAGACACACTTACGCCGAATTTGAATCCACAAAGACTTAAGTATAACGGAGTGTTAGTGCACTCCTACAGACACTCCAACTTTTGTTTGCACGGCACAGAAAATCTACGCGCCACGGAAGATGACCTGCCTCACTTTTCGCTTTTTTCACATATGCTAATTCTCCCTAACCCATTACACGCCACCTTGCGGAAAATGCCGCCACATGCAACGCCATATGACCCTGCCAACTGGCTTCCCGTTTTCAGCAATGTGGCCACTTAAATTTTCATTTTTGGTGATGGTATACGACTATTGCCTATCGATATGTCTGAAAATGCAACAACACAAGAGAAAATGAAAATGGTGGTCTCTTTCCTCCGATTGCTCTGACGGTTGCCTCACCTGATCTTGAACTACTCGGATTTTGACCTGCGTTTTCAAAGGACAAGAATGCTTTATCGTTTCTAATCGAGCCTTTTGCTCCTCGTTCAACTCCCAAGCATCCACCTCCGGCTCTAGAGTTTTTTCTTCTCGATTTGTTTACCTTCAATGCTGACCTGGGCAAGTACCCTCGAATCTCGCCTATCTCCTCTCTTGACCGCTTCCACAACTTGTCTTTTCACCAAGCGTCGCTTCGCGAATCGTTCGCGCGCCTTCTTTACCCTATGCGTCACTAATCGCGTCGGATCAAGCTGTCCGTTCTTCAAATATCTTATTCCTAGCTATCATATATGCGCTTATCCTTTCTTCATAAGGTAGGTGCCTTAAGTTTCCTGCCATGCTTGCAACTTATGCTAACCGTACTCTCTGATGGTGTATTCATAATTATTGAGCGGGAGTCGTTCGTGAGCGGACCTCTCCCGGTCTGGTCACGCCCACTCGTCCGTTTCCTCCACAATCTGGGCATTTAGGAGCAAGTGCATCCGGTCTCCCACAACGGTAGCAAAAAAACCCTTCGCTGCCTATCTCAGCAATTTCTCCAGTTGTGTCCTTGTTGGCTAGATTTCCAGCCACCAGGCCTTAAACTTGACGATTTCGCCCGAATCTCCTCGACCTCCGCCTCGACTTTGACTTTCTCGTTTTTACCTCGTCCCGAGTATTTCGCTTGCATACCATATGCTGGGTTGGGCACAATATATAATTTGTTTGGCTCTGATCATATGCGCGCAGTCGACTTGTACTCGACAGGACATGGATTTGATTTTTACATGTGATTTTCCTTCTTTTTTTTTTTTTACAATTTGTGTTTTAATATAAAGTACGCAATTTAACATTTGAGCGTGACAATAATTTTCTTTTGCATCATGCGTTTGAATTTAAATTTCGGGTTCGATTAAATTTTATGCGCTCGAACTATGCGTCTTCGGTTGCTGAAGGCTTATCCTAGGTCCTGCACTTGCGAAATTTTTTCCCGAGTTTCGCGTTGAACGTCTTGCTGAAGTCGCTCAGCACAAAGTTCGCATATAAACTTCTTGGCCTGCCACAGCGTGAAACCCAGCCCGCTTGTTATATTGTTGCCGGCTGCGTTCAAATGCTTTATGCAGATGCAGCCTCACCTGATCTTGAACTACTCGGGTCTAATCGGCTCTGTTGCTCCTCGTTCAACTCCCAAGCATCCACCTCCGGCTCTAGAGTTTTTTCTTCTCGATTTGGTTACCTTCAATGCTGACCTGGGCAAACACCCTCGAGTGGCCATGCACACTCGTCCGTTTCCTCATCAATCTGGACATTTAGGAGCAAGTGCATTCGGTCTCCCGGTAGCAAAAATCCCTTCGCTGCCTATCTCAGCAATCTCTCCATATGCTAAACGAGAACCACGCTGTCCCAAGGTTGATTCAACATCGTTACACTCTTCGCGCTGGTGATCAACAGAGTATAGATATATAGATGTATCTCCCAACCGAATCTTTTAGACTTTTTTTATCAGCTTTATCAGTTTAGGCTCTGGTAGCGGAATTTCCAATCGGGAGGCCATACTCGTCATCGACTGGACGAAGTCGCTTACTGATTCCCCAGGGAGTTGTTGACGCTGTCTCATTTCTTGCAAGCGATCGACGTGGTCCCAACTTCCGCGAAACCTTGCAAAGAGCGCCTTTCGGAGTTCATCCCACGAGTATATTGGTCGTTGCCTCACGTGAAGCCAATACCATTCTCGGGCTCGCCCCGTTACTAGCACGTGGAAGTTGCTGAGGATTTCGTCCCACGGACACTGGAATTGCCTCTTTAGGTATTCCATCTTGAATACGAAATCCTCCACGGATCCTCTGTCATTCGACCCATCGAATGACACTTCCCACTTGTCCATCTTGACCCAAGGTCGACCTGAGCGATGCTCGATATTTGGACGACGATGGTTCGCAGTTCCCTGATTTTCTTCTATTGTCGATGCCTGTCTAAAATTTCTGCTTCGGTTATTTTCCCGTTGCCTCTGGTCCGGACCTGGGTTGCGCCATTCCCACTCCCCACCACGCCTTAGTCCGCTTGAGGTGGTTGACCTCTCTGGCTTTGCCGGTGGCCTAGGAGCTGGTTTGGTGGTCGAGCGTGATTTTGGGATAGCCCCCTGATGCGACTTTTGCTGTTGACCAGACTCAGCACTAGCAGTTTCCGTCGGCGCCTGGCTACGAATCACGGGTGGTGGCGTCGGTCTTACTATATCGTTTATCGCTTTCAGCATTTCTTGAAACCCTAGACGCACTTCCTCCCGCAATGCTTTCGCTATCCCTGTGTCCATTGACTGCCTGTAGGTTTCCTGAGCCTGCAAAATCGCAACGTTAATTGCAGACACTATCTCAGAGTCCGCTGCTGCCTCGGGCTGTCTAAACCGCGTCGCGGTCTTCTCGTGGCAAGTTAAAACTGGTGACTGGAGCTAATGGCCTTACAGGGGATCTTACTAATCCGATGCCCCCATTACTCCTGCCCCCGCGACTTCCCAAGAATCGGATTGCGCAACGCTGTCGCTCCCTTCCCGTCATGGCTAAATTTATTCCGAATATTTTTACCGAGACTATTAACTGATAAATAACGACAAGACAATAACACAACACGCAATATAACACAAGTACATAAAGAATCAATTTATAAGGGAGAATCATGTGTCGCTCTATTTTAACAGAGCTCGCTGTCAATACCCAAATCAGCGGTAACACACATAACAAAACTTTACCCGTATGTGCATAACATTTTAATAAAAGAAAACCTCATCGCCGTCTGAAATTATTCATGTTCGGTCGTGAACTTCACTGCATATCAAAACTACAGACCCGGCTTCTATACCTATGCCTGGTGCAATTGTACTGCTCAATTTTGAACGGACAAGCTACCATAGCAATTTACGTTCCCATTAAACCTAGCACTAACAAAGACTTCAGGGTACTCTCAGGGTCGCGTCCGCCGCGCAATTACCTTGAGAGGATCTTCTCCATAGTAAGTCGCGGTTTCGTACGGCGCGGAGAGTAGCCATGTGGTTGGTGGTTTCGACGATTTGCAAAAATCCGGTCGCTGGATTTTGTTGAAGAACTATGGTATTTAGATATTTAAATTAATAATAAATATGTGAATAAATAAATATACAAACATGAATAACGAATAGATATACGATACAAATTACTTAACATAACATTCAAATACATAAATAATCGTCTACATACGACATTTACTTAAATATTCGGAATGAGGGATGGATGCGCTGAAGCACTGCGCCCTTGGCGCTGAATTTGGGTTCGGCACAATATATAATTTGTTTGGCTCTGATCATATGCGCGCAGTCGACTTGCACTCGACAGGGCATGGATTTGATTTTACATGTATTCCTTCCTTGTTTATTTACAATTTGTGTTTTAATACAAAGTACGCAATTTAACATTTGAGCGTGACAATAATTTTCTTTTGCTCATGCGTTTGAATTTAAATTTCGGGTTCGATTAAATTTTATCGCGCTCGAACTATGCGACTTCGGTTGCTGAAGGCTTATCCTAGGAGCATGTGATGGCACTTATTCCATACTGAAACACACTCAGCGCCTGAAAAGGTACGCCGTACGCCATGCGCACTCCCAATATCAAAATATGATGGATTTTCCCAGTGATTCCCTCGCAGTAGTGACGAGGCTGTATCCAGCCGTTGTGCGTCAAGTTTAAATACATTTTTGATCGCCAAATTATATATAACATAAATTATAAACTTGCAGCGTGACTTGCCTAAGGACACCTGAACATAAGCCACAAAATTAGAACAGCACCACAATTATTTAAACAGACACACTTACGCCGAATTTGAATCCACAGAGCCTAAAGTATATCGGAGGGTTAGTGCACTCCTGCAGACACTCCAACCCTTGTTTGCACCGCACAGAAAATCTACGCGCCACGGAACATGACCTGCCTCACTTTTCGCTTTTTACATATGCTAATTCTCCCTAACCCATAACACGCCACCTTGCGGAAAATGCCGCCTTATGCAACGCTGATCTTGCTGACCCCGCCAACTTGCTTCCCGTTTTCAGCAATTGCTTATCGATATGTCTGCAAATGCAACAACACAAGAGAAAATGAAAATGGTCGTCGTCTTTCCTCCGTTTGCTCTGACGGTTGCCTCACCGGATCTTGAACTACTCGGATTTTGTCCTGCGTTTTCAAAGGACAAGAATGCTTTATCGTTTCTAATCGAGCCTTTTGCTTCTCGTTCAACTCCCAAGCATCCACCTCCGGCTCTAGAGTTTTTTCTTCTCGATTTGTTTACCTTCAATGCTGACCTGGGCAAACACCCTCGAATCTCGCCTATCTCCTCTCTTGACCGCTTCCACAACTTGTCTTTTCACCAAGCGTCGCTTCGCGAATCGTTCGCGCGCCTTCTTTACCCTATGCGTCACTTATCGCGTCGGATCGAGCTGTCCGTTCCTTCAAATATCTTATTCCTAGCTATCATATATGCCCTTATCCTTCTCTTCATAAGGTAGGTGCCTTAATTTCCTACCATGCTTGCAACTTATGCTAACCGTACTCTCTGATGGTGTATTCACAATTATTGAGTGTGAGTCGTTCGTGAGCGGATCTTTCCCAGTCTGGTCACGCCCACTCGTCCGTTTCCTCCACAATCTGGACATTTAGGAGCAAGTGCATCCGGTCTCCCACGACGGTAGCAAAAAACCCTTCCTGCCTATCTCAGCAATCTCTCCAGTTGTGTCCTTGTTGGCTAGATTTCCAGCCTCCAGGCCTTAAACTTGACGATTTCGCCCGAATCTCCTCGACCTCCGACTCGACTTTGACTTTCTTGTTTTCATCTGGTCCCTGCATATAGCCTCTCTGCCGGACATCAATATCGACATTTCAAAATGGAAAACGCCAGAAAATATTGTTCTGGCAAATAAGAAATTCTACCAGTCTCGACAAATCGGCATGCTTTTAGGAACAGAAGCATTCTTCGACATTCTGTCAGTGGGCCAAGCTAAACTTGGTACAACTGGGCTGTTGAAACCAGAACATCGAGCTTGTGAAAACACTACGTAAAAACGACTGTTATAGATGATAGTGGTCGCATTGTTGTAAGGCAGCCTTACGCCTTTAAGAGCCTTTAAGAACAATCCCAGTCAACTTGGTCATTCATTCGACATAGCACGCCGCAGATTTCTTAGCTTGGAACGCCGTTTGACACAATCTTCGGAACTTCGCTTGCAGTGTTGTCAATTCATGGAGGAGTATGAACGTTTGGAACATATGTCGCTGGTCACAGAACCAAGCTTATCGGAACCTCACTACTACATACCTCACCATTGCGTTTTGAAGCCCAGCAGCGAATCCACAAATCCTCGAGCGGTCTTCGACGCCTCGTGTCGAACATCCAATCAAACTTCGCTCAATGATCATTTACTTGTCGGCCCGACTCTCCAAGATGATTTATATTTGCTGTTGTTGCGTTTCAGATTACATCGTTATGCCATAACAGCTGATGTAACCATGATGTACAGGCAAGTAAATGTTGATTTAAATGATCGCAAATACCAGTACATACTCTTCTATGTAGATGACCTGTTATCTGGAGGTGAGGACATAGAAACTCTTCGCACAATCAAGGATCAAGTCACGGAAATTCTGCATCGTGGTCACTTTCCGTTATTTAAGTGGCATTCAAATCATGCTAATTTATCGAAAACTCCGCTAACAAGGATTTAAATACGTGTGACAACAAATTGACCAACGCACTTGGCGTCAGCTGGAATCAACACACCGATATGCTGCTATTTCACTTCAAACCGAAAATCGTTTCGTCAACCAGTCACCAAGAGGACTATTCTGTCAATTGCATCAGCGTTGTTCGACCCTCTCGTACTGGTGTCACCCACTCATAATCGTCGCAAAGATAATAGTACAGGAGCTCTGGCTTGCCTGGCTTACTTGGGACGAATCGGTACCACAGCATCTTGAACTGGCCTGGAAGAAGTGCTTGGAATCATTCCAAACCATTTCGTCACTTGCTGTACCCCGGTACTGCAAAAAGGTCAACCAAAGCTCATTTCAATTGCATGGGTTCTGCGACGCTTCGATTCGAGCGTACGGCTGTTGCATCTATGTGCGATCGGAATCTGCTTGCGGAAACATTGTTGTTCGTCTTCTCATTGCCAAGTCCAGAGTGGCCCCAGTAAAGAAGAAATCGCTTCCCAAACTGGAATTATGTGGAGCACATTTGTTGGCATAAGTTTACAACAAAATCAAGTGTATATTCACCGAACAGTCACATGCCGTATATTTCTGGTCGGATTCGCAAATTGTTTTACATTGGCTAAAACAACATTTAGTGACGTTATCAGCATTTGTCGGAAATCGAGTTTCTGAGATACAGGATTTGAGTTCAATCTGACGTTGGAGATTTGTACCAACGACATCAAATCCTGCTGACATTGTTTCTCGAGGTGCCACCACTTCTGATCTACAATCATCCATATGGTTCTCAGGACCAGCTTTTTTAACCCAACATCATGAACATTGGCCAACATCAAGCAACATCAGAACATTGATATGCAAGTCATCAATGCCGAACAACGTAAATCTACTTTCGTCGCCACAATGGATAGTAACCATGTCCTGGAGAAACTAGCGAACATCAGCTCATACAATCGTTGTGTTCGCACTGTCGCTTACATGCTTCGCTTCGTTCAAATCACACATATGAAACGTAAATTCGAAACAACTTTGTCATCCGAGGAACTACGCAATGCATCCTATTGCATAATTTGGAACATCCAGCAATTATCATTCGTCGAAGACATTCGCCAACTGCAAAAAGATCAACCACTTAGGAGCCATCTAAAGTTTCTCAATCCTTTTCTAGATCGCTCCACAGGATTTTCACTTATCAGAGTTGGCGGCCGGCTAGACAACGTTGAGTTTGAGAACTTCGAAAAACATCCGATATTGTTGCCCAGTAAATCGCACCTCCGGATCTATGTGCGGCATCTACATCTTCGCAACTGCCATGCTGGACCTAAAGCTTTAGTGGCACTCATTCGATTGGAATATTGGATCGTAAACGCCAGAGACTTGGCACGTCGCATCATGCGCACCTGCATGGCGTGCGTTCGGTACAGGCCAAAACTGGAAAGGCAGCTTATGGGATCGCTGCCAGTGGAGCGCCTTCGACCGGAACACCCATTCCAACGCGGTGGTCTTATAAATACGTACTTCTGTGGGCCAATAAATACGCTATGTTCGCATACGAGGAAAGGGTCCCACAAAATCTTACTTGGCCGTATTCATTTGTTTGGCATCCAAGGCGGTGCACATCGAAGTGGTCTCTCAATTATCCACGAAAGCATTCTTGGCTGCACTCAAACGAATGGTTGCTCGGCGAGCGCTGCTCACTGACATCTATTGTGATAATGGAACTAACTTCGTGGGTGCAGCAAATGAGCTAAAGGCTTTGAAACAATTTTTGTTTGATCAATCTACTCAAGACGCAATATCAGAGTATTGTGCTTCGGATTTCGTGTCGTTTCATTTTATTCCGCCTAGGGCACCCCACTTTGGCGGACTCTGGGAAGCAGCAGTTACGAGCGCAAAGGGGTTGCTGCACAAGACGCTATCGAACACTAGCCTAAAATTTGAGGGCTCTGTACGATCACAATAGAGATCGAAGCTGTCCTCATTCTCGCCTATTGTCACCTATGTCGCCTGGAAATTCTGCATCGTGGTCACTTTCCGTTATCTAAGTGGCATTCAAATCATGCCAACCTTGAAAAGAGTACCTTTCATCGCAGGAATATATCGGTCATTGCCTCACGTGAAGCCAATATCATTTTCGGGCTTGCTCCGTTACTAGCACGTGGAAGTTGCTCCAGGATTTCCTACCACGGACACTGGAACTGCATTTAAAGTATTCCACCTTGAAAACGAAATCCTCACGGATCCTCTGTCGTTCGAGCCGTCAAATGACACTTTTCACTTGTCCATCTTGACCCAAGGTCGACCTGAGCGATGCTCGATATTTGGACGACGATGGTTCGCAGTTCCCTGATTTTCTTCTATTGTCGATGCCTGTCTAAAATTTCTGCTTCGGTTATTTTCCCGTTGCCTCTGGTCCGGACCTGGGTTGCGCCATTCCCACTCCCCACCACGACTTAGTCCGCTTGAGGTGGTTGACCTCTCTGGCTTTGCCGGTGGCCTAGGAGCTGGTTTGGTGGTCGAGCGTGATTTTGGGATAGCCCCCTGATGCGACTTTTGCTGTTGACCAGACTCAGCACTAGCAGTTTCCGTCGGCGCCTGGCTACGAATCACGGGTGGTGGCGTCGGTCTTACTATATCGTTTATCGCTTTCAGCATTTCTTGAAACCCTAGACGCACTTCCTCCACAATGCTTTTGCTATCCCTGCAGACACTATCTCAGAGTCCGCTGCCTGCCTCGGGCTGTCTAAACCGCGTCGCGGTCTTCTCGTGGCAAGTTAAAACTGGTGACTGGAGCTAATGGCCTTACAGGGGATCTTACTAATCCGATGCCCCCATTACTCCTGCCCCCGCGACTTCCCAAGAATCGGAGTGCGCAACGGTGTCGCCCCCTGACCGCAACTGATAGGAATGACTCGCTTCCATCTCCTTGTTTTCCCTTCCCGTCATGATTAAATTTATTCCTAATATTATCCTCTAAACTACTAACTGATAAGTAGCGACAAGACAATAACACAACACGCAATATAACACAAGTACATAAAGAATCAATTTATAAGGGAGAATCATGTGTCGCTCTATTTTAACAGAGTCTCGCTGTCAATACCCAAATTAGCGTTAACACACTTAACAAAAATTCTAACAAAACTTTACCCGTATGTGCATAACATTTTAATAAAAAAAACCTCATCGCCGTCTGAAATTATTCATGTTCGGTCGCGAACTTCACTGCCTTCCTGAAAGCGTGAGTGACATACCGGCATTTCAAAACTACAGACCCTGCTTCTATACCCTATGCCTGGTGCAATTGTACTGCTCAATTTTGAACGGACAAGCCACCACAGCAATTTACTTACCTATTAAATCTAGCACTAATACTTAAAACAAGACTTCGGCGTACTCTCAGAGTCGCGTCCGCAACGCAATAACCTTGAGAGGATCTTCTCAATAGTAAGTCGCGGTTTCGAATGGCGCGAAGAGTAACCATTTGGTTGGTGGTTTCGACGATTTGCAAAAATCCGGTCGCCGGATTTTGTTGAAGAACTATGGTACTTAGATATTTAAATTAATAATAAATATGTGAATAAATAAATATACAAACATGAATAACGAATAGATATACGATACAAATTACTTAACATAACATTCAAATACATAAATAATCGTCTACATACGACATTTACTTAAATATTCGGAATGAGGGATGGATGCGCTGAAGCACTGCGCCCTTGGCGCTGAATTTGGGTTCGGCACAATATATAATTTGTTTGGCTCTGATCATATGCGCGCAGTCGACTTGCACTTGACAGGGCATGGATTTGATTTCTACATGTTTTTCCCTCTTTGTTTATTTACAATTTGTGTTTGAATACAAAGTACGCAATTTAACATTTGAGCGTGACAATAATTTTGTTTTTGCTTATGTGTTTGAATTTAAATTTTTGAGTTCGATTAAATTTTGTGCGCTCGAAACCACAAAATCAGAACAGCCCAACAATTATTAAAACAGACACACTTACGCCGAATTTGACTCCACAAAGCCTAAAGTATAACGGAGGGTTAGCGCACTCCTACAGACACTCCAACCTTTGTTTGCACGGCACAGAAAATCTACGCGCCATTCGAGGCGTACGGCTGTTGCATCTATGTGCGATCGGAATCTGCTTGCGGAAACATTGTTGTTCGTCTTCTCATTGCCAAGTCCAGAGTGGCCCCAGTAAAGAAGAAATCGCTTCCCAAACTGGAATTATGTGGAGCACATTTGTTGGCATAAGTTTACAACAAAATCAAGTGTATATTCACCGAACAGTCACATGCCGTATATTTCTGGTCGGATTCGCAAATTGTTTTACATTGGCTAAAACAACATTTAGTGACGTTATCAGCATTTGTCGGAAATCGAGTTTCTGAGATACAGGATTTGAGTTCAATCTGACGTTGGAGATTTGTACCAACGACATCAAATCCTGCTGACATTGTTTCTCGAGGTGCCACCACTTCTGATCTACAATCATCCATATGGTTCTCAGGACCAGCTTTTTTAACCCAACATCATGAACATTGGCCAACATCAAGCAACATCAGAAACATTGATATGCAAGTCATCAATGCCGAACAACGTAAATCTACTTTCATCGCCACAATGGATAGTAACCATGTCCTGGAGATACTAGCGAACATCAGCTCATACAATCGTTGTGTTCGCACTGTCGCTTACATGCTTCGCTTCGTTCAAATCACACATATGAAACGTAAATTCGAAACAACTTTGTCATCCGAGGAACTACGCAATGCATCCTATTGCATAATTTGGAACATCCAGCAATTATCATTCGTCGAAGACATTCGCCAACTGCAAAAAGATCAACCACTTAGGAGCCATCTAAAGTTTCTCAATCCTTTTCTAGATCGCTCCACAGGATTTTCACTTATCAGAGTTGCCGGCCGGCTAGACAACGTTGAGTTTGAGAACTTCGAAAAACATCCGATATTGTTGCCCAGTAAATCGCACCTCCGGATCTATGTGCGGCATCTACATCTTCGCAACTGCCATGCTGGACCTAAAGCTTTAGTGGCACTCATTCGATTGGAATATTGGATCGTAAACGCCAGAGACTTGGCACGTCGCATCGTGCGCACCTGCATGGCGTGTGTTCGGTACAAGCCAAAATTGGAAAGGCAGCTTATGGGATCGCTGCCAGTGGAGCGCCTTCGACCGGAACACCCATTCCAACGCTGTGGTATCGACTTCTGTGGGCCAATAAGTACGTATGTTCGCTTACGAGGAAGGGTCCCACAAAATCTTACTTGGCCGTATTCATTTGTTTGGCATCCAAGGCGGTGCACATCGAAGTGGTCTCTCAATTATCCACGAAAGCATTCTTGGCTGCACTCAAACGAATGGTTGCTCGGCGAGCGCTGCTCACTGACATCTATTGTGATAATGGAACTAACTTCGTGGGTGCAGCAAATGAGCTAAAGGCTTTGAAACAATTTTTGTTTGATCAATCTACTCAAGACGCAATATCAGAGTATTGTGCTTCGGATTTCGTGTCGTTTCATTTTATTCCGCCCAGGGCACCCCACTTTGGCGGACTCTGGGAAGCAGTAGTTAAAAGCGCAAAGGGGTTGCTGCACAAGACGCTATCGAACACTAGCCTAAAATTTGAGGACTCTGTACGATCACAATAGAGATCGAAGCTGTCCTAATTCTCGCCTATTGTCACCTATGTCGCCTGGAAATTCTGCATCGTGGTCACTTTCCGTTATCTAAGTGGCATTCAAATCATGCCAACCTTGAAAAGAGCACCTTTCATCGCAGGAGTATATCGGTCGTTGCCTCACGTGAAGCCAATATCATTTTCGGCTTGCTCCGTTACTAGCACGTGGAAGTTGCTGAGGATTTCGTCCCACGGACACTGGAATTGCCTCTTTAGGTATTCCACCTTGAATACGAAATCCTCCACGGATCCTCTGTCATTCGACCCATCGAATGACACTTCCCACTTGTCCATCTTGACCCAAGGTCGACCTGAGCGATGCTCGATATTTGGACGACGATGGTTCGCAGTTCCCTGATTTTCTTCTATTGTCGATGCCTGTCTAAAATTTCTGCTTCGGTTATTTTCCCGTTGCCTCTGGTCCGGACCTGGGTTGCGCCATTCCCACTCCCCACCACGCCTTAGTCCGCTTGAGGTGGTTGACCTCTCTGGCTTTGCCGGTGGCCTAGGAGCTGGTTTGGTGGTCGAGCGTGATTTTGGGATAGCCCCCTGATGCGACTTTTGCTGTTGACCAGACTCAGCACTAGCAGTTTCCGTCGGCGCCTGGCTACGAATCACGGGTGGTGGCGTCGGTCTTACTATATCGTTTATCGCTTTCAGCATTTCTTGAAACCCTAGACGCACTTCCTCCCGCAATGCTTTCGCTATCCCTGTGTCCATTGACTGCCTGTAGGTTTCCTGAGCCTGCAAAATCGCAACGTTAATTGCAGACACTATCTCAGAGTCCGCTGCTGCCTCGGGCTGTCTCAACCGCGTCGCGGTCTTCTGGTGGCAAGTTAAAACTGGTGACTGGAGCTAATGGCCTTACAGGGGATCTTACTAATCCGATGCCCCCATTACTCCTGCCCCCGCGACTTCCCAAGAATCGGAGTGCGCAACGGTGTCGCCCCCTGACCGCAACTGATAGGAATGACTCGCTTCCATCTCCTTGTTTTCCCTTCCCGTCATGATTAAATTTATTCCTAATATTATCCTCTAAACTACTAACTGATAAGTAGCGACAAGACAATAACACAACACGCAATATAACACAAGTACATTAACAATCAACTTATATCATGGGAGAATCATGGGTCGCTCTATCCTAAAGAGTCTCGCTGTCAACACCCAAATTATCGGTAACACACTTAACAAAAATTCTAACAAAACTTTACCCGTATGTGCATAACATTTTAATAAAAAAAAAACATCATCGCCGTCTGAAATTATTCATGTTCGGTCGCGAACTTCACTGCCTTCCTGAAAGCGTGAGTGACATACCGGCATATCAAAACTACAGACCAGGGTTCTATACCCTATGCCTGCTCAATGTACTGCTCAATTTTGAACGGACAAGCCACCTCAGCAGTTTACTTTCCTATCAACCTAGCACTAACACTTAAAACAAGACTTCAGGGGACTGTCAGGGTCGCGTCCGCAACAATTACCTTGAGAGGATCTTCTCAATAGCAAGTCGCGGTTTCGTACGCGCGAAGAGTAGCCATGTGGTTGGTGGTTTTGACGATTTGCAAAAATCCGGTCGCCGGATTTTGTTGAAGAACTGTGGTCTTTAGATATTGTAGTTGTCATTTAATAGTAATATTTTTTTGTACAATTTGGTCCACTCTAAATTAGTCGTTGTTGATTAGATGGCCGTTCAAACGAAGAGATAAGCAGATGACCGACGAGAAGAGAACCACTCAAAACGCAGCGCGAAATCGCTCACTCCAAGAAGCGCTCAGCAAAAAGCGTTGCAATAAGCGTAAGGTTCAAGCGAGGTCTTGTCGCGGTCAAACCCTCAAGGTTATTGAAACAAATAAGTCGTGTATTTGCGAATCGACCAGCATAGAAAAACATTGTGAAAAAAACACGTGATGGTAACTTACAGAGTTAAAGTGCATCACAAATAGATATATTATTGTGAAAGTGCGGTGGATAATAAAAAGGTATGTGCTGAAATTGGTGAAAGAAAATATTCGAACCAATTTTAACCTTTATAGGCCATTCTTGGGCAAAGAGTATGGACCAGACCTGCCACCAGTTTGAGCCAGCTGCACGCCTTCATAATTAACACCGCGGGAGTGATTCACCCCGACGAGGTTATAACGAGTCCACCTTACTTCATTGCATCGACCAGAAGCGTCGCTAGTCAGCGGGACGGAAGTGAGGAAGTGTGCTTAATCCAAGAGGACAACTTCATCCCCCGGATCCCGACTTAGCGCATATTCGCTATATTGAAATCAAGTAATTCCGAATTTATTATCAGCTAGTGCCAGATTACCTTAAAGTTAATCAATGGAGACGTGAATGATCAGTCCGCTGTGTGGTGCACGCACCTACTTACAAACACAAGTAATTTTTTTGAGCTAAAGTGCTTATCAGCTTTTGTGTTTTGTAAAAGCGTGAATGACCAGACCATAAAGTTTGAACAGGTCACTTACTAATAAAATTCAGCGTATTTAAACAAGCGCAACTCGTAATTGGCGAAAGGCCCTAAATTACTTTGAATTTATCTAAATCATTAATTGTAAGAAATATTACTATTGAAGTTTTTTATTATTAATATGGTTGAATAATTTTATAAATATGTCATAAAAAAAAAAAAGAGTAATAGTAGGCGATACATTAATATTTAACAATACACTGGTTGGTATTAAATCAAACGGATAGTCAGATGTAAATTATATACATTATGTGTTTCCTAATGTTGTAAATAATTCTTTAATCAGCTTCATCTCTACGTCGACGAACATTTGGCCCAACGATCGCATCAAACGATCGCTTCAAAAAATCAACAAACTAAAACGTAGAGTGAGTAATGAAATAGCTATAATGTAGGTACATAAACAATTAGACATGACCTACTTAGTAAATAAGAAAAACCATATACATATATATACAAAAGAAAAAAAAACAAGAGACTGATCCACAGCAAATACGCCAAGTGATACTTGTTATCTAAAAAAAAATATATATATATATGTATTCCTTATATATATAAGTCTTAAATATAAAAAGTAAAGCATTCGAAGGTTAAATTTGAGCATGAAGCTACATGGCAATGCTAAACAAAAAAAAAAAAATAGAATTTAAATTTAACAATGATAATAATTAATTAAGAAAAAAAAGAAAATGTACTCATAGATTATAACTCAATTAGATAATAGAAAATAGAATTAAGAGTAATGTTCACAACATACCAAATTAAGTTAAGAGAAATTACATGAATTTGCAAGCCATTTAAAATGAGGAGTTAAAGAGTAGAATTCGTCTGTCGAGTATCCATGCTAGGTTTTACAGGATGTGGTAGGATTTTAAGAGACGTGTCGGCGTCACCCATAAATGATAATTGAATTTCATAAAGTTTACTTGTTTTGTAAGCGCGCACTAATTAAATGTGGCAGAGTACATCCGTATTGATTGAGTGAGAGAGAACGCCGACAATCCGACGAGCTAGTACGAGCATAGCGAGAGTGCGCACCTCAAGCTCAACAATACACCGGTCACTTAAATTGGCAAGTTCATCAGCCGATCATTAGTAAGACCAAATAAGTTATCCTAAAGAAAATAGTTTATACAAAAAGAAATAATACCCTGGTACTACTACAATCTTTAAATTAATAGTAAGTATGTGAATAAATAAATATACAAATATGAATAACGAATATATGTACAATTACTTAACATAACAATCAAATACATAAATAATCGTCTACATACGACATTTACTTAAATATTCGGAATGAGGGATGGATGCGCTGAAGCACTGCGCCCTTGGCGCTGAATTTGGGTTCGGCACAATATATAATTTGTTTGGCTCTGATCATACTCGTAGATGTATCTCCCAACGGAATCACTTATTTTTATCAGCTTTATCAGTTTAGGCTAGGGTAGGGTAGCGGTATTTCCAATTGTCAGGCCATACTCGTCATCGACTGGATAAATTCGTTTACCGATTCTCCAGGGAGTTGGTGACGCTGTCTCATTTCTTGCAAGCGATCGACGTCGTCCCAGCTTCCGCGAAACCTTGAAAAGAGCGCCTTTCATCGCACGAGTATATGAGTCGTTGCCTCACGTGAAGCCAATATCAGCTTCGGGCTTGCTCCGTTACTAGCACGTGGAAGTTGCTGAGGATTTCGTCCCACGGACACTGGAATTGCCTCTTTAGGTATTCCACCTTGAATACGAAATCCTCCACGGATCCTCTGTCATTCGACCCATCGAATGACACTTCCCACTTGTCCATCTTGACCCAAGGTCGACCTGAGCGATGCTCGATATTTGGACGACGATGGTTCGCAGTTCCCTGATTTTCTTCTATTGTCGATGCCTGTCTAAAATTTCTGCTTCGGTTATTTTCCCGTTGCCTCTGGTCCGGACCTGGGTTGCGCCATTCCCACTCCCCACCACGCCTTAGTCCGCTTGAGGTGGTTGACCTCTCTGGCTTTGCCGGTGGCCTAGGAGCTGGTTTGGTGGTCGAGCGTGATTTTGGGATAGCCCCCTGATGCGACTTTTGCTGTTGACCAGACTCAGCACTAGCAGTTTCCGTCGGCGCCTGGCTACGAATCACGGGTGGTGGCGTCGGTCTTACTATATCGTTTATCGCTTTCAGCATTTCTTGAAACCCTAGACGCACTTCCTCCCGCAATGCTTTCGCTATCCCTGTGTCCATTGACTGCCTGTAGGTTTCCTGAGCCTGCAAAATCGCAACGTCTAATTGCAGACACTATCTCAGAGTCCGCTGCTGCCTCGGGCTGTCTAAACCGCGGCGCGGTCTTCTCGTGGCAAGTTAACACTGGTGTCTGGAGCTACTGGCCTTACAGGGGATCTTGCTAATCCGATGCCCCCATTGCTCCTGCCCCCGCGACTTCCCAAGAATCGGAGTGCGCAACGGTGTCGCCCCCTGACCGCAACCGATAGGAGTGACTCGCTTCCATCTCCTCTGTTTTCCCTTCCCGTCATGACTAAATTTATTCCTAATATTTTTCCTCTAAACTACTAACTGATAAGTAGCGACAAGACAATAACACAACACGCAATATAACACAAGTACATTAACAATCAACTTATAAGGGAGAATCATGGGTCGTTCTATCCTAACAGAGTCTCGCTGTCGACACCCAAATTAGCGGAAACACACTCAACAAAAATCTTAACAAAACTTTACCCGTATGTGCATAACATTTTAATACAAAATAAGCCTCATCGCCGTCTGAAATTATTCATGTTCGGTCGTGAACTTCACTGCATATCAAAACTACAGACCCGGCTTCTATACCCTATGCCTGGTGCAATTGTACTGCTCAATTTTGAACGGACAAGCTACCACAGCAATTTACGTTCCATTTAAACCTAGCCGCTAACAAGACTTCAGGGTACTCTCAGGGTCGCCTCCACCGCGCAATTACCTTGAGAGCATCTTCTCCATAGTAAGTCGCGGTTTCGTACGGCGCGGAGAGTAGCCATGTGGTTGGTGGTTTCGACGATTTGCAAAATCCGGTCGCTGGATTTTTGTTGAAGAACTATGGTATTTAGATATTTAAATTAATAATAAATATGTGAATAAATAAATCTAAAATATGAATAACGAATATATACGCAATTACTTAAGATAACATTCAAATACATAAATAATCGTCTACATACGACATTTACTTAAATATTCGGAATGAGGGATGGATGCGCTGAAGCACTGCGCCCTTGGCGCTGAATTTGGGTTCGGCACAATATATAATTTGTTTGGCTCTGATCATATGCGCGCAGTCGACTAACACTTGACAGGGCATGGATTTGATTTTACATGTTTTTCCTTGTTTTTTACAATTTGTGTTTTAATACAAAGTACGCAATTTAACATTTGAGCGTGACAATAATTTTCTTTTGCTCTTGCGTTTGAATTTAAATTTCGGGTTCGATTAAATTTTAATGCGCTCGAACTATGCGACTTCGGTTGCTGAAGGCTTATCCTAGGAGCATGTGATGGCACTTATTCCATACTGAAACACACTCAGCGCCTGAAAAGGTACGACGTACGCCATGCACACTCCCAATATCAAAAGTTGATGGATTTGCCCAGTGATTCGCTCGCAGTAGTGACGAGGCTGTATCCAGCCGTCGTGCGTCAACTTTAAATACATTTTTGATCGCCAAATAATATATATAACATAAATTATAACTTGCGGCGTGACTTGCCGTCGGACACCTGAACATAAGCCACAAAATTAGAACAGCACAACAATTATTTAAACAGACACACTTACGCCGAATTTGAATCCACAAAGACTTAAGTATAACGGAGTGTTAGTGCACTCCTACAGACACTCCAACTTTTGTTTGCACGGCACAGAAAATCTACGCCACGGAAGATGACCTGCCTCATTTTTCGCTTTTGCACATATGCTAATTCTCCCTAACCCATAACACGCCACCTTGCAGAAAACTCCGCCTTATGCAACGCTGATCTTGCTGACTCTGCCAACTTGCTTCCGTTTTCAGCAATGTGGCCCTTTAAATTTTCTCTTTTTGGTGATGGTATACGACTATTGCCTATCGATATGTCTGCAAATGCAACAACACAAGAGAAAATGAAAATGGTCGTCGTCTTTCCTCCGTTTGCTCTGACGGTTGCCTCACCTGATCTTGAACTACTCGGATTTTGTCCTGCGTTTTCAAAGGCAAGAATGCTTGATCGTTTCTAATCGAGCCTTTTGCTCCTCGTTCAACTCCCAAGCATCCACCTCCGGCTCTAGAGTTTTTTCTTCTCGATTTGTTTACCTTCAATGCTGACCTGGGCAAACACCCTCGAATCTCGCCTATCTCCTCTCTTGACCGCTTCCACAACTTGTCTTTTCACCAAGCGTCGCTTCGCGAATCGTTCGCGCGCCTCTTTACCCTATGCGTCACTAATCGCGTCCCATCAAGCTTCCGTTCTTCAAAAATCTTATTCCTAGCTATCATATATGCCCTTATCCTTTCTTCATAAGGTAGGTGCCTTAAGTTTCCTACCATGCTTGCAACTTATGCTAACCGTACTCTCTGATGGTGTATTCACAATTATTGAGCGGGAGTCGTTCGTGAGCGGACCTCTCCCGGTCTGGTCACGCCCACTCGTCCGTTTCCACCACAATCTGGGCATTTAGGAGCAAGTGCATCCGGTCTCCCACAACGGTAGCAAAAAACCTCTTCGCTGCCTATCTCAGCAATCTCTCCAGTTGTGTCCTTGTTGGCTAGATTTCAGCCTCCAGGCCTTAAACTTGACGATTTCGCCCGAACTCCTCGACCTCCGACTCGACTTTGACTTTCTTGTTTTCATCTGGTCCCTGCATATAGCCTCTCTGCCGGACATCAATATCGACATTTCAAAATGGAAAACGCCAGAAAATATTGTTCTGGCAATAAGAAATTCTACCAGTCTCGACAAATCGGCATGCTTTTAGGAACAGAAGCATTCTTCGACATTCTGTCAGTGGGCCAGTTAAACTTGGTACAACTGGGCTGTTGAAACCAGAACATCGAGCTTGTGAGAAACACTACGTAAAAACGAATGTTATAGATGATAGTGGTCGCATTGTTGTAAGGCAGCCTTACGCCTTTAAGAGCCTTTAAGAACAATCCCAGTCAACTTGGTCATTCATTCGACATAGCACGCCGCAGATTTCTTAGCTTGGAACGCCGTTTGACACAATCTTCGGAACTTCGCTTGCAGTGTTGTCAATTCATGGAGGAGTATGAACGTTTGGAACATATGTCGCTGGTCACAGAACCAAACTTATCGGAACCTCAATACTACATACCTCACCATTGCGTTTTGAAGCCCAGCAGCGAATCCACAAAGCTTCGAGCGGTCTTCGACGCCTCGTGTCGAACATCCAATCAAACTTCGCTCAATGATCATTTACTTGTCGGCCCGACTCTCCAAGATGATTTATATTTGCTGTTGTTGCGTTTCAGATTACATCGTTATGCCATAACAGCTGATGTAACCATGATGTACAGGCAAGTAAATGTTGATTTAAATGATCGCAAATACCAGTACATACTCTTCTATGTAGATGACCTGTTATCTGGAGGTGAGGACATACAAGCTCTTCGCACAATCAAGGATCAAGTCACGGAAATTCTGCATCGTGGTCACTTTCCGTTATCTAAGTGGCATTCAAATCATGCCCAATTTATCGAAAACTCCGCTAACAAGGATTTAAATACGTGTGACAACAAATTGACCAACGCACTTGGCGTCAGCTGGAATCAACACACCGATATGCTGCTATTTCACTTCAAACCGAAAATCGTTTCGTCAACCGTCACCAAGAGGACCATTCTGTCAATTGCATCAGCGTTGTTCGACCCTCTCCTACTGGTGTCACCACTCAAAATCGTCGCAAAGATAATAGTACAGGAGCTCTGGCTTGCCTGGCTTACTTGGGACGAATCGGTACCACAGCATCTTGAACTGGCCTGGAAGAAGTGCTTGGAATCATTCCAAACCATTTCGTCACTTGCTGTACCCCGGTACTGCAAAAAGGTCAACCAAAGCTCATTTCAATTGCATGGGTTCTGCGACGCTTCGATTCGAGCGTACGGCTGTTGCATCTATGTGCGATCGGAATCTGCTTGCGGAAACATTGTTGTTCGTCTTCTCATTGCCAAGTCCAGAGTGGCCCCAGTAAAGAAGAAATCGCTTCCCAAACTGGAATTATGTGGAGCACATTTGTTGGCATAAGTTTACAACAAAATCAAGTGTATATTCACCGAACAGTCACATGCCGTATATTTCTGGTCGGATTCGCAAATTGTTTTACATTGGCTAAAACAACATTTAGTGACGTTATCAGCATTTGTCGGAAATCGAGTTTCTGAGATACAGGATTTGAGTTCAATCTGACGTTGGAGATTTGTACCAACGACATCAAATCCTGCTGACATTGTTTCTCGAGGTGCCACCACTTCTGATCTACAATCATCCATATGGTTCTCAGGACCAGCTTTTTTAACCCAACATCATGAACATTGGATTACATCAAGCAACATCAGCAACATTGATATGCAAGTCATCAATGCCGAACAACGTAAATCTACTTTCGTCGCCACAATGGATAGTAACCATGTGCTGAAGAAACTAGCGAACATCAGCTCATACAATCGTTGTGTTCGCACTGTCGCTTACATGCTTCGCTTCGTTCAAATCACACATATGAAACGTAAATTCGAAACAACTTTGTCATCCGAGGAACTACGCAATGCATCCTATTGCATAATTTGGAACATCCAGCAATTATCATTCGTCGAAGACATTCGCCAACTGCAAAAAGATCAACCACTTAGGAGCCATCTAAAGTTTCTCAATCCTTTTCTAGATCGCTCCACAGGATTTTCACTTATCAGAGTTGGCGGCCGGCTAGACAACGTTGAGTTTGAGAACTTCGAAAAACATCCGATATTGTTGCCCAGTAAATCGCACTCGTCTGGATCTATGTGCGGCATCTACATCTTCGCAACTGCCATGCTGGACCTAAAGCTTTAGTGGCACTCATTCGATTGGAATATTGGATCGTAAACGCCAGAGACTTGGCACGTCGCATCGTGCGCACCTGCATGGCGTGTGTTCGGTACAAGCCAAAATTGGAAAGGCAGCTTATGGGATCGCTGACAGTGGAACGCCTTCGACCGGAACACCCATTCCAACGCTGTGGTATCGACTTCTGTGGGCCAATAAATACGTGTTCGCATACGAGGAAAGGGTCCCACAAAATCTTACTTGGCCGTATTCATTTGTTTGGCATCCAAGGCGGTGCACATCGAAGTGGTCTCTCAATTATCCACGAAAGCATTCTTGGCTGCACTCAAACGAATGGTTGCTCGGCGAGCGCTGCCCACTGACATCTATTGTGATAATGGAACTAACTTCGTGGGTGCAGCAAATGAGCTAAAGGCTTTGAAACAATTTTTGTTTGATCAATCTACTCAAGACGCAATATCAGAGTATTGTGCTTCGGATTTCGTGTCGTTTCATTTTATTCCGCCCAGGGCACCCCACTTTGGCGGACTCTGGGAAGCAGCAGTTACGAGCGCAAAGGGGTTGCTGCACAAGACGCTATCGAACACTAGCCAAAAATTTGAGGAGCTCTGTACGATCACAATAGAGATCGAAGCTGTCCTCAATTCTCGCCTATTGTCACCTATGTCGCCTGGAAATTCTGCATCGTGGTCACTTTCCGTTATCTAAGGCATTCAAATCATGCCAACCTTGAAAAGAGTACCTTTCATCGCAGGAGTATATCGGTCATTGCCTCACGTGAAGCCAATCTCATTTTCGGGCTTGCTCCGTTACTAGCACGTGGAAGTTGCTGAGGATTTCATACCACGGACACTGGAACTGCATGTTAAAGTATTCCACCTTGAAAACGAAATCATTCACGGATCCTCTGTCGTTCGAGCCATCAAATGACACTTTTCACTTGTCCATCTTGACCCAAGGTCGACCTGAGCGATGCTCGATATTCGGACGACGATGGTTCGCAGTTCCCGATCTTCTTCAATTGTCGATGCCTGTCTAAAATCTCCGCTTCGGTTATGTTCACGTTGCCTCTGGTCCGGACCTGGGTTGCGCCATTCCCCTCCCCACCACGCTTAGTCCGCCTGAGGTGGTTGACCACCTCTG
Organism: Drosophila paucipuncta; assembly: GCA_035043875.1. NCBI lineage: Eukaryota > Metazoa > Arthropoda > Insecta > Diptera > Drosophilidae > Drosophila > Drosophila paucipuncta. Next base: position 96,254 of record JAWNMP010000126.1, on the reverse strand, counting down.
GCTGTGCCGGTGGCCTAGGAGCTGCTTTGGTGCTCGAGCGTGATTTTGGGACAGCACCTGATGCGACTTTTACTGCTGGCCAGACTCAGCACTAGCAGTTTCCGTCGGCACCTGGATACGAATCACGGGTGGTGGCGTCGGTCTTACTATATCGTTTATCGCTTTCAGCATTTCTTGAAACCCTAGACGCACTTCCTCCCGCAATGCTTTCGCTATCCCTGAGATACTATCTCAGAGTCTATAGCTGCCTCGGGCTGTTCAACCGCATCACGGTCTTCTCGTGGCAAGTTAAAATTGGTGTCTGGAGCTACTGGCCTTACATCTTGCTACTCCGATGCCCCTCATTGCTCCAGCCCCCGCGGCTTCCCAAGAATCGGATGCGCAACGCTTTCGCCCCCTGACCGCAACTGATAGGAATGACTCGCTTCCATCTCCTTAGTTTCCCTTCCCGTCATGACTAAAATTATTCCGAATATTATACCAAAACTATTAACTGATAAATAACGACAAGACAATAACACAACACGCAATATAACACAAGTATATAAAGAATCAATTTATAAGGGAGAATCATGTGTCGCTCTATTTTAACAGAGTCTCGCTGTCAATACCCAAATTAGCGGTAACACACTTAACAAAAATTCGAACAAAACTTTACCCGTATGTGCATAACATTTTAATAAAAAAACCTCATCGCCGTCTGAAATTATTCATGTTCGGTCGCGAACTTCACTGCCTTCTTGAAAGCGTGAGTGACATACCGGCATTTCAAAACTGCAGACCCGGCTTCTATACCCTATGCCTGGTGCTATTGTACTGCTCAATTTTGAACGGACAAGCCACCACAGCAATTTACTTACCATTAAATCTAGCACTAATACTTAAAACAAGACTTCGGCGTACTCTCAGAGTCGCGTCCGCAACGCAATTACCTTGAGAGGATCTTCTCAATAGTAAGTCGCGGTTTCGTACGGCGCAAAGAGTAACCATTTGGTTGGTGGTTTCGACGATTTGCAAAAATCCGGTCGCCGGATTTTGTTGAAGAACTATGGTACTTAGATATTTAAATTAATAATAAATATGTGAATAAATAAATATACAAACATGAATAACGAATAGATATACGATACAAATTACTTAACATAACATTCAAATACATAAATAATCGTCTACATACGACATTTACTTAAATATTCGGAATGAGGGATGGATGCGCTGAAGCACTGCGCCCTTGGCGCTGAATTTGGGTTCGGCACAATATATAATTTGTTTGGCTCTGATCATATGCGCGCAGTCGACTTGTACTCGACAGGGCATGGATTTCATTTCTACATGTGTTTTTCCCTCTTTTTTTATTTACAATTTGTGTGAGCGTGACAATAATTTTGTTTTTGCTTATGTGTTTGAATTTAAATTTTGAGTTCGATTAAATTTTGTGCGCTCGAAACCACAAAATCAGAACAGCCCAACAATTATTAAAACAGACACACTTACGCCGAATTTGACTCCACAAAGCCTAAAGTATAACGGAGGGTTAGCGCACTCCTACAGACACTCCAACCTTTGTTTGCACGGCACAGAAAATCTACGCGCCATTCGAGCGTACGGCTGTTGCATCTATGTGCGATCGGAATCTGCTTGCGGAAACATTGTTGTTCGTCTTCTCATTGCCAAGTCCAGAGTGGCCCCAGTAAAGAAGAAATCGCTTCCCAAACTGGAATTATGTGGAGCACATTTGTTGGCATAAGTTTACAACAAAATCAAGTGTATATTCACCGAACAGTCACATGCCGTATATTTCTGGTCGGATTCGCAAATTGTTTTACATTGGCTAAAACAACATTTAGTGACGTTATCAGCATTTGTCGGAAATCGAGTTTCTGAGATACAGGATTTGAGTTCAATCTGACGTTGGAGATTTGTACCAACGACATCAAATCCTGCTGACATTGTTTCTCGAGGTGCCACCACTTCTGATCTACAATCATCCATATGGTTCTCAGGACCAGCTTTTTTAACCCAACATCATGAACATTGGATTACATCAAGCAACATCAGCAACATTGATATGCAAGTCATCAATGCCGAACAATGTAAATCTACTTTCGTCGCCACAATGGATAGTAACCATGTGCTGAAGAAACTAGCGAACATCAGCTCATACAATCGTTGTGTTCGCACTGTCGCTTACATGCTTCGCTTCGTTCAAATCACACATATGAAACGTAAATTCGAAACAACTTTGTCATCCGAGGAACTACGCAATGCATCCTATTGCATAATTTGGAACATCCAGCAATTATCATTCGTCGAAGACATTCGCCAACTGCAAAAAGATCAACCACTTAGGAGCCATCTAAAGTTTCTCAATCCTTTTCTAGATCGCTCCACAGGATTTTCACTTATCAGAGTTGGCGGCCGGCTAGACAACGTTGAGTTTGAGAACTTCGAAAAACATCCGATATTGTTGCCCAGTAAATCTCACTTCGTCTGCTTGCTGGACCATGCTGGACCTAAAGGATCGTAAGCGCCAGAGACTTGGCACGTCGCATCGTGCGCACCTGCATGGCGTGCGTTCGGTACAAGCCAAAATTGGAAAGGCAGCTTATGGGATCGCTGACAGTGGAACGCCTTCGACCGGAACACCCATTCCAACGCTGTGGTATCGACTTCTGTGGGCCAATAAATACGTATGTTCGCATACGAGGAAAGGGTCCCACAAAATCTTACTTGGCCGTATTCATTTGTTTGGCATCCAAGGCGGTGCACATCGAAGTGGTCTCTCAATTATCCACGAAAGCATTCTTGGCTGCACTCAAACGAATGGTTGCTCGGCGAGCGCTGCTCACTGACATCTATTGTGATAATGGAACTAACTTCGTGGGTGCAGCAAATGAGCTAAAGGCTTTGAAACAATTTTTGTTTGATCAATCTACTCAAGACGCAATATCAGAGTATTGTGCTTCGGATTTCGTGTCGTTTCATTTTATTCCGCCTCAGGGCACCCCACTTTGGCGGACTCTGGGAAGCAGCAGTTACGAGCGCTAAGGGGTTGCTGCACAAGACGCTATCGAGCACTAGCCAAAATTTGAGGAGCTCTGTACGATCACAATAGAGATCGAAGCTGTCCTCAATTCTCGCCTATTGTCACCTATGTCGCCTGGAAATTCTGCATCGTGGTCACTTTCCGTTATCTAAGTGGCATTCAAATCATGCCAACCTTGAAAAGAGTACCTTTCATCGCAGGAGTATATCGGTCATTGCCTCACGTGAAGCCAATATCATTTTCGGGCTTGCTCCGTTACTAGCACGTGGAAGTTGCTGAGGATTTCATACCACGGGCACTGGAACTGCATGTTAAAGTATTCCACCTTGAAAACGAAATCATTCACGGATCCTCTGTCGTTCGAGCCATCAAATGACACTTTTCACTTGTCCATCTTGACCCAAGGTCGACCTGAGCGATGCTCGATATTTGGACGACGATGGTTCGCAGTTCCCTGATTTTCTTCTATTGTCGATGCCTGTCTAAAATTTCTGCTTCGGTTATTTTCCCGTTGCCTCTGGTCCGGACCTGGGTTGCGCCATTCCCACTCCCCACCACGCCTTAGTCCGCTTGAGGTGGTTGACCTCTCTGGCTTTGCCGGTGGCCTAGGAGCTGGTTTGGTGGTCGAGCGTGATTTTGGGATAGCCCCCTGATGCGACTTTTGCTGTTGACCAGACTCAGCACTAGCAGTTTCCGTCGGCGCCTGGCTACGAATCACGGGTGGTGGCGTCGGTCTTACTATATCGTTTATCGCTTTCAGCATTTCTTGAAACCCTAGACGCACTTCCTCCCGCAATGCTTTCGCTATCCCTGAGATAGCTATCTCAGAGTCTGAGTAGCTGCCCTCGGACTGTTCAACCGCATCACGGTCTTCTCGTGGCAAGTTAAAATTGGTGTCTGGAGCTACTGGCCTTACATCTTGCTACTCCGATGCCCCTCATTGCTCCAGCCCCCGCGGCTTCCCAAGAATCGGATTGCGCAACGCTTCGCCCCCTGACCGCAACTGATAGGAATGACTCGCTTCCATCTCCTTGTTTCCCTTCCCGTCATGACTAAAATTATTCCGAATATTTTACCAAAACTATTAACTGATAAATAGCGACAAGACAATAACACAACACGCAATATAACACAAGTACATAAAGAATCAATTTATAAGGGAGAATCATGTGTCGCTCTATTTTAACAGAGTCTCGCTGTCAATACCCAAATTAGCGTTAACACACTTAACAAAAATTCGAACAAAACTTTACCCGTATGTGCATAACATTTTATTAAAAAAAGCTCATCGCCGTCTGAAATTATTCATGTTCGGTCGCGAACTTCACTGCCTTCCTGAAAGCGTGAGTGACATACCAGCATTTCAAAACTACAGACCCGGCTTCTATACCCTATGCCTGGTGCAATTGTACTGCTCAATTTTGAACGGACAAGCCACCACAGCAATTTACTTACCTATTAAATCTAGCACTAATACTTAAAACAAGACTTCGGCGTACTCTCAGAGTCGCGTCCGCAACGCAATTACCTTGAGAGGATCTTCTCCATAGTAAGTCGCGGTTTCGTACGGCGCGGAGAGTAACCATTTGGTTGGTGGTTTCGACGATTTGCAAAAATCCGGTCGCGGGATTTTGTTGAAGAACTATGGTACTTAGATATTTAAATTAATAATAAATATGTGAATAAATAAATATACAATCATGAATAACGAATAGATATACGATACAAATTACTTAACATAACATTCAAATACATAAATAATCGTCTACATACGACATTTACTTAAATATTCGGAATGAGGGATGGATGCGCTGAAGCACTGCGCCCTTGGCGCTGAATTTGGGTTCGGCACAATATATAATTTGTTTGGCTCTGATCATATGCGCGCAGTCGACTTGTACTCGACAGGGCATGGATTTCATTTCTACATGTGTTTTTCCTCTTTTTTTTTATTTACAATTTGTGTGAGCGTGACAATAATTTTGTTTTTGCTTATGTGTTTGAATTTAAATTTTGAGTTCGATTAAATTTTGTGCGCTCGAAACCACAAAATCAGAACAGCCCAACAATTATTGAAACAGACACACTTACGCCGAATTTGACTCCACAAAGCCTAAAGTATAACGGAGGCTTAGCGCACTCCTACAGACACTCCAACCTTTGTTTGCACGGCACAGAAAATCTACGCGCCATTCGGGCGTACGGCTGTTGCATCATGTGCGATCGGAATCTGCTTGCGGAAACATTGTTGTTCGTCTTCTCATTGCCAAGTCCAGAGTGGCCCCAGTAAAGAAGAAATCGCTTCCCAAACTGGAATTATGTGGAGCACATTTGTTGGCATAAGTTTACAACAAAATCAAGTGTATATTCACCGAACAGTCACATGCCGTATATTTCTGGTCGGATTCGCAAATTGTTTTACATTGGCTAAAACAACATTTAGTGACGTTATCAGCATTTGTCGGAAATCGAGTTTCTGAGATACAGGATTTGAGTTCAATCTGACGTTGGAGATTTGTACCAACGACATCAAATCCTGCTGACATTGTTTCTCGAGGTGCCACCACTTCTGATCTACAATCATCCATATGGTTCTCAGGACCAGCTTTTTTAACCCAACATCATGAACATTGGAACATCAAGCAACATCAGCAACATTGATATGCAAGTCATCAATGCCGAACAACGTAAATCTACTTTCGTCGCCACAATGGATAGTAACCATGTCCTGGAGAAACTAGCGAACATCAGCTCATACAATCGTTGTGTTCGCACTGTCGCTTACATGCTTCGCTTCGTTCAAATCACACATATGAAACGTAAATTCGAAACAACTTTGTCATCCGAGGAACTACGCAATGCATCCTATTGCATAATTTGGAACATCCAGCAATTATCATTCGTCGAAGACATTCGCCAACTGCAAAAAGATCAACCACTTAGGAGCCATCTAAAGTTCTCTATCATTTTCTAGATCGATCCACAGGATTTTCACTTATCAGACTTATGGCCAGAGACTTGGCACGTCGCATCGTGCGCACCTGCATGGCGTGTGTTCGGTACAAGCCAAAATTGGAAAGGCAGCTTATGGGATCGCTGACAGTGGAACGCCTTCGACCGGAACACCCATTCCAACGCAGTGGTATCGACTTCTGTGGGCCAATAAATACGTATGTTCGCATACGAGGAAAGGGTCCCACAAAATCTTACTTGGCCGTATTCATTTGTTTGGCATCCAAGGCGGTGCACATCGAAGTGGTCTCTCAATTATCCACGAAAGCATTCTTGGCTGCACTCAAACGAATGGTTGCTCGGCGAGCGCTGCTCACTGACATCTATTGTGATAATGGAACTAACTTCGTGGGTGCAGCAAATGAGCTAAAGGCTTTGAAACAATTTTTGTTTGATCAATCTACTCAAGACGCAATATCAGAGTATTGTGCTTCGGATTTCGTGTCGTTTCATTTTATTCCGCCCAGGGCACCCCACTTTGGCGGACTCTGGGAAGCAGCAGTTACGAGCGCTAAGGGGTTGCTGCACAAGACGCTATCGAACACTAGCCAAAAATTTGAGGAGCTCTGTACGATCACAACAGAGATCGAAGCTGTCCTCAATTCTCGCCTATTGTCACCTATGTCGCCTGGAAATTCTGCATCGTGGTCACTTTCCGTTATCTAAGTGGCATTCAAATCATGCCAACCTTGAAAAGAGTACCTTTCATCGCAGGAGTATCGGTCATTGCCTCACGTGAAGCCAATATCATTTTCGGGCTTGCTCCGTTACTAGCACGTGGAAGTTGCTAGGATTTCATACCACGGACACTGGAACTGCATGTTAAAGTATTCCACCTTGAAAACGAAATCATTCACGGATCCTCTGTCACCGTGCCATCAAATGACACTTTCACTTGTCCATCTTGACCCTAGGTCGACCTGAGCGATGCTCGATATTTGGACGACGATGGTTCGCAGTTCCCTGATTTTCTTCTATTGTCGATGCCTGTCTAAAATTTCTGCTTCGGTTATTTTCCCGTTGCCTCTGGTCCGGACCTGGGTTGCGCCATTCCCACGCCCCACCATCGCTTAGTCCGCCTGAGGTGGTTGACCTCTCTGGCTTTGCCGGTGGCCTAGGAGCTGGTTTGGTGGTCGAGCGTGATTTTGGGATAGCCCCCTGATGCGACTTTTGCTGTTGACCAGACTCAGCACTAGCAGTTTCCGTCGGCGCCTGGCTACGAATCACGGGTGGTGGCGTCGGTCTTACTATATCGTTTATCGCTTTCAGCATTTCTTGAAACCCTAGACGCACTTCCTCCCGCAATGCTTTCGCTATCCTGTGTCCATTGACTGCCTGTAGGTTTCCTGAGCCTGCAAAATCGCAACGTTAATTGCAGACACTATCTCAGAGTCCGCTGCTGCCTCGGGCTGTCTAACCGCGTCGCGGTCTTCTCGTGGCAAGTTAAAACTGGTGTCTGGAGCTAATGGCCTTACAGGGGATCTTACTAATCCGATGCCCCCATTACTCCTGCCCCCGCGACTTCCCAAGAATCGGAGTGCGCAACGGTGTCGCCCCCTGACCGCAACTGATAGGAATGACTCGCTTCCATCTCCTTGTTTTCCCTTCCCGTCATGATTAAATTTATTCCTAATATTATCCTCTAAACTACTAACTGATAAGTAGCGACAAGACAATAACACAACACGCAATATAACACAAGTACATAAAGAATCAATTTATAAGGGAGAATCATGTGTCGCTCTATTTTAACAGAGTCTCGCTGTCAATACCCAAATTAGCGGTAACACACTTAACAAAAATTCGAACAAAACTTTACCCGTATGTGCATAACATTTTAATAAAAAAAGCCTCATCGCCGTCTGAAATTATTCATGTTCGGTCGCGACTTCACTGCCTTCCTGAAAGCGTGAGTGACATACCGGCATATCAAAACTACAGACCCGGCTTCTATACCCTATGCCTGGTGCAATTGTACTGCTCAATTTGAACGGACAAGCCACCACAGCAATTTACTTACCTATTAAATCTAGCACTAATACTTAAAACAAGACTTCGGCGTACTTCAGAGTCGCGTCCGCAACGCAATTACCTTGAGAGGATCTTCTCAATAGTAAGTCGCGGTTTCGTACGGCGCGAAGAGTAACCATTTGGTTGGTGGTTTCGACGATTTGCAAAAATCCGGTCGCCGGATTTTGTTGAAGAACTATGGTATTTCGATATTTAAATTAATAATAAATATGAATAAATAAATATACAATTATGAATAACGAATAGATATACGAAATTACTTAACATAACATTCAAATACATAAATAATCGTCTACATACGACATTTACTTAAATATTCGGAATGAGGGATGGATGCGCTGAAGCACTGCGCCCTTGGCGCTGAATTTGGGTTCGGCACAATATATAATTTGTTTGGCTCTGATCATATGCGCGCAGTCGACTTGTATTCGACAGGGCATGGATTTCATTTCTACATGTGTTTTTCCTCTTTTTTTTATTTACAATTTGTGTGAGCGTGACAATAATTTTGTTTTTGCTTATGTGTTTGAATTTAAATTTGAGTTCGATTAAATTTTGTGCGCTCGAAACCACAAAATCAGAACAGCCCAACAATTATTAAAACAGACACACTTACGCCGAATTTGATCCACAAAGCCTAAAGTATAACGGAGGGTTAGCGCACTCCTACAGACACTCCAACCTTTGTTTGCACGGCACAGAAAATCTACGCGCCATTCGAGCGTACGGCTGTTGCATCTATGTGCGATCGGAATCTGCTTGCGGAAACATTGTTGTTCGTCTTCTCATTGCCAAGTCCAGAGTGGCCCCAGTAAAGAAGAAATCGCTTCCCAAACTGGAATTATGTGGAGCACATTTGTTGGCATAAGTTTACAACAAAATCAAGTGTATATTCACCGAACAGTCACATGCCGTATATTTCTGGTCGGATTCGCAAATTGTTTTACATTGGCTAAAACAACATTTAGTGACGTTATCAGCATTTGTCGGAAATCGAGTTTCTGAGATACAGGATTTGAGTTCAATCTGACGTTGGAGATTTGTACCAACGACATCAAATCCTGCTGACATTGTTTCTCGAGGTGCCACCACTTCTGATCTACAATCATCCATATGGTTCTCAGGACCAGCTTTTTTAACCCAACATCACGAACATTGGATTACATCAAGCAACATCAGCAACATTGATATGCAAGTCATCAATGCCGAACAATGTAAATCTACTTTCGTCGCCACAATGGATAGTAACCATGTGCTGAAGAAACTAGCGAACATCAGCTCATACAATCGTTGTGTTCGCACTGTCGCTTACATGCTTCGCTTCGTTCAAATCACACATATGAAACGTAAATTCGAAACAACTTTGTCATCCGAGGAACTACGCAATGCATCCTATTGCATAATTTGGAACATCCAGCAATTATCATTCGTCGAAGACATTCGCCAACTGCAAAAAGATCAACCACTTAGGAGCCATCTAAAGTTTCTCAATCCTTCTCTAGATCGCTCCACAGGATTTTCACTTATCAGAGTTGGCGGCCGGCTAGACAACGTTGAGTTTGAGAACTTCGAAAAACATCCGATATTGTTGCCCAGTAAATCGCACCTCCGGATCTATGTGCGGCATCTACATCTTCGCAACTGCCATGCTGGACCTAAAGCTTTAGTGGCACTCATTCGATTGGAATATTGGATCGTAAACGCCAGAGACTTGGCACGTCGCATCATGCGCACCTGCATGGCGTGCGTTCGGTACAAGCCAAAACTGGAAAGGCAGCTTATGGGATCGCTGCCAGTGGAGCGCATTCGACCGGAACACCCATTCCAACGCTGTGGTCTTATAAATACGTACTTCTGTGGGCCAATAAGTACGTATGTTCGCTTACGAGGAAAGGGTCCCACAAAATCTTACTTGGCCGTATTCATTTGTTTGGCATCCAAGGCGGTGCACATCGAAGTGGTCTCTCAATTATCCACGAAAGCATTCTTGGCTGCACTCAAACGAATGGTTGCTCGGCGAGCGCTGCTCACTGACATCTATTGTGATAATGGAACTAACTTCGTGGGTGCAGCAAATGAGCTAAAGGCTTTGAAACAATTTTTGTTTGATCAATCTACTCAAGACGCAATATCAGAGTATTGTGCTTCGGATTTCGTGTCGTTTCATTTTATTCCGCCCAGGGCACCCCACTTTGGCGGACTCTGGGAAGCAGCAGCTACGAGCGCTAAGGGTTGCTGCACAAGACGCTATCGAACACTAGCCTAAAATTTGAGGAGCTCTGTACGATCACAATAGAGATCGAAGCTGTCCTCAATTCTCGCCTATTGTCACCTATGTCGCCTGGAAATTCTGCATCGTGGTCACTTACGTTATCTAAGTGGCATTCAAATCATGCCAACCTTGAAAAGAGCACCTTTCATCGAAGGAGTATATCGGTCGTTGCCTCACGTGAAGCCAATATCATTTTCGGGCTTGCCCCGTTACTAGCACGTGGAAGTTGCTGAGGATTTCGTCCCACGGACACTGGAATTGCCTCTTTAGGTATTCCACCTTGAATACGAAATCCTCCACGGATCCTCTGTCATTCGACCCATCGAATGACACTTCCCACTTGTCCATCTTGACCCAAGGTCGACCTGAGCGATGCTCGATATTTGGACGACGATGGTTCGCAGTTCCCTGATTTTCTTCTATTGTCGATGCCTGTCTAAAATTTCTGCTTCGGTTATTTTCCCGTTGCCTCTGGTCCGGACCTGGGTTGCGCCATTCCCACTCCCCACCACGACTTAGTCCGCTTGAGGTGGTTGACCTCTCTGGCTTTGCCGGTGGCCTAGGAGCTGGTTTGGTGGTCGAGCGTGATTTTGGGATAGCCCCCTGATGCGACTTTTGCTGTTGACCAGACTCAGCACTAGCAGTTTCCGTCGGCGCCTGGCTACGAATCACGGGTGGTGGCGTCGGTCTTACTATATCGTTTATCGCTTTCAGCATTTCTTGAAACCCTAGACGCACTTCCTCCCGCAATGCTTTGCTATCCCTGAGATACTATTTCAGAGTCTATTGCTGCCTCGGGCTGTTCAACCGCGTCACGGTCTTCTCGTGGCAAGTTAAAATTGGTGTCTGGAACTACTGGCCTTACAATCTTGCTAATCCGATACCCCTCATTGCTCCTGCTCCTTCGACTTCCCAAGAATCGGATTGCGCAACGCTGTCGCCCCCTGACCGCAACCGATAGGAGTGACTCGCTTCCATCTCCTTAGTTTCCCTTCATGTCATTTATTCCGAATAAATGATAAATAACGACAAGACAATAACACAACACGCAATATAACACAAGTACATAAAGAATCAATTTATAAGGGAGAATCATGTGTCGCTCTATTTTAACAGAGTCTCGCTGTCAATACCCAAATTAGCGGTAACACACTTAACAAAAATTCGAACAAAACTTTACCCGTATGTGCATAACATTTTAATAAAAAAACCTCATCGCCGTCTGAAATTATTCATGTTCGGTCGCGAACTTCACTGCCTTCCTGAAAGCGTGAGTGACATACCGGCATATCATAATTGCAGACCCGGCTTCTATACCCTATGCCTGGTGCAATTGGACTGCTCAATTTGAACGGACAAGCCACCACAGCAATTTACTTACCCATTAAATCTTAGCACTAATACTTAAACAAGACTTCGGCGTACTCTCAGGGTCGCGTCCGCGCAATTACCTTGAGAGGATCTTCTCCATAGTAAGTCGCGGTTTCGTACGGCGCGGAGAGTAACCATTTGGTTGGTGGTTTCGACGATTTGCAAAAATCCGGTCGCCGGATTTTGTTGAAGAACTTATGGTATTTCGATATTTAAATTAATAATAAATATGTGAATAAATAAATATACAAACATGAATAACGAATAGATATACGATACAAATTACTTAACATAACATTCAAATACATAAATAATCGTCTATATACGACATTTACTTAAATATTCGGAGTGAGGATTGGATGCGCTGAAGCACTGCGCCCTTTGTGCTGAATTTGGGTTGGGCACAATATATAATTTGTTTGGCTCTGATCATATGCGCGCAGTCGACTTGTACTCGACAGGGCATGGATTTCATTTCTACATGTGTTTTTCCTCTTTTTTTTTATTTACAATTTGTGTGAGCGTGACAATAATTTTGTTTTTGCTTATGTGTTTGAATTTAAATTTTGAGTTCGATTAAATTTTGTGCGCTCGAACCACAAAATCAGAACAGCCCAACAATTATTAAAACAGACACACTTACGCCGAATTTGACTCCACAAAGCCTAAAGTATAACGGAGGGTTAGCGCACTCCTACAGACATTCCAACCTTTGTTTGCACGGCACAGAAAATCTACGCGCCATTCGGCGTACGGCTGTTGCATCTATGTGCGGTCGGAATCTGCTTGCGGAAACATTGTTGTTCGTCTTCTCATTGCCAAGTCCAGAGTGGCCCCAGTAAAGAAGAAATCGCTTCCCAAACTGGAATTATGTGGAGCACATTTGTTGGCATAAGTTTACAACAAAATCAAGTGTATATTCACCGAACAGTCACATGCCGTATATTTCTGGTCGGATTCGCAAATTGTTTTACATTGGCTAAAACAACATTTAGTGACGTTATCAGCATTTGTCGGAAATCGAGTTTCTGAGATACAGGATTTGAGTTCAATCTGACGTTGGAGATTTGTACCAACGACATCAAATCCTGCTGACATTGTTTCTCGAGGTGCCACCACTTCTGATCTACAATCATCCATATGGTTCTCAGGACCAGCTTTTTTAACCCAACATCATGAACATTGGATTACATCAAGCAACATCAGCAACATTGATATGCAAGTCATCAATGCCGAACAATGTAAATCTACTTTCGTCGCCACAATGGATAGTAACCATGTGCTGAAGAAACTAGCGAACATCAGCTCATACAATCGTTGTGTTCGCACTGTCGCTTACATGCTTCGCTTCGTTCAAATCACACATATGAAACGTAAATTCGAAACAACTTTGTCATCCGAGGAACTACGCAATGCATCCTATTGCATAATTTGGAACATCCAGCAATTATCATTCGTCGAAGACATTCGCCAACTGCAAAAAGATCAACCACTTAGGAGCCATCTAAAGTTTCTCAATCCTTCTCTAGATCGCTCCACAGGATTTTCACTTATCAGAGTTGGCGGCCGGCTAGACAACGTTGAGTTTGAGAACTTCGAAAAACATCCGATATTGTTGCCCAGTAAATCGCACTTCGTCTGGATCTATGTGCGGCATCTACATCTTCGCAACTGCCATGCTGGACCTAAAGCTTTAGTGGGCCTCATTCGATTGGAATATTGGATCGTAAACGCCAGAGACTTGGCACGTCGCATCGTGCGCACCTGCATGGCGTGCGTTCGGTACAAGCCAAAACTGGAAAGGCAGCTTATGGGATCGCTGCCAGTGGAGCGCATTCGACCGGAACACCCATTCCAATGCTGTGGTCTTATAAATACGTACTTCTGTGGGCCAATAAATACGTATGTTCGCATACGAGGAAAGGGTCCCACAAAATCTTACTTGGCCGTATTCATTTGTTTGGCATCCAAGGCGGTGCACATCGAAGTGGTCTCTCAATTATCCACGAAAGCATTCTTGGCTGCACTCAAACGAATGGTTGCTCGGCGAGCGCTGCTCACTGACATCTATTGTGATAATGGAACTAACTTCGTGGGTGCAGCAAATGAGCTAAAGGCTTTGAAACAATTTTTGTTTGATCAATCTACTCAAGACGCAATATCAGAGTATTGTGCTTCGGATTTCGTGTCGTTTCATTTTATTCCGCCCAGGGCACCCCACTTTGGCGGACTCTGGGAAGCAGCAGTTACGAGCGCTAAGGGGTTGCTGACAAGACGCTATCGAACACTAGCCTAAAATTTGAGGAGCTCTGTACGATCACAACAGAGATCGAAGCTGTCCTCAATTCTCGCCCATTGTCACCTATGTCGCCTGGAAATTCTGCATCGTGGTCACTTTCCGTATCTAAGTGGCATTCAAATCATGCCAACCTTGAAAAGAGCACCTTTCATCGAAGGAGTATATTGGTCGTTGCCTCACGTGAAGCCAATACCATTCTCGGGCTCGCCCCGTTACTAGCACGTGGAAGTTGCTGAGGATTTCGTCCCACGGACACTGGAATTGCCTCTTTAGGTATTCCACCTTGAATACGAAATCCTCCACGGATCCTCTGTCATTCGACCCATCGAATGACACTTCCCACTTGTCCATCTTGACCCAAGGTCGACCTGAGCGATGCTCGATATTTGGACGACGATGGTTCGCAGTTCCCTGATTTTCTTCTATTGTCGATGCCTGTCTGAAATTTCTGCTTCGGTTATTTTCCCGTTGCCTCTGGTCCGGACCTGGGTTGCGCCATTCCCACTCCCCACCACGACTTAGTCCGCTTGAGGTGGTTGACCTCTCTGGCTTTGCCGGTGGCCTAGGAGCTGGTTTGGTGGTCGAGCGTGATTTTGGGATAGCCCCCTGATGCGACTTTTGCTGTTGACCAGACTCAGCACTAGCAGTTTCCGTCGGCGCCTGGCTACGAATCACGGGTGGTGGCGTCGGTCTTACTATATCGTTTATCGCTTTCAGCATTTCTTGAAACCCTAGACGCACTTCCTCCCGCAATGCTTTCGCTATCCCTGAGATACTATTTCAGAGTCTATTGCTGCCTCGGGCTGTTCAACCGCGTCGCGGTCTTCTCGTGGCAAGTTAAAACTGGTGACTGGAGCTAATGGCCTTACAGGGGATCTTACTAATCCGATGCCCCCATTACTCCTGCCCCCGCGACTTCCCAAGAATCGGAGTGCGCAACGGTGTCGCCCCCTGACCGCAACTGATAGGAATGACTCGCTTCCATCTCCTTGTTTCCCTTCATGTCATTTATTCCTGAATAAATGACTAAATAACGACAAGACAATAACACAACACGCAATATAACACAAGTACTTTAACAATCAACTTATAAGGAGAATCATGGGTCGCTCTATCCTAAAAGAGTCTCGCTGTCAACACCCAAATTAGCGGTAACACACTTAACAAAAATTCTAACAAAACTTTACCCCTATGTGCAAAACATTTTAATAAAAAAACATCATCGCTGTCTAAAATTATTCATGTTCGGTCGCGAACTTCACTGCCTTCCTGAAAGCGTGAGTGACATACCGGCATATCATAATTGCAGACCCGGCTTCTATACCCTATGCCTGGTGCAATTGGACTGCTCAATTTGAACGGACAAGCCACCACAGCAATTTACTTTCCCATTTAAACTTAGCACTAACACTTAAACAAGACTTCAGGGTACTCTCAGGGTCGCCTCCACCGCGCAATTACCTTGAGAGCATCTTCTCCATAGTAAGTCGCGGTTTCGTACGGCGCGGAGAGTAGCCATTTGGTTGGTGGTTTCGACGATTTGCAAAAATATGGTCGGCGGATTTTGTTGAAGAACTATGGTCTTTAGATATTTAAATTAATAATAAATATGTGAATAAATAAATATACAAACATGAATAACGAATAGATATACGATACAAATTACTTAACATAACATTCAAATACATAAATAATCGTCTACATACGACATTTACTTAAATATTCGGAATGAGGGATGGATGCGCTGAAGCACTGCGCCCTTGGCGCTGAATTTGGGTTCGGCACAATATATAATTTGTTTGGCTCTGATCATATGCGCGCAGTCGACTTGTACTCGACAGGGCATGGATTTCATTTCTACATGTGTTTTTCCTCTTTTTTTATTTACAATTTGTGTTTTAATATAAAACAATTTAATATTTGAGCGTGACAATACGTTTTTTTTTGCTTATGTGAATTTAAATTTTGGGTTCGATTAAATTTTAGGCGATCGAAACCACAAAATTAGAACAGCACAACAATTATTAAAACAGACACACTTACGCCGAATTTGACTCCACAAAGCCTAAAGTATAACGGAGGGTTAGCGCACTCTACAGACCTTTGTTTGCACGGCACAGAAAATCTACGCGCCACGGAGCATGACCTGACTCGCTTTCGCCTTTTTCACATATGCTAATTCTCCCTAACCATAACACGCCACCTTGCGGAAAATGCCGCCACATGCAACGCTGATCTCGCTGACCCTGCACAACCCTGCCGAGAACCACGCTGTCCCAAAGTTGATTCAACCTCGTTACTCTCTGCCCGCTGGTGATCAACAGATTATACATCCATGGCATAGATGTATCTCCCAACGGAAAAACTTTTTTTATCAGCTTTATCAGTTTAGCCTAGGGTAGGGTAGCGGTATTTCCAATCGGCAGGCCATACTCGTCATCGACTGGATAAAGTCGTTTACCGATTCCGCAGGGAGTTGGTGACGCTGTCTCATTTCTTGCAGGCGATTAACGTCGTCCCAACTTCCGCGAACCTTGCAAAGAGCGCCTTTCATCGCACGAGTATATCGATCGTTGCCTCACGTGAAGCCAATATCATTCTCGGACTTGCCCTGTTACTAGCACGTGGAAGTTGCTGAGGATTTCATCCCATGGACACTGGAAATGCCTCCTAAAGTTCGCAGTTCTCCGATTTTCTTCAATTGTTGACTGATGCCTGTCTAAAATCTCCGCTTCTTTCATTTTCCCGTTGCCTCCGGACCGGTCCTGGGTGCGCCATTCCCACGCACCACCACAGCTTAGTCCGCTTGAGGTGTTTGACCCCTCTGGCTTTGTCGGTGGCCTAAGAGCGGTTTTGGTGCTCGACCGTGATTTTGGGACCGCAACCGATAGGAGTGACTCGCTTCCATCTCCTTAGTTTCCCTTCCCGTCATGACTAAATTTATTCGGAATATTTTTACCGAAACTATTAACTGATAAATAACGACAAGACAATAACACAACACGCAATATAACACAAGTACATTAACAATCAACTTATAAGGGAGAATCATGGGTCGCTCTATCCTAAAAGAGTCTCGCTGTCAATACCCAAATTAGCGGTAACACACTTAACAAAAATTCTAACAAAACTTTACCCGTATGTGCATAACTTTTAATAAAAAAAACATCATCGCCGTCTGAAATTATTCATGTTCGGTCGCGAACTTCACTGCCTTCCTGAAAGCGTGAGTGACATACCGGCATATCAAAACTACAGACCAGGGTTCTATACCCTATGCCTGCTGCAATTGTACTGCTCAATTTGAACGGACAAGCCACCTCAGCAGTTTACTTTCCTATCAACCAAGCACTAACACTTAAAACAAGACTTCAGGGTACTGTCAGGGTCGCGTCCGCAACGCAATTACCTTGAGAGGATCTTCTCAATAGCAAGTCGCGGATTCGTACGGCGCGAAGAGTAGCCATATGGTTGGTGGTTTCGACGATTTGCAAAAATCCGGTCGCCGGATTTTGTTGAAGAACTATGGTCTTTAGATATTGTAGTAGTCATTTAATAGTAATATTTTTTTTGTACAATTTGGTCCACTCTAAATTAGTCGTTGTTGATTAGACGGCCGTTCAAACGAAGAGATAAGCAGATGACCGACGAGAAGAGAACCACTCAAAACGCAGCGCGAAATCGCTCACTCAAGAAGCGCTCAGCAAAAAGCGTTGCAATAAGCGTAAGGTTCAAGCGAGGTCTTGTCGCGGTCAAACCCTCAAGGTTATTGAAACAAATAAGTCGTGTATTTGCGAATCGACCAGCATAGAAAAACATTGTGTAAAAACACGTGATGGTAACTTCCAGAGTTAAAGTGCATCACAAATAGATATATTATTGTGAAAGTGCGGTGGATAATAAAAGGTATGTGCGAAATTGGTGAAAGAAAATATTCGAACCAATTTTAACCTTTGTAGGCCATTCTTGGGCAAAGAGTATGGACCAGACCTGCCAGCCAGCTGCACGCCTTCATAATTAACACCGCGGGAGTGATTCACCCCGACGAGGTTATAACGAGTCAACCTTACTTCATTGCATCGACCAGATGCGTCGCTAGTCAGCGGGACGGAAGTGAGGAAGTGTGCTAATCCAAGGGACACCTTCATCCCCGCTTAAAAGTTAATCAATGGAGACGTGAATGATCAGTCCGCTGTGTGGTGCATGCACCGACTTACAAACACAAGTAATTTTTTGAGCTAAAGTGCTTATCAGCTTTTGTGTTTTGTAAAAGCGTGGATGACCAGACCATAAGTTTGAACAGGTCACTTACTAATAAAATTCAGCGTATTTAAACAAGCGCAACTCGTAATTGGCGAAAGGCCCTAAATTACTTTGAATGTATCTAAATAATTAATTGTAAGAAATATTACTATTGAAGTTTTTTTTATTATTAATATGGTTGAATAATTTTATAAATATGTCATAAAAAAAAAAAAGAAGAAATAGTAGGCGATACATTACTATTTAACAATACACTGGTTGGTATTAAATCAAACGGATAGTCAAATGTAAATTATATACATATATGTGTTTCCTAATGTTGTAAATAATTCTTTAAGCAGCTTCATCTCTACGTCGACGAACATTGGGCCCAACGATCGCATCGACTTCAAAAATTAAACAAACCAAAACGTAGAGTGAGTAATGAAATAGCTATAATGTAGGTACATAAACAATTAGATATGTATGACCTACTTAGTAAATAAGGAAAACCATATACATATATACAAAAAAAAAAAACAAAAGAGACTGATCCACAGCAAATACGCCAAGTGATACTTGTTATCTAAAAAATATATATATGTATTCCTTATATATATAAGTCTTAAATATAAGTAAAGCATTCGAAGGTTAAATTTGAGCATGAAGCTACATGGCAATGCTAAACAAAATTAAAAAAAATAAAATAGAATTTAAATTTAACAATGATAATAATTAATTAAGAAAAAAAGAAAATGTACTCATAGATTATAACTCATACCAAATTAAGTTAAGAGAGAATACATGAATTTGCAAGCCATTTAAAATGAGGAGTTAAAGAGTAGAATTCGTCTGTCGAGTATCCATGCTAGGTTTTACAGGATGTGGTAGGATTTTAAGAGTCCGTCCAAGGGATAATGTATCAAAATTTATATCATTATCATGGTAGGGTGGGTAAAGAAGAGGGACAACTGTCATCTATGTCCCTCTAATAGGACTAGTGTCTCGGTATAGTTATAGGACGTGTCGGCGTCACCCATAAATGATAATTGAATTTCATAACCCAAGTGGTTACTTGTTTTGTAAACGCGCACTAATTAAATGTGGCAGAGTACATCCGTATTGATTGAGTGAGAAAGAACCCCGAAAATCCGACGAGCTAGTACGAGCATAGCGAGAGTGCGCACCTCAAGCTCAACAATACACCGGTCACTTAAATTGGCAAGTTCATCAGCCGATCATTAGTAAGACCAAATAAGTTATCCTAAAGAAAATAGCTTATACAAAAAGAAATAATACCCTGGTACTACTACAATCTTTAAATTAATAGTAAGTATGTGAATAAATATATATACAAATATGAATAACGAATATATGTACGAGTATATACGAATTACTTAACATAACATTCAAATACATAAATAATCGTCTACATACGACAGTTACTTAAATACTCGGAATAGGGATTGGATGCGCTGAAGCACTGCGCCCATGGCGCTGAATTTGGGTTCGGCACAATATATAATTTGTTTCGCTCTGATCATATGTGCGCAGTCGACTTGTACTCGACAGAGCATAGATTTGATTTTTACATGTGCTTTTCATTTTTTTATTCACAATTTGTGTTTTAATATAAAGTACGCAATTTAACATTTGAGCGTGACAATAATTTTCTTTTCCTTATGCGATTGAATTTAAATTTTGGGTTCGATTAAATTTTAACGCGCTCGAACTATGCGACTATCCTAGGAGCATGATGGCACTTATTCCATACTGGAACGCACTCAGCGGCTGAGTACGCAGTACGCCATGCACTCCCAGTATCAAAATGTGATGGATTTGCCCAGTGATTCGCTCGCAATAGTGACGAGGCCGTATCCAGCAATTTTGCTCTCGGCAAAATCGTCGTGCGTCAACTTTAGATACATTTTTGATCGCCAAGCAAATAATATATAACATAAACTATAAAATTGCGGCGTGACTTGCCGTCGGCCACCTGAACATAAACCACAAATTAGAACAGGACAATAATTATTTAAACAGACACACTCACGCCGAATTTGACTCCACAAGCCTAAAGTATAACGCAAGGTTAGCGCACTCCTACAGACACTCGAACCTTTTTTTGCACGGCACAGACAATCTACGTGCCACGGGACATGACCTGACTCCTTTTCGCATTTTTCACATATGGTAATTCTCCCTAACCATAACACGCCACCTTGCGGAAAATGCCGCCACATGCAACGCTGATCTCGCTGACCCTGACAACTTGCTTCCCTTTTTCAGCAATGTGGCCCTTTAAATTAAACTTTTTAGTGATGGTATACGATAATTGCTTATCGATATGTCTGCAAATGCAACAACACGCGAGAAATTAGAGTTAGGCGCCAGCTTGAACGATCAAAATTGTCGTCGCCTTTCCTCCGTTTGCTCTGACGGTTGCCCATTGTTGCCCACGCTATATCTCAGTTAAATCCGAAGGTCTTTAGCATGGACAACACCTAGAAATATTCCGTTTTGATCCTCTACCTACCGCGTTGTTTCCTACGGCTCTAACAATCCTGCACTTGCGAAATTTTTGCGAATTTCGCGTTGAAGGTCTTGCTAAAGTCGCTCAGCACAAAGTTCCGCCTATAAACTTCTTGGCCTGCGACAGCGTGAAACCTCCCAGCCCGCTTGTTATATTGTTGCCGGCTGCGTTCAAACGCTTTGTGCAGATGCAGCCTCACTTGATCTTGAATTACTCGGATATAATCGGCTCTGTTGCTCCTCGTTCAACCCCCAAGCATCCATCTCCGGTTCTAGAGTTTTTCTTCTCGATTTGCTTACCTTCAACGCTAACCTGGGCAAACACCCTGGAGTGGCCACGCCCACTTGTCCGTTTCCTCCACAATCTGTACATTTAGGAGCAAGTGCATCCAGTCTCCCAAAACGGTAGCAAAAACCCTTCGCTGCCTATCTCAGCAATCTCTCCAGTTGGGTCCTTTCTGGCTAGATTTCCCGCATCCAGGCCTTAAACTTGACGATTTCGCCAGAATCTCCACGACCTCCGACTCGACTTTGATTTTCTCGATTTTACCTGGTCTCGCGTATTTCCCTTGCGTTCCATATGCCAAACGAGAACTACGCTGTCCCAAAGTTGATTCAACCTCGTTATCTCTCTTCCCGCTGGTGATCAACACAGTATACATCCATATCATAGATGTATCTCCCAACGGAATCACTTATTTTTTTTCAGTTTTATCAGTTTAGGCTAGGGTAGGGTAACGGTATTTCCAATCGTCAGGCCATACTCGTCATCGACTGGATAAATTCGTTTACCGATTCCCAGGGAGTTGTTGACGCTGTCTCATTTCTTGCAAGCGATCGACGTCGTCCCAACTTCCGGAAACCTTGAAAAGAGCGCCTTTCGGAGTTCAGCCCACGAGTATATTGGTCGTTGCCTCACGTGAAGCCAATACCATTCTCGGGCTCGCCCCGTTACTAGCACGTGGAAGTTGCTGAGGATTTCGTCCCACGGACACTGGAATTGCCTCTTTAGGTATTCCACCTTGAATACGAAATCCTCCACGGATCCTCTGTCATTCGACCCATCGAATGACACTTCCCACTTGTCCATCTTGACCCAAGGTCGACCTGAGCGATGCTCGATATTTGGACGACGATGGTTCGCAGTTCCCTGATTTTCTTCTATTGTCGATGCCTGTCTGAAATTTCTGCTTCGGTTATTTTCCCGTTGCCTCTGGTCCGGACCTGGGTTGCGCCATTCCCACTCCCCACCACGCCTTAGTCCGCTTGAGGTGGTTGACCTCTCTGGCTTTGCCGGTGGCCTAGGAGCTGGTTTGGTGGTCGAGCGTGATTTTGGGATAGCCCCCTGATGCGACTTTTGCTGTTGACCAGACTCAGCACTAGCAGTTTCCGTCGGCGCCTGGCTACGAATCACGGGTGGTGGCGTCGGTCTTACTATATCGTTTATCGCTTTCAGCATTTCTTGAAAGCCTAGACGCACTTCCTCCCGCAATGCTTTCACTGAGTCCATCGACTGCCTGTAGGCCTCTTGAGCCTGCAAGATCGGAACGTTAATTGCGGACACTATCTCAGAGTCTATTGCTGCCTCGGGCTGTTCAACCGCGTCACGGTCTTCTCGTGGCAAGTTAAAATTGGTGTCTGGAACTACTGGCCTTACATCTTGCTAATCCGATGCCCCCTCATTGCTCCTGCCCCTGCGGCTTCTCAAGAATCGGATTGCGCAACGCTTTCGCCCCTTGACCGCAACTGATAGGAATGACTCGCTTTCATCTCCTTAGTTTCCCTTCCCGTCATGACTAAATTTATTCCGAATATTTTTACCGAGACTATTAACTGATAAATAACGACAAGACAATAACACAACACGCAATATAACACAAGTACATAAAGAATCAATTTATAAGGGAGAATCAGTGTCGCTCTATTTTAACAGAGTCTCGCTGTCAATACCAAAATTAGCGGTAGCACACATAACAAAATTTTACCCGTATGTGCATAACATTTTAATAAAAGAAAACCTCATCGCCGTCTCAAATTATTCATGTTCGGTCGCGAACTTCACTGCCTTCTTGAAAGCGTGAGCGACATAGCGGCATATCAAAACTACAGACTCGGTTTCTATACCCTATGCCTGGTGCAATTGTACTGCTCAATTTTGAACGGACAAGCCACCATAGCAATTTGCTTTCCCATTAAATCTAGCACTAACACTTAAAACAAGACTTCGGCGCACTTCTCAGGGTCGCGTCCGCAGCGCAATTACCCTGAGAGTCTTCTCAATAGTAAGTCACGGTTTCAAACGGCGCGAAGAGGTAGCCATGTGGTTGGTGGTTTCGACATTGCAAGAAATCCGTCGCTGGACTTTGTTGAGAGCAATGTTATTTAAATATTTAAATTAATAATGAATGTGCGAATAAATAAATACGCAAAGTATGAATCACTTTGCATCTACTTAAATACTCGGAATGAGGATTGGATGCGCTGAAGCACTGCGCCCTTGGTGCTAATTTGGGTTGGCACAATATATGATAGAATTTGCTTGGGCACTGACTATATATGCGCAGTCGACTAGTACTCGATAGGGCATCGATTTGAGCATGCGCTTTTCCTTTTTCTTTATTTACAACTTGTGTTTTAATATAAATGGTACGCGACTTAACATCTGAGAGGCGTGACAATTTACTTTTCTATGAGTTTGAATTTAAATTTTGGGTTCAGACGTTACATCCCATGCGCCCGAACTTGTCGACTTCGGTTGCTGAAGGCTTATCCCAAGCATGTGATGACACTTATTCCATACTGGAACGCGCTCAGCGGCTGAAAAGGTACGCCGTAACGCCATGCACACTCCCAATATCAAAAGTTGATGGATTTGCCCAGTGATTCCCTCGCAGTAGTGACGAGGCTCACGACGATGGTTCGCAGTTCTCCCGATTTTCTTCAATTGTTGGCTGATGTCTGTTTAAAATCTCCGCTTCTGTTATTTTCCCGTTGCCTCCGGTCCGGACCTGGGTTGCGCCATTCCCGCGCCACCACGCAGCTAAGTCCGCCTGAGGTGTTTGACCACACCTCTGGCTTTGTCGGGTGAGCCTAAGAGCTGACTTTGGTGCTCGAGCGTGATTTTTGGGACAGCCCCCTGATGCGGCTTTTACTCTTTACCAGACTCAGCACCAGCAGTTTCCGTCGGCACCTGGCTACGAATCACGGGTGGTGGCGTCGGTCTTACTATATCGTTGATAGCTTTCAGCATTTCTTGAAAGCCTAGACGCACTTCCTCCCGCAATGCTTTCACTGAGTCCATCCGACTGCCGGTAGGCCTCTTGAGCCTGCAAGATCCAGACGTTAACGGCGGATACTATCTCAGAGTCTATTGCTGCCTCGGGCTGTTCAACCGCGTCACGGTCTTCTCGTGGCGGGTTAAAATTGGTGTCTGGAACTACTGGCCTTACATCTTTGCTAATCCGATGCCCCCTCATTGCTCCCGCCCCCTGCGGCTTCTCAAGAATCGGAGACGCACGCTGCGCCCCTGTAGCCGCAACTGATAGGAATGACTCGCTTCCATCTCCTTAGTTTCCCTTCCCGTCATGACTAAATTTATTCCGAATATTTTTACCGAGACTATTAACTGATAAATAACGACAAGACAATAACACAACACGCGCTATCAACACAAGTACATAAAGAATCAATTTATAAAGTGGATGAATTCATGTGTCGCTCTATTTTAACAGAGTCCTCGCTGTCAATACCCAAATCAGCGGTAACACACATGGCAAACTCTTACCCGTATGTGCATAACATTTTAATAAAAAGAAAACCTCATCGCCGTCTCAAATTATTCATGTTCGGTCGCGAACTTCACCGCCTTCTTGAAAGCGTGAGCGAAGTACGCTGGCAGTACTCCAAAAGTACAGACTCGGCTTCTATACCCTATGCCTGTTGCAATTGTACTGCTCAATTTTGAACGGACAAGCCACCATAGCAATTTGCTTTCCCATTAAATCTAGCACTAACACTAAAACAAGACTTCGCGTAACTCTGCGGGTCGCGTCCGCAGCGCTTAATTCACCTTGAGAGAATCTTCTCAATAGTAAGTCGCGGTTTCAAACGGCGCGGAAGAGTAGCCAAGTGTGGTTGGTGGTTTCGGCGATTTGCGTAAAATCCGCGTCGCGATTTACTTGTTAAAGAACAATGGTAATTTAAATATTTAAATTAATAATAAATATGTGAATAAATATACAAGTAATGAGATACTTTCCATTTACTTAAATACTTGGAATGAGGATTGGATGCGCTGAAGCGCTGCACTTGGTGCTGAATTTCGGGTTGGCACAATATATAATTTGTTTGGGTCTGATTATATATGCGCAGTCGACTTGCAACTCGATAGGGCATGGATTTGATTTCTTACATGTGTTTTTCCTTTTTTTCTTTTATTTACAATTTTGTGTTTTAATATAAAAGTTCGCAATTTAATATTTGAGCGTGACAATAATTTGCTATGAGTTTGAATTTAAGTTTTGGGTTCGATTACATGCTGTGCGCTCGAACTTGTCGACTTCCGGTTGCTGAAGGCTTATCCTAGGAGCATGTGATGACACTTATTCCATACTGGAACACACTCAGCGGCTGAAAGGGTACGCCGTACGCCATGCACACACTCCCCAATATCAGCAGCTGCATGGATTTGCCCAGTGATTCCCTCGCAGTAGTGACGAGGCAGTATCCAGCCGTCGTGCGTCAACTTTAAATACATTTTTGATCGCCAAATAATATATAACATAAACTATAAACCTGCGGCGTGACTTGCCGTCGGACACCTGAACATAAGACACATGCACAACGAACAGCACAACAATTATTTAAACAGATACACTTACGCCGAATTTGAATCCACAAAGCCTTAAGTATAGCGGAGCGTTAGTGCACTCCCACAGACACTCCAGTCCTTTGTTTGCACGGCACAGAAAATCTACGCGCCACGGAAGATGACCTGCCTCACTTTTCGCCTTTTTCTCACATATGCTTATTCTCCCTAACCCATAACACGCCACCTTGCGGAAAATGCCGCCATATGCAACGCCATATGACCCTGCCAACTGGCTTCCCGTTTTCGGCAATGTGGCCGCTTAAATTTTCCTTTTTGGTGATGGTATACGATAATTGCCTATTGATATGTCTGCAAAATGCAACAACACAGAGAGAAATGAGAAAATGGTCGTCGTCTTTCCTCCCTTTGCTCTGACGGTTGCCTCCCTGATCTTGAACTACTCGGATCTCGTCCCGCGTTTTCAAGGAGCAAGCACGCTTCACCGTTTCTAATCGAGCCTTTTGCTTCTCGATCAACTCCCTAGTTAGCATCCACCTCCGGTTCTAGATTTTTTTTTCTCGGTTTGTTTACCTACAATGTTGACCTGTGCAATCACCCTCGAATCTCGACTCATCTCCTCTCTCACAGGCCGATTCCACAACTTGTCTCTTTCACCAAATGCGTCGCTGCAATCGTTCGCGCGCCTTCTTCACCCTTTGCGTCAAGAATGCCCTCATCCTCTCTCCATAAGGTAGAGTCTGAGCCCTAAGCTCTATTAGTAATGCAACTTATCCTAATCGTACTCTCTCAGATGGTGTATTAACAATTATTGAGTGGGAGTTGTTCGCTGTGAGCGGACCTCTCCCGATCTGGTCACGCCCACTCGTCTGTTTCCTCCACAATCTGGACATTTGGGAGGAAGTGCGTCCGGTCTCCCACAACAGTAGCAAGAAACTCTTCGCTGCCTATCCAAGCAATCTCTCCAATTCTGTCCCTGCTGGCCTAGTAGGAGTTCCAGCATCCAGGCCTTAGCGCTTGACGATTTTTGCCCGAGTCTCCTGACCTCCGCCTCGACTTTGACTTTTCTCGTTTCTACCTCGTCCCGAGTATTTCGCTTGCATACCATATTGCTGGGTTGGGCACAATATATAATATGTTTGGCTCCAGATCATATGCGCGCAGTCGACTTGTACTCGACAGGACATGGATTTGATTTTACATGTGATTTTCCTTCTTTTTTTATTTACAATTTGTGTTTTAATATAAAGTACGCAATTTAATATTTGAGCGTGACAACAATTTTCTATTGCTATATGCGATTTGAATTTAAATTTTGGGTTCGATTAAATTTTGTGCGCTCGAACTAGGCGAGCCTCGGTTGCTGAAGGCTTATCCCTAGGAGGCATGTGATGTCACTTATTCCATACTGGAACGTACCAGCGGCATGAAAAGGTACGCCGTACGGCCAAGCACATTCCCAATATGAAAATATGCATGGATTTGCCCAGTGGTTCCTTCGCGAGTAGTGACGAGGCTGTATCCAGCCGTCAGTGCGTCAACTTTACATACATTTTTGATCGCCAAATGCTCCTGTAACATTCATTATGCACTTGCGGCGTGACTTGCCGTCGGACACCTGAACATAAGCCACAAAGTTAGAACAGCACAACAATTATTTAAACAGACAATACTTACGCCGAATTTGAATCCGCAAAGCCTTAAAGTATAACGGAGTGCTAGTGCACTCCTACAGACACTCCAACCTTTGTTTGCACGGCACAGAAAATCTACGCGCCACGGAAGATGACCTGCCTCACTTTTCGCTTTTTTTCACATATGCTAGATTCTCCCTAACCCGGTTCTAGAGTTTTCTCCTCGATTTGTTTACCTTCAATGCTGACGCGGGGCAGGCACCCTCGATCATTCATCTCCTCCTCTTGACCGAATTCCACAACTTGTCTCTTTTCACCAAGGGTCGCTTCGTGAATCGTTCGTGCGCCTTCTTCCCCCTATGTGTCACTAATCGCGTCCCGTCTCAAAAATCTTATTCCTAGCTATCACATGCGATTATCCTCTCTTCATAAGGTAGATATCTTAAGTTTCTATTATGATTGCGATTTATCCTTAATCGTACTCTCAGATGGTGTGTTAACAATGATTGAGTGGGAGTTGTTCCTGAGCGGACTGCCTCTCCCGATCTGGTCACGCCCACTCGTCCGTTTTCTCCACAATGCGGACATTTGGGAGGAAGTGCGTCCGGTCTCCCACAGTGGTAGCAAAAAACCGCTACGCTGCCTATCTCAGCCGATACTCCCCAGTTGTGTCCTTGCTGGCTAGAGTTCCGGCATCCAGGCGCCCAAAACTTCGGCGATTTCTTGAATCTCCTCGACCTCCGCCCCGACTCCCGAGTTTCTCGTTTTTACCTGATCGTTTGCATACCATATGCTAAACGAATTTTGAATTTTCGCGGGTTACGCATAATCGAATTTCGATTTTTTTGTAGCGTTATTTGGTACTCATGTCTCTCACTTATGCCGACAAGCTCGGCCATTTTGAATGTTCACTTAATTGTTGACAGCTGCTTTGCTTGCACGTGTTTTGGATCGTCTTCGATTTTTACCTATTCAAAAAAATGGATCAAAGAACCTGTATCAAATTTTGTGTGAAAAACGAAATTAAGTGCGCGGATGCATTCCGAATGTTGATTGTGGCATACGGAGAAGCTACCATGGACCGAAGCAACGTTTATCGGTGGTACAAAATGTTCTCAGAAGGCCGAGAAGATGTGAACGACGAAGAGCGTGCCGGACGCCCGAGCACTTCAAATAACAGACGAAAAAATTAATGGAGTGGAGAAAATGGTATTGGCCAATCGTCGAATCACCGTTAGAGAAGTTGCTGAGGAGCTAGACATATCGATTGGCTCATGCCATTCGATTTTTATCAATGATTTGGGCATGAGACGGGTCGCCGCGAAATTCGTACCAAAATTGCTCAATTGCGACCAAAAACAGCATCGCATGAACATTGCTAATGAGATGTTGGACTCTGTCCGCGACGACCCAAATTTGCTCCAGAGGGTCATAACTGGTGACGAATCGTGGGTTTATGGTTACGACGTGGAAACCAAAGCTCAATCATCTCAATGGAAGCTGCCGCACGAACCAAGACCGAAAAAAGCGCGCCAAGTTCGGTCGAATGTGAAAGTTTTGCTGACAGTTTTCTTCGATTGCAGGGGCGTGGTGCATCATGAGTTCTTGCCACAGGGTAGAACGGTCAATAAGGAATATTACCTGCAAGTTATGCGCAATTTGCGCGAAGCAATCCGCTAGAAACGCCCGGATTTGTGGAAGAACAAAAATTGGCTTTTGCACCACGATAACGCCCTCGCTCACACATCGTTGCTTGTGCGCGACTTTTTGGCCAAAACAACACACTAATGATGCCGCAGCCACCGTGTTCCTCAGATCTGGCCCCCTGTGACTTTTTTCTTGTTCCCTAAACTGAAGAGGCTCATGAAAGGACGACGTTACGCTACGCTTGACGAGATAAAGACGGGATCGAAGGAGGAGCTGAACAAGATAAAAAAAATGATTTTTGAAGTGCTTCGAAGATTGGAAAAACCGTTGGCACAAGTGTATAATATCTCATGGGGATTACTTTGAAGGGGACAAAATAGATATTCATGAATAAATAAATAATATCTGAAAAAACACAAAATTCGCGATACTTTTTGAACACACCTCGTACATCCATGGCATAGAGTGTATCTCCCAACCGAATCTTTTTGACTTTTTTATTATCAGCTTTATCAGTTTGGGCTCTGTTAGCGGAATTTAAAATCGGGAGGTCGTACTCGTCATCGAACGGATCAAGTCGTTTACCGATTCCCCAGGGAGTTGGTGTGAGGCTGTCGCATTGCTTGCAAGCGATCGACGTCGTCCCAACTTCCGCGAAACCTTGAAAAGAGCGCTCTCATCGCTGCGAGTATATTGGTCGTTGCCCTACGTGCATAACCAATAATTTTCGTGCTTGCTCCATTACTAGCGCGAAGTTGCTGAGGATTTCATCCCACGGACACTGGAATTGCCTGTTAAAGTTATTCCACCTTGAAGACGAAATCATCCACGGATCCTCTGTCGTTCGGAGACATCGAATAACACTTTCACTTGTCCATCGTGACCCAAGATCGAACACAGAGTGATGCTCGATCTTCGTACGACGATGTTTCGCAGTTCTCCGATTTCCTTCAATTTTTGACGCCTTGATAACATCTCCGCTTCCGTTGCGCCATTCCCACGCACCTACAAAGCGATAGTCTCGCTGGGTGTTTGACACCTCCTCTGCCTTGTCGGTGGCCTCCAGAGCTATTTTTTGGTGCTCGAGCGATTTTGGGACAGCCCCCTGATGCAGACTTTTGCTGCTGGCCAGACTCAGCAGTTTCCGTCGGCACGCAGAGCTACGAGATCACGGGTGGTGGCGTCGGTCTTGCTATATCGTTGATATTCTTCAGAATTTCTGAAAGCCTAGACGCACTTCCTCCCGCAATGCTTTTGCTATCCCTGAGCCCATCTGACTACCTGTAGGCCTCTTGAGCCATTAAACCTATCACTAACACTTAAAACAAGACTTCAGGGTACTCTCGGGGTCGCGTCCGCAGCGCAATTACCTTGAGAGGATCTTCTCAATAGTAAGTCGCGGTTTCGTACGGCGCGAAGAGTATCCATGTGGTTGGTGGTTTCGACGATTTGCAAAAATCCGGTCGCCGGATTTTGTTGAAGAACAAATGGTATTTAGATATTTAAATACAATAAATATGTAGTAAATAAATATACAAATATGAATAACGAATAGAAATCACGAATAACTTAATATAACATTCAAATACATAAATAATCGTCTACATACGACATTTACTTAAATACTCGGAATGCGGACTGGGTGCGCTAAAGCACTGCGCCCTTGGTGCTGAGTTTGGGTTCGGCACAATATATAATTTGTTTAGCTCCGATCTATGCGCGCAGTAGAGTTGTACTCGACAGGGCATGGATTTGATTTTTATATGTGTTTTTCCTTCTTTTTTTTTTAATTACCATTTGTGTTTTAATATAAAGTATGCAATTTATTATTTGAGCGTGACAATAATTGATGCGATGGCACTTATTCCATACACACTCCCAATATCATAAGATGATGGATTTGCCCAGTGATTCCCTCGCAGTAGTGACGAGGCCGTATCCAGCAATTTTGCTCTCGACAAAATCGTCGTGCGTCAACCTTAGATACATTTTTGATCGCCAAGCAAATAATATATAACATAAACTATAAAATTGCGGCGTGAGTTGCCGTCGGCCACCTGAACATAAACCACAAAATTAGAACAGGACAATAATTATTTAAACAGACACACTCACGCCGAATTTGACTCCACAAAGCCTAAAAAAATAACGGAGGGTTAGTGCACTCCTACAGACACTCCAACCTTTTTTGCACGTCACATAAAATCTACCGCGCCACGGGACATGACCTGACTCCCTTCTCGCTTTTTTCACATATGATAATTCTCCCTAACCACCTTGCGGAAAATGCCGCCATATGCAACGCTGATCTCATGACCCTGCAGACTTGCTTCCCTTTTTCAGCAATGTGGCCCTTTAAATTTTCCTTATTGGTGATGGTATACGATAATTGCTTATCGATATGTCTGCAACACAAGAGAAATTAGAGTTAGGCCCATTGTTGCCCACGCTATATCTCAGTTAAATCCGAAGATCTTGCATGTACGACCCTAGAAATATTCCGTTTTGATCCTCTACCTCACTACGCGTTGTTTCCTACGGCTCTAACAATCCTGCACTTGCGAAATTTTTTTGCGAATTTCGCGTTGAAGGTCTTGCTAAAGTCGCTCAGCACAAAGTTCCGCCTATAAACTTCTTGGCTCGCGCACAGCGTGAAACCTCCGAGCCCGCTTGTCATACTCGTTTCCAGCTGCGTTCAAACGCTTTGTGCAGATGCAGCCTCACCTGATCTTGAACTACTCGGATCTAATCGGCTCTGTTGCTCCTCGTTCAACTCACAAGCATCCTCCGGTTCTAGAGTTTTTTCTTCTTGATTTGTTTGCACCTTCAATGCTGACCTGGGCAAACACCCTCGAATCTCGACTATCTCCTCTCTTGACCGATTCCACAACTTGTCTTTTCACCAAGCGTCGCTTCGTGAATCGTTCGCGCGCCTTCTTTACCCTATGCGTCACTAATCGCGTCCCGTCTCAAAAATCGTATTCCTAGCTATCATATATGCGCTTATCCTCTCTTCATAAGGTAGATATCTTAAGTTTCTATTGTGATTGCAATTTATCCTAATAGTACTCTCAGATGGTGTGTTAACAATGATTGAGTGGGAGTTGTTCCGAGCGGACCTCTCCCGATCTGGTCACGCCCACTCGTCCGTTTTCTCCACAATCTGGACATTTAAGAGGAAGTGCGTCCGGTCTCCCACAATGGTAGCAGAAAACCCTTCGCTGCCTATCTCAGCAATCTCCCCAGTTGTGTCCTTGCTGGCTAGAGTTCCAGCATCCAGGCCTTAAACTTGACGATTTCGCCCGAATCTCCTCGACCTCCGCCCCGACTTTGAGTTTCTCGTTTTACCTGATCGTTTGCATACCATATGCTAAACGAGAACCACGCTGTCCCAAGGTTGATTCAACCTCGTTACACTCCTCACGATGGTGATCAACAGAGCATACATCCATGGCGCAGATGTATCTCCCAACCGAATCTTTTAGACTCTTTTTATTACCAGCTTTATCAGTTTAGGCTCTGTTAGCGGAATTTAAAATCGGGAGGCCGTACTCGTCATCGACCGGATAAATTCGTTTTACCGATTCCCCAGGGAGTTGGTGACGCTGTCTCATTTCTTGCCAACTTCCGCGAAAACTTGAAAAGAGCGCCTTTCATCGCACGAGTATATTGGTCGTTGCCTCACGTGAAGCCAATATAATTTTCGTGCTTGCTCCGTTACTAGCACGTGGAAGTTGCTGAGGATTTCATCCCACGGACACTGGAATTGCCTGTTAAAGTATTCCACCTTGAAAACGAAATCATCCACGGATCCTCTGTCGTTCGAGCCATCGAATGACACTTTTCACTTGTCCATCTTGACCCAAGATCGACCTGAGCGATGCTCGATATTCAGACGATGATGGTTCGCAGTTCTCCGATTTTCTTCAATTGTTGACGCCTGTCTAAAATCTTCCGCTTCTGTTATTTTCCCGTTGCCTCCGGTCCGGACCTGGGTTGCGCCATTCCACGCACCACCACAGCTTAGTCCGCTTGAGGTGTTTGACACCTCTGTCTTTGTCGGTGGCCTCAGAGCTATTTTGGTGCTCGAGCGTGATTTTGGGACAGCCCCCTGATGCGACTTTTACTGCTGGCCAGACTCAGCAGTTTCCGTCGGCACCTGGCTACGAATCACGGGTGGTGGCGTCGGTCTTACTATATTGTTGATAGCTTTCAGAACTTGTTGAAAGCCTAGATGCACTTCCTCCCGCAATGCTTTTGCTATCCCTGAGTCCATCGACTGTTTGTAGGCCTCTTGAGCCTGCAAGATCGCAACGTTAATTGCGGATACTATCTCAGAGTCTATTGCTGTCGCGGGCTGTTCAACAGCGTTACGGTCTTCTCGTGGCAAGTTAAAATTGGTGTCTGGAGCTACTGGCCTTACAGGGGATCTTGCTAATCCGATGCCCCTCATTCCTCCTGCCTCCGCGACTTTCCAAGAATCGGATTGCGCAACAATCTCCTTTCCTACCATCTCCTTTCCCTTCCAGTCATGACTAAATTTATTCAGAATATTTTTACCGCAACCTATTAACTGATAAATAACGACAAGCCTGGTCTTAGAACTTGTGGGATGGTTCGGATGGGGCTGAGCTGAGGCCACCAGGCGGGTCGCGGGTTGCGGATAGCGAACGGGTTCCACTTGTGGAGGTTAGCTGCGAATAACACGAGATTCCTCGTAAATAAGCAGTCCCGGACAAACAGCGGGTGCGGCAATGCTGATCGTACCGACAAGGCGCTTGTGTTGCCGCCTTTCAAAGTAAAGCGTCACACGTCTGGACCTGCGCCCTAGCACATCGCGTGCAGCGGCCATGAAGCCCAGCTCGCCAACACCCACCGAGCCCTCGTCTGTCATACGCTGACACGACAAAGAAGGTAAAGGTGGCCGTGGTGCCGTGGATTTCCCACGCGTCATACTCAGTCACGGAGATTTATCTGTGTTGGAGGAGGCCATCGTCGACGAAATCATTGCGTCCGATGGAGATGTTGTGGTCTCATTCGCGGGCATTCACTTCCGGGTTGGATTCCTGGTTGTTGAATGCTCCGATGAGGCCTCAGCCGATTGGCTGAGGACCGCAACGCCTAGGCTACAGTCATGGAAGGGCGTGCCCCTTGAGTGCAAGATGGGGGACGACATACCGTCGCCCCACTGTATCACGCTGTACTGCCCCAGGAGTGCAGACAGGTCAACCGAATCCCTGTTGGTTCTGCTGAGGAACCAGAACAGGATGGAGACCGACTCCTGGAAGGTGATCTCCAGGAGGAACGAGGGAGGAGGAGCCCTCCTGGTGATCGGGATAGACGAGCTATCCAGGAATATAATTGTGGAGAAGGGGCACCAGGTCTTCTTCCGTTACGGGACCATCCCCGTAAGTGGTCTGAAGACGAAGAAGACCGGGGAAAGGCCCAAACCTGCTCCAACGGGCAATGAAGATGTCGCAGTGGGCAACACCACCACAGCGGACACGCCTGCCCAGGAGCAGGATACTCCGACTGCCCAGCCCACCGACCCATCGGAGGACCTGGCGGATGATGAAGAACTGGCAGATATAACGCTCTGCCAGGAGGAGATGGGGGACGAAGACATCCCCATGTCCTCGCAGGAGCTGGAGGAGGAGCTGCAAGATGCAGCTGCAGCTGACGTCGCGATGGCGAGCAGCGGTGACGGGGACGGCTCCGGGCCCCATTCGCCGTGTCAGCTGGAGCCTCCCCAGACGTAGATGCCAAGAGGCATCAACACAGGGCTGGCTCAGGTAAACATCCACCGAGCTAAGGCAGCCTCGGCAGTCTTAGCAAGGATGTTTACCAACAAACACCTTGGGCTGGCCCTAGTACAGGAGCCGTGGGTGAACGACGGCATCAAGGGCCTGTTCACAGCCGACTCCAAGGTAATCTGGGATCGGAGAGATCCAGCACCCAGAGCTTGTATCATGGTAAGGAAAAGTATTAACTTCACTATCCTTTCAGAATTCCTGACCAGAGACTGTGTTCCCATACTGGTGTCCACCAAGGGAAGCGCGGTCTCCATCGTCATCGTATCCGCATACTTCGCAGGGGATGCACCCTGCCCACCACCAGAAATTGAGAAGCTGGTGGAGTATTGCAGGATAGAGAAGATGCCGGTGCTCATCGGATGCGATGCCAATGCGCACCACTCTATATGGGGCAGCAGTGACATCAATCCAAGGGGTGAGTGTCTGACTGATTTTATTTTTAAATATAATCTAGAACTAGGAAATGTCGGATCTACACCGACATTCGTCACTAGGATCAGGGAAGAAGTATTAGACATCACCCTGGTCAGTCGATCTCTAAAGTCCACCTTAGGACTGGCAGTTTCCCAAGAGGAATCATGTCTGACCAAGGGCTATCCTATTAATCTAAAATGTACGATAGGACACCTAGCCGCAACCCCAGTGGGAATAAAGTCGACTATGCTTAGCCAACGAGCCATCTGGTATACCCAGAGGCCGCTAGAGCTGGACAGGGCTATTGGTGTCCTCAACAGATGATAACCAGGCATTTGAGGATAACCCCCGGTATACATGGAAAAGATGCCCTGCGGAACGACAGCCTAGAAAGGCTGCGTGACCAACGTCGCCCTTCAATAAAGCAAGAGAGCATTTGAGTATGGGAGCACAGGATAGATATTGTACATCCAGCGAAACGCATCCCCAGATTTGCACAAGCGAAGGCGCCAGGCTCCACACTGGCGAAACGAGCGCCTGATAAACAGATTACAAAACGTGGGGACAACTCCACGAGCAGTAACTCAGAAGCTAGAACTACTTTTCAAGACGCACTTCCCAGGAAGTACACCCCTGCAGGAAGGAGCTATGAAAGGGAAAACATCTAGGCCGTCAACCGACGACTGGGCATGCGCCAAGTCGACGGTTACAGAGGAGAACCAGTGGGAGTTGGTACAGTCCGCCTATAAACCTGGAACGGACGGTATCGCCAGCCTCCTTCAAACAGACAGGAAATCCTCCCTCACGTATCAGGAAGGCATGAAGTAGTGGCCCTCGGATACATACCGAGCGCATGGAGAGCAGGTAGCTTCATCCCCAAGGCAGGGAAGAAAGACAGTACCAGCCCAGCTTCAGACCATCAGCTTGACATCGTTCTTACTGAAAACGTTGGAAAAGCTGGTGGACTATGAGCAGGACCGCTGCTAGCCCTGCTAGCAGCATGCTATAGAGTAGGCAGGTCCACGGACAGCTACGGCAACGCACTTAAGCGGAAGACAATAGAAGTAGCACTGTGCCTCTTGACATAGAAGCTTTGAAACACATCTCACGATGCATCAATGCTACCTTGAGAGAAGAGGCCTGGACCAGGCTACCAGCAGATGGATACTTGCACTGCTAGGTCCAGGCAAGCCACAGCATCACTACATGATAGCAATGTAACAGTCCTAAACCAGGGGCTGGCCCCAAGGAGGGGTGCTATCTCCGCTACTTGAGTCGGACGAACGCTCCAGACTCGCTAACAGTGGTATTCAATTCAGGATATGCCGATGACATTGTTACAAGGAGGCAATTTGAAGAATCACTTTGTGACAGCGCAGCAGGAAGGAGAACTTAGACTGTGAATGGAGGTGGACCCAACCTAAACCCTACGAAACATACGTCCCCACAGACGACACAAGTTACAGTACAGGTACGGATACCGAAACGAGCCGTGGGTCACATTGGACAGAAGGCTTAACTTTGCATCGACGTGCAAAATACTATCAAAGGCCCAGGGCGCTTTATACATGTGGGCATTGCTGGCAAATCATGGGGTACATCTCCAAAGATACTAAGATGGTTATAACTCCTACGCGTGTGATAGCATGGTGATAGGCCGGCTGACTACCGCGAAGAACACTACAGAAGTTGCAAAGAAGGCCGGTATGTATGACAGGAGCCATGCGCACCTGCCCACCACTGGCCTCTGAAGTCACGGAAGTCACACCACTTGCCAAGTACGCTAGCAGAAAGCCACGCTTCTAAGGATATCGCAGAAGGAGTTGGGGCAACCATATCCTACGCCATAAAGATGCCCAAGTGCTCTCAAACGAATCTGCCCCGTGATGAACCCAGGAGAAATGGTGCCAAGGTGGACGAGCGAAACTTCACAGTTCGCATGAGCAGCAAAAAGAATGGACAACTCTCATGAACCACATCACCACATGATCGGTACACGTGCACACCAGCATATTTTAGGCGGGTGTGCGATAGGGAGATGTGCGGATTTCAATATAGAACGCAATATCGGAATACGATATATCCATCCTATCCGATAGTCAAGCAGCATTGAACGCCATAATGGGGACTAAAATTACATCGAAGGTAGTCCATGAGGTTCGTTCGAAGCAGACCTGCTCGGGACTCACAACAGGCTCACCCTGAGATGGGTCCCGGGCCACAGGACATAGCGGGAAACGAGGCGGCTGTATACAAGCCAGAATGGGGGCAGGAAGGCCCCTACAGACCAGAACCGTATTGTGGCATAGGGAGGCACACTATACGACTGAATCAGAAACGAGGGAGACGAGCGGCAACAGAGCTGGTCAGAGGCAGGACTCAGACAAGCCAGATGTTCCTAGGTGGTATAATCCCACTCTCAAACAGATCATAACCATGGGAAAGAATAGCCTTAGATACTTACCGGTCATTGACAGACACTGTAGGCCAAGAAGTCACCTGACAAACCTGAACTTAGTAGCGATCTCTGCATGGATAAGAGAGGAGGGCTCGAAGCACATCCTGCAGAATGTGCGCCCTCAGAAGAAGAAGCAGCATCCTAGGGGCGCATGTTTTGAATGCGAAGACATAGTAGACCTCAACCCAACAAAGATCCTCACGTAAGAGAGTTGGGACTTGAAGAGCATATCGATCCAGCTAGCTATCGTAGGCTGCAGTCTCGACCCCCCAATAATGGATCTAATATCTTCATAAATCGAAAGATACAATATATTTTAATGCGTTGATTAAATGATGGTATGTTTTGTCAAAATTCCGATTCAAAAGGTATTTTAGTTGCTCGATTTGAAATATGCATTATCATTGAGACAGAATGCATTAAGTTTAAGGGCTAACCTTGAATAATCAAATTTATGACATTAGAAATGCTCAAATATTGCTTCAGATGATCTAAGCAATATTTATGGTTCGTTCAAAAATCGACAATAAATTTAAATTTGAAATGGTGCCCTTGAGGCTGGCCTCAACCTAAGTACCCTTTTAAGATTAAACGTATTTTCGATTTCATTGTGAACCCTTAATACTAGACTTGATCATCTAAGAATTATTAAGAGTGTTTCAATAATCGAAACTAAATATAGCATTCTGGGTTACCCTTAAAAATTTCTTGCGAAATTGCGCCATTAATTTAAGGTATTTTTAGAATTGGTCGATTTATTAAACACTGCCTTAATATTTGACTTAGACAAGTCTAAGTAATATTTAAGGCATCCTTCAATGAAATGACAATAATTAGCCATATTAAAGATGGTCAATCCTTATTAATGGCATTTTCGTCAACAATTGCCCTTTAAATACCTTATTGAATCGGTAATTTTTGAAAAACAACCACAATTTAAGGGCTACGCTATCTAAAATCTATAAGGGTATTTTCATATCGAAAGATTATCATATTATTATTGGGGGTGAGACTGCACCGCGACCTATTTGATCTATTGTGCCCCCTTCTGAGCTATAGCTCTTCCATCAGTCCCAACTCTCTTACAAAAGTGAGGATCTTTGTTGGGTTGAGGTCTACTATGTCTTCGCAATTCAAAACATGCGCCCCTAGGATGCTGCTTCTTCTTCTAGTTAGGGCGACACATTCTGCCAGGATGTGCTTCGAGGACTCCTCCTCTCTTTCACAAAACCTGCAGAGATCGCTACTAAGTATACCCAGTTTTGTCAGGTGACTTCTTAGCCTACAGTGTCCTGTCAATAGACCGGTAAGTATCCTAAGGCTATTCTTTCCCATGGTTATGATCTGTTTGAAACGTACAGGATTATAACCACCTAGGAGACATCTGGCTTGTCTGAGTCCCACTGCCTCTGACCAGCTCTGTTGCCGTCTCTGTCTCTCCTCGTTTCTGAGTTCCAGTCGTATAGTGTGCCTCCCTATGCCACAATACGGTTCTGGTCCTGTTAGGGGCCTTCCTGCCCCCATTCTTGCTTGCTCGTCAGCCGCCTCGTTTCCCGCTATGTCCCTGTGGCCCGGGACCCATCTCAGGGTGAGCCTGTTGTGAGTCCCGAGCAGGTCTAGCTTCGAACGAACCTCATGGACTACCTTCGATGTAATTTTAGTCCCCATTATGGCGTTCAATGCTGCTTGACTATCGGATAGGATGGATATATCCGTATTCCGATAGTTGCGTTCTATATTGAAATCCGCACATCTCCCTATCGCACACACCTCAGCCTGAAATATGCTGGTGTGCGTTCCCAGGGATTCATGGTATGATACCCGAGGACCCACCACTCCAAGACCGGTGCCCTGATTCGTGAGTGATCCGTCGGTGTACCATTTTATTGTGTGTGGTTTCATGGGATGGACTTCATCTAGAGTTGTCCATTCCTTTTTGCTACTCATGCGAACTGTGAAGTTTCGCTCGAATATATATTCGGCTACCATTTCGTCCCTGGGTTGCATCAGCAGGGGCAGTTCGTTTGAGAGGAGTTGGGCATCTTTATGGCGTAGGATATGGTTGCCCCCAACTCCTTCTGCTGATATCCTTAGAAGCGTGGCTTTCTGCTTGAGCCTTATGGTGTGGTGGAGTGGTGTGAGCTCCATTAAGGCTTCAAGGGCCAGTGTTGGGCAGGTGCGCATGGCTCCTGTCATACATACGCAGGCCATTCTTTGCAACTTCTGTAGTTGTTTCTTCACGGTGGTCAGCCGAGCCCTATCACCCCATGCTACCACTCCGTAGGTTAGCATGGGTCTTACTACCATTAGGTATAACCATCTTAGTATCTTTGGAGACGTACCCCATGATTTGCCAGCAATGCTACGACATGTATAAAGCGCCCTGGAGCACTTTGATATCGTATTTTGCACATGGGTGCCAAAGTTAAGCCCGCTGTCAAATGTGACCCCCAGGTATTTGACCTCCCTACTCGTTTCCAGTAGGGTCCCAGAGAGCCATATTTGTTTCATCCTTTGTAACTTGTGTCGTCTGGTAAAGGGGACGATGACTGTTTTCGTAGGGTTTAGGTTGAGTCCAACCTCCATACACCAGTCGTACGTTATCCTTAGTCCTGACTGCACTATGTCACAAAGTGATTCTTCAAATTTGCCTCGCGCTATGATAACAATGTCATCGGCATATCCTTGACATTGAATACCACTGTTAGCGAGTCTGTTTAGCAGTTCGTCTACTAACAGACTCCAGAGTAGCGGAGATAGCACCCCT
Organism: Drosophila paucipuncta; assembly: GCA_035043875.1. Taxonomy (NCBI): domain Eukaryota; kingdom Metazoa; phylum Arthropoda; class Insecta; order Diptera; family Drosophilidae; genus Drosophila; species Drosophila paucipuncta. The sequence continues at coordinate 55,888 of JAWNMP010000126.1, read as the reverse complement.
CCTTGGGGACAGCCCCTGGTGGTTAGGACTGTTACATTGCTATCATGTAGTGATGCTGTGGCTTGCCTGGACCGTAGCAGTGCAAGTATCCATCTGCTGGTAGTATGGTCCAGGCCTCTTCTCTCAAGAGTAGCATTGATTGCATCGTGAGATGTGTTATCAAAAGCACCTTCTATGTCTAAGAAGGCGCACAGTGCTACTTCCTTATTGTCAATTGCCGCACTTAAAGTGCGTTGCAACTGGTAAAGTGCTGTGTCCGTGGACCTGCCTACTCTATATGCATGCTGCGTTGGGTGCAGCGGCCTTTGCTTAAGCAAAGTGTTTCTGATTTTGTAGTCCACCAGCTTTTCCAACGTTTTCAGTAAGAACGATGTCAAGCTGATGGGTCTGAAGGACTTTGGGCTGGTAATGTCTTTCTTCCCTGCCTTGGGGATGAAGACTACCCTGGCTCTTCTCCATGCGCTCGGTATGTATCCGAGGGCCAGGCTACTTACTAATGCCTTCCTGATACGGGAGAGGAGGATTTCCTGTCCTGTTTGAAGGAAGGCTGGCGATATGCCGTCCGTTCCAGGGGATTTATAGGGCTGGAATGTACCAACTGCCCACTTTAGTTTCTCCTCTGTAACCGTCGACTTGGCGCATGCCCAGTCGTCGGTTGACGGCCTATATCTGTTTTCCCTTTCAATAGCTCCTTCCTGCAGGGGTGTACTTCCTGGGAAGTGCGTCTTGAAAAGTAGTTCTAATTTCTGTAGATTACTACTCGTAAAGGAGTTATCCCCACGTTTCAATGCTAAGTTCGCATCAGGCGCTCGTTTCGCCAGTGCTCTGTGGAGCCTGGCGCCTTCGCTTGTGCAAACTATGCTTTCGCAGAAATCTCTGTAATTCTTCCGCTTAGCCTTCCTTATTTCCTTATTATAGGAGGTAAGGCTATCACGGTACTGCTCCCATACTCCGTCTCTCTTTGCTTTATTGAAGAGGCGACGTGTGGTCACGCGCAGCCTTTCTAGGCTGTCGTTCCACCATGGGGCATCTTTTTCCATGTACTTTTTCCCTACCGGGCAGTTATCCTCAAATGCCTTAGTTATGCATCTGTTGAGGACACCAATAGCCCTGTCCAGCTCTAGCGGCCTTCTGGGTATACCAGATGGCTCGTTGGCTAGGGAAAGACATAGAGTCGACTTATAGCCTTCCCAGTTGGTTTTCCTGGGGTTGCGGCTAGGTGTACTACTATCCGTATTTAATTTTAGATTAAATAGGATAGCCCTGTGGTCAGACATGGATTCCTCTTGGGAAACATGCCAGTCCCTAAGGTGAGACTTTAGAGATCGACTGACCAGGGTGATGTCTAATACTTCTTCCCTGATCCTAGTGACGAATGTCGGTGTAGATCCGACATTTCCTAGTTCTAGATTATATTTAAAAATAAAATCAGTCAGACACTCACCCCTTGGATTGATGTCACTGCTGCCCCATATAGAGTGGTGCGCATTGGCATCGCATCCGATGAGCACCGGCATCTTCTCTATCCTGCAATACTCCACCAGCTTCTCAATTTCTGGTGGTGGGCAGGGTGCATCCCCTGCGAAGTATGCGGATACGATGACGATGGAGACCGCGCTTCCCTTGGTGGACACCAGTATGGGAACGCAGTCTCTGGTCAGGAATTCTGAAAGGATAGTAAAGTTAATACTTTTCCTTACCATGATACAAGCTCTGGGTGCTGGATCTCTCCGATCCCAGATTACCTTGGAGTCGGCTGTGAACAGGCCCTTGATGCCGTCGTTCACCCACGGCTCCTGTACTAGGGCCAGCCCAAGGTGTTTGTTGGTAAACATCCTTGCTAAGACTGCCGAGGCTGCCTTAGCTCGGTGGATGTTTACCTGAGCCAGCCCTGTGTTGATGCCTCTTGGCATCTACGTCTGGGGAGGCTCCAGCTGACACGGCGAATGGGGCCCGGAGCCGTCCCCGTCACCGCTGCTCGCCATCGCGACGTCAGCTGCAGCTGCATCTTGCAGCTCCTCCTCCAGCTCCTGCGAGGACATGGGGATGTCTTCGTCCCCCATCTCCTCCTGGCAGAGCGTTATATCTGCCAGTTCTTCATCGTCCGCCAGGTCCTCCGACGGGTCGGTGGGCTGGGCAGTCGGAGTACCCTGCTCCTGGGCAGGCGTGTCCGCTGTGGTGGTGTTGCCCACTGCGACATCTTCATTGCCCGTTGGAGCAGGTTTGGGCCTTTCCCCGGTCTTCTTCGTCTTCAGACCACTTACGGGGATGGTCCCGTAACGGAAGAAGACCTGGTGCCCCTTCTCCACAATTATATTCCTGGATAGCTCATCTATCCCGATCACCAGGAGGGCTCCTCCTCCCTCGTTCCTCCTGGAGATCACCTTCCAGGAGTCGGTCTCCATCCTGTTCTGGTTCCTCAGCAGAACCAACAGGGATTCGGTTGACCTGTCTGCACTCCTGGGGCAGTACAGCGTGATACAGTGGGGCGACGGTATGTCGTCCCCCATCTTGCACTCAAGGGGCACGCCCTTCCATGACTGTAGCCTAGGCGTTGCGGTCCTCAGCCAATCGGCTGAGGCCTCATCGGAGCATTCAATAACCAGGAATCCAACCCGGAAGTGAATGCCCGCGAATGAGACCACAACATCTCCATCGGACGCAATGATTTCGTCGACGATGGCCTCCTCCAACACAGATAAATCTCCGTGACTGAGTATGACCCGTGGGAAACCGCACCACGGCCACCTTTACCTTCTTTGTCATGTCAGCGTATGACAGACGAGGCTCGGTGGGTGTTGGCGAGCTGGGCTTCATGGCCGCTGCACGCGATGTGCTTGGGCGCAGGTCCAGACTTCCTGCCCCACTGTTCTTCAGCCCCTTTGCCGCTGCCGAGCCGCGGGCAGCGCCCACAACCTCCGGGCACATCCTCTTGGGGGTGGCCACCGGTGGTGTGAGATTGCTGCTCCGCCTTTTCGGGGCTGGCGCAGGTGCTGTAATCTCTTCCCTGGGCTCTTTGGCCTTTTTCAGGGCTTCATCAGGGGTGAGTCCCTGCTGGAGGTACCGAAGATACCATTTGACCCTTGAACCGCAGAGATTCCTCCGGTTCGGGTCATCCAGCCCACCGGGTTGACCCCTTGGTGGCAGGAACTCTCCCTTCCTCTTAGGACGCTGGGCGCCTTGCCTCGCGGCGTTCGGTGCTGGGAGCAGTGGTCTGGGTGTCCCAGCCATCGGTCTCCCATGCCTCACAGCCGGAGTACTGTGTGCCTGTGGCACTCTCCTATTTGTTGCTGGAGCAGCACGGTGTGGAGGATGGTCTACCACACTGGAGGGCCGTTCCCCGTCAGGGGCATGACCCTCCAACTGTCTTGCGACAAGTTCCGCAGGGAGATCCTGCGGATTGTAGTCTTTGAATTCTTCATGGAATCCCACGAGTTGCAGAGAAGTATGTGTCCGCACGGGCAGAGATCCGCGATACCCGGGTAAGGCTAAATTAGAACAGCCGGTCGCCATTTGCCTGAGCTCACCGTTAGAGACTGGGCTAGTTTTTGATCCGGGCCCCAGCCAGGCTGACTCTCGGCACGGTTCGAATGACGCCTTAGTCCGGCCCGGAGTGCTAACCCTATTTAATATTTATAATTTATTTTCGATTTATTGAAGGAGAGCCCTTAATATATTTCTTAGATGAGTCGAAGTCAATTTATTTTAATGCAGTTTTGTTGCAACAATCGAGCCAATTCCAAAAATACCTTAATACTTAAATGCGGCAATTTTTGACTAAGACATGGCCATTAATTTAAGGGCTAACCCTATTTAATATTTATAATTTATTTTCGATTTATTGAAGGATAGCCCTTAATATATTTCTTAGATGTGTCTGAAGTCAAATTATTTTAATGCAGTTTTGTTTCAACAATCGAGCCAATTCTAAAAATACCTTAATACATTAAATGCGGCAATTTTTGACTAAGACATGGCCATTAATTTAAGGGCTAACCCTATTTAATATTTATAATTTATTTTCGATTTATTGAAGGATAGCCCTTAATATATTTCTTAGATGAGTCTGAAGTCAATTTATTTTAATGCAGTTTTGTTTCAAAAATCGAGCCAATTCTAAAAATACCTTAATACTTGAAATGCGGCAATTTTTGACGAAGACATGGCCATTAATTTAAGGGCTACCCTATTTAATATTTATAATTTATTTTCGATTTATTGAAGGATAGCCCTTAATATATTTCTTAGATGAGTCTGAAGTCAATTTATTTTAATGCAGTTTTGTTTCAAAAATCGAGCCAATTCTAAAAATACCTTAATACTTGAAATGCGGCAATTTTTGACGAAGACATGGCCATTAATTTAAGGGCTGACCCTATTTAATATTTATAATTTATTTTCGATTCATTGAAGGATAGCCCTTAATATATTTCTTAGATGAGTCTGAAGTCAATTTATTTTAATGCAGTTTTGTTTCAAGAATCGAGCCAATTCTAAGAATACCTTAATATTTGAAATGCGTGCAATTTTTGACGTATATGGCCATTAATTTAAGGATTGACCTATTTAATAGTTTATAATTTATTTTCGATTTATTGAAGATAGCCCTTAATATATTTAGATGGTCTGAGTCAATTTAATATTGTAATGCATTCTATGTTTATTGAAATCGGCATATCTACTAAGAGATTACCTTAATGCATTTGAAATCGGTCAATATTTTGACGAAGACATGGCCATTAATTTAAGGCTAACCTATTTTATTATTATTGGGGGTGAGACTGCACCGCGACCTATTTGATCTATTGTGCCCCCTTCTGAGCTATAGCTCTTCCATCAGTCCCAACTCTCTTACAAACGTGAGGATCTTTGTTGGGTTGAGGTCTACTATGTCTTCGCAATTCAAAACATGCGCCCCTAGGATGCTGCTTCTTCTTCTAGTTAGGGCGACACATTCTGCCAGGATGTGCTTCGAGGACTCCTCCTCTCTTTCACAAAACCTGCAGAGATCGCTACTAAGTATACCCAGTTTTGTCAGGTGACTTCTTAGCCTACAGTGTCCTGTCAATAGACCGGTAAGTATCCTAAGGCTATTCTTTCCCATGGTTATGATCTGTTTGAAACGTACAGGATTATAACCACCTAGGAGACATCTGGCTTGTCTGAGTCCCACTGCCTCTGACCAGCTCTGTTGCCGTCTCTGTCTCTCCTCGTTTCTGAGTTCCAGTCGTATAGTGTGCCTCCCTATGCCACATACGGTTCTGTCCGTAGCCCTGCATCTTGCTCGTCAGCCGCCTCGTTTCCCGCTATGTCCCTGTGGCCCGGGACCCATCTCAGGGTGAGCCTGTTGTGAGTCCCGAGCAGGTCTAGCTTCGAACGAACCTCATGGACTACCTTCGATGTAATTTTAGTCCCCATTATGGCGTTCAATGCTGCTTGACTATCGGATAGGATGGATATATCCGTATTCCGATAGTTGCGTTCTATATTGAAATCCGCACATCTCCCTATCGCACACACCTCAGCCTGAAATATGCTGGTGTGCGTTCCCAGGGATTCATGGTATGATACCCGAGGACCCACCACTCCAAGACCGGTGCCCTGATTCGTGAGTGATCCGTCGGTGTACCATTTTATTGTGTGTGGTTTCATGGGATGGACTTCATCTAGAGTTGTCCATTCCTTTTTGCTACTCATGCGAACTGTGAAGTTTCGCTCGAATATATATTCGGCTACCATTTCGTCCCTGGGTTGCATCAGCAGGGGCAGTTCGTTTGAGAGGAGTTGGGCATCTTTATGGCGTAGGATATGGTTGCCCCCAACTCCTTCTGCTGATATCCTTAGAAGCGTGGCTTTCTGCTTGAGCCTTATGGTGTGGTGGAGTGGTGTGAGCTCCATTAAGGCTTCAAGGGCCAGTGTTGGGCAGGTGCGCATGGCTCCTGTCATACATACGCAGGCCATTCTTTGCAACTTCTGTAGTTGTTTCTTCACGGTGGTCAGCCGAGCCCTATCACCCCATGCTACCACTCCGTAGGTTAGCATGGGTCTTACTACCATTAGGTATAACCATCTTAGTATCTTTGGAGATGTACCCCATGATTTGCCAGCAATGCTACGACATGTATAAAGCGCCCTGGAGCACTTTGATATCGTATTTTGCACATGGGTGCCAAAGTTAAGCCTTCTGTCAAATGTGACCCCCAGGTATTTGACCTCCCTACTCGTTTCCAGTAGGGTCCCAGAGAGCCATATTTGTTTCATCCTTTGTAACTTGTGTCGTCTGGTAAAGGGGACGATGACTGTTTTCGTAGGGTTTAGGTTGAGTCCAACCTCCATACACCAGTCGTACGTTATCCTTAGTCCTGACTGCACTATGTCACAAAGTGATTCTTCAAATTTGCCTCGCGCTATGATAACAATGTCATCGGCATATCCTTGACATTGAATACCACTGTTAGCGAGTCTGTTTAGCAGTTCGTCTACTAACAGACTCCAGAGTAGCGGAGATAGCACCCCTCCTTGGGGACAGCCCCTGGTGGTTAGGACTGTTACATTGCTATCATGTAGTGATGCTGTGGCTTGCCTGGACCGTAGCAGTGCAAGTATCCATCTGCTGGTAGTATGGTCCAGGCCTCTTCTCTCAAGAGTAGCATTGATTGCATCGTGAGATGTGTTATCAAAAGCACCTTCTATGTCTAAGAAGGCGCACAGTGCTACTTCCTTATTGTCAATTGCCGCACTTAAAGTGCGTTGCAACTGGTAAAGTGCTGTGTCCGTGGACCTGCCTACTCTATATGCATGCTGCGTTGGGTGCAGCGGCCTTTGCTTAAGCAAAGTGTTTCTGATTTTGTAGTCCACCAGCTTTTCCAACGTTTTCAGTAAGAACGATGTCAAGCTGATGGGTCTGAAGGACTTTGGGCTGGTAATGTCTTTCTTCCCTGCCTTGGGGATGAAGACTACCCTGGCTCTTCTCCATGCGCTCGGTATGTATCCGAGGGCCAGGCTACTTACTAATGCCTTCCTGATACGGGAGAGGAGGATTTCCTGTCCTGTTTGAAGGAAGGCTGGCGATATGCCGTCCGTTCCAGGGGATTTATAGGGCTGGAATGTACCAACTGCCCACTTTAGTTTCTCCTCTGTAACCGTCGACTTGGCGCATGCCCAGTCGTCGGTTGACGGCCTATATCTGTTTTCCCTTTCAATAGCTCCTTCCTGCAGGGGTGTACTTCCTGGGAAGTGCGTCTGAAAGTAGTTCTAATTTCTGTAGATTACTACTCGTAAAGGAGTTATCCCCACGTTTCAATGCTAAGTTCGCATCAGGCGCTCGTTTCGCCAGTGCTCTGTGGAGCCTGGCGCCTTCGCTTGTGCAAACTATGCTTTCGCAGAAATCTCTGTAATTCTTCCGCTTAGCCTTCCTTATTTCCTTATTATAGGAGGTAAGGCTATCACGGTACTGCTCCCATACTCCGTCTCTCTTTGCTTTATTGAAGAGGCGACGTGTGGTCACGCGCAGCCTTTCTAGGCTGTCGTTCCACCATGGGGCATCTTTTTCCATGTACTTTTTCCCTACCGGGCAGTTATCCTCAAATGCCTTAGTTATGCATCTGTTGAGGACACCAATAGCCCTGTCCAGCTCTAGCGGCCTTCTGGGTATACCAGATGGCTCGTTGGCTAGGGAAAGACATAGAGTCGACTTATAGCCTTCCCAGTTGGTTTTCCTGGGGTTGCGGCTAGGTGTACTACTATCCGTATTTAATTTTAGATTAAATAGGATAGCCCTGTGGTCAGACATGGATTCCTCTTGGGAAACATGCCAGTCCCTAAGGTGAGACTTTAGAGATCGACTGACCAGGGTGATGTCTAATACTTCTTCCCTGATCCTAGTGACGAATGTCGGTGTAGATCCGACATTTCCTAGTTCTAGATTATATTTAAAAATAAAATCAGTCAGACACTCACCCCTTGGATTGATGTCACTGCTGCCCCATATAGAGTGGTGCGCATTGGCATCGCATCCGATGAGCACCGGCATCTTCTCTATCCTGCAATACTCCACCAGCTTCTCAATTTCTGGTGGTGGGCAGGGTGCATCCCCTGCGAAGTATGCGGATACGATGACGATGGAGACCGCGCTTCCCTTGGTGGACACCAGTATGGGAACGCAGTCTCTGGTCAGGAATTCTGAAAGGATAGTAAAGTTAATACTTTTCCTTACCATGATACAAGCTCTGGGTGCTGGATCTCTCCGATCCCAGATTACCTTGGAGTCGGCTGTGAACAGGCCCTTGATGCCGTCGTTCACCCACGGCTCCTGTACTAGGGCCAGCCCAAGGTGTTTGTTGGTAAACATCCTTGCTAAGACTGCCGAGGCTGCCTTAGCTCGGTGGATGTTTACCTGAGCCAGCCCTGTGTTGATGCCTCTTGGCATCTACGTCTGGGGAGGCTCCAGCTGACACGGCGAATGGGGCCCGGAGCCGTCCCCGTCACCGCTGCTCGCCATCGCGACGTCAGCTGCAGCTGCATCTTGCAGCTCCTCCTCCAGCTCCTGCGAGGACATGGGGATGTCTTCGTCCCCCATCTCCTCCTGGCAGAGCGTTATATCTGCCAGTTCTTCATCGTCCGCCAGGTCCTCCGACGGGTCGGTGGGCTGGGCAGTCGGAGTACCCTGCTCCTGGGCAGGCGTGTCCGCTGTGGTGGTGTTGCCCACTGCGACATCTTCATTGCCCGTTGGAGCAGGTTTGGGCCTTTCCCCGGTCTTCTTCGTCTTCAGACCACTTACGGGGATGGTCCCGTAACGGAAGAAGACCTGGTGCCCCTTCTCCACAATTATATTCCTGGATAGCTCATCTATCCCGATCACCAGGAGGGCTCCTCCTCCCTCGTTCCTCCTGGAGATCACCTTCCAGGAGTCGGTCTCCATCCTGTTCTGGTTCCTCAGCAGAACCAACAGGGATTCGGTTGACCTGTCTGCACTCCTGGGGCAGTACAGCGTGATACAGTGGGGCGACGGTATGTCGTCCCCCATCTTGCACTCAAGGGGCACGCCCTTCCATGACTGTAGCCTAGGCGTTGCGGTCCTCAGCCAATCGGCTGAGGCCTCATCGGAGCATTCAATAACCAGGAATCCAACCCGGAAGTGAATGCCCGCGAATGAGACCACAACATCTCCATCGGACGCAATGATTTCGTCGACGATGGCCTCCTCCAACACAGATAAATCTCCGTGACTGAGTATGACCCGTGGGAAATCCACGGGCACCACGGCCACCTTTACCTTCTTTGTCATGTCAGCGTATGACAGACGAGGCTCGGTGGGTGTTGGCGAGCTGGGCTTCATGGCCGCTGCACGCGATGTGCTTGGGCGCAGGTCCAGACTTCCTGCCCCACTGTTCTTCAGCCCCTTTGCCGCTGCCGAGCCGCGGGCAGCGCCCACAACCTCCGGGCACATCCTCTTGGGGGTGGCCACCGGTGGTGTGAGATTGCTGCTCCGCCTTTTCGGGGCTGGCGCAGGTGCTGTAATCTCTTCCCTGGGCTCTTTGGCCTTTTTCAGGGCTTCATCAGGGGTGAGTCCCTGCTGGAGGTACCGAAGGTACCATTTGACCCTTGAACCGCAGAGATTCCTCCGGTTCGGGTCATCCAGCCCACCGGGTTGACCCCTTGGTGGCAGGAACTCTCCCTTCCTCTTAGGACGCTGGGCGCCTTGCCTCGCGGCGTTCGGTGCTGGGAGCAGTGGTCTGGGTGTCCCAGCCATCGGTCTCCCATGCCTCACAGCCGGAGTACTGTGTGCCTGTGGCACTCTCCTATTTGTTGCTGGAGCAGCACGGTGTGGAGGATGGTCTACCACACCGGAGGGCCGTTCCCCGTCAGGGGCATGTGTCAGTGAGGCTATACTTTGAAAGGCGGCAACACAAGCGCCTTGTCGGTACGATCAGCATTGCCGCAGCCGCTGTTTGTCCGGGACTGCTTATTTACGAGGAATCTCGTGTTATTCGCAGCTAACCTCCACAAGTGGAGGCCGTTCGCTATCCGCAACCCGCGACCCGCCTGGTGGCCTCAGCTCAGCACCATCCAAACCATCCCAAAAGTTCTTAGACCAGGGACGACACAAGTTACAAAGGATGAAACAAATATGGCTCTCTGGGACCCTACTGGAAACGAGTAGGGAGGTCAAATACCTGGGGGTCACATTTGACAGAAGGCTTAACTTTGGCACCCATGTGCAAAATACGATATCAAAGTGCTGCAGGGTGCTTTATACATGTCGTGGCATTGCTGGCAAATCATGGGGTACATCTCCAAAGATACTAAGATGGTTATACCTAATGGTAGTAAGACCCATGCTAACCTACGGAGTGATAGCATGGGGTGATAGGGCTCGGCTGACCACCGTGAAGAAACAACTACAGAAGTTGCAAAGAATGGCCTGCGTATGTATGACAGGAGCCATGCGCACCTGCCCAACACTGGCCCTTGAAGCCTTAATGGAGCTCACACCACTCCACCACACCATAAGGCTCAAGCAGAAAGCCACGCTTCTAAGGATATCAACAGAAGGAGTTGGGGGCAACCATATCCTAGGCCATAAAGATGCTCAACTCCTCTCAAACGAACTGCCCCTGCTGATGCAACCCAGGGACGAAATGGTAGCCGAATATATATTCGAGCGAAACTTCACAGTTCGCATGAGTAGCAAAAAGGAATGGACAACTCTAGATGAAGTCCATCCCATGAAACCACACACAATAAAATGGTACACCGACGGATCACTCACGAATCAGGGCACCGGTCTTGGAGTGGTGGGTCCTCGGGTATCATACCATGAATCCCTGGGAACGCACACCAGCATATTTCAGGCTGAGGTGTGTGCGATAGGAGATGTGCGGATTTCAATATAGAACGCAACTATCGGAATACGGATATATCCATCCCATCCGATAGACTAGCAGCATTGAACGCCATAATGGGGACTAAAATTACATCGAAGGTAGTCCATGAGGTTCGTTCGAAGCTAGACTTGCTCGGGACTCACAACAGGCTCACCCTGAGATGGGTCCCGGGCCACAGGGACATAGCGGGAAACGAGGCGACTGACGAGCAAGCAAGAATGGGGGCAGGAAGGCCCCTAACAGGACCAGAACCGTATTGTGGCATAGGGAGGCACACTATACGACTGGAACTCAGAAACGAGGAGAGACAGAGACGGCAACAGAGCTGGTCAGAGGCAGTGGGACTCAGACAAGCCAGATGTCTCCTAGGTGGTTATAATCCTGTACGTTTCAAACAGATCATAACCATGGGAAAGAATAACCTTAGGATACTTACCGGTCTATTGACAGGACACTGTAGACTAAGAAGTCACCTGACAAAACTGGGTATACTTAGTAGCGATCTCTGCAGGTTTTGTGAAAGAGAGGAGGAGTCCTCGAAGCACATCCTGGCAGAATGTGTCGCCCTAACTAGAAGAAGAAGCAGCATCCTAGGGGCGCATGTTTTGAATTGCGAAGACATAGTAGACCTCAACCCAACAAAGATCCTCACGTTTGTAAGAGAGTTGGGACTGATGGAAGAGCTATAGCTCAGAAGGGGGCACAATAGATCAAATAGGTCGCGGTGCAGTCTCACCCCCAATAATAATAAATAACGACAAGACAATAACACAACACGCAATATAAAACAAGTACATTAACAATCAACTTATAAAGGAGAATCATGGCTCGCTCTATCCTAAAAGAGTCTTGCTGTCGACACCCAAATTAGCGGAAACACACTTAAGAAAAATTATAACTACACTTTACCCGGATGTGCATAATATTTGAAATTATTCATGTTCGGTCGCGAACTTCACTTTTGAAAGCGTGAGTGATATACCGGCAGGTATGCGTTCAGGCTGCGTTCAAACGTTTTATGCAGATGCAGTCTCACCTGATCTTGAACTACTCGGATCTAATCGGCTCTGTTGCTCCTCGTTCAACTCCCAAGCATTCACTTCCGGTTCTAGAGTTTTTTCTTCTCGATTTGTTTACCTTCAATGCTGACCTGGGCAAACACCCTCGAGTGGCCACGCCCACTTGTCCGTTTCCTCCACAACCTGGACATTGAGGAGCAAGTGCATCCGGTCTCCCACAACGGTAGCAAAAAACCCTTCGCTGCCTATCTCAGCAATCTCTCCAGTTGTGTCCTTGCTGGCTAGATTTCCTGCATCCAGGCCTTAAACTTGACGATTTCGCCCGAATCTCGTCGACTTCCGGCTCGACTTTGGTTTTCTCCTGAAATCGTCACATATGGCACTAACGTTTTTACCTGGTCCCGCGTATTTTGCTTGCGTACCATATGCTAAACGAGAACTACGCTGTCCCAAGCTTGACTCAACTTCGTTGCACTCTTCCCGCAGGTGATCAACAGAGTATACATCAATGGCATAGATGTATCTCCCAACGGAATCACTCTTTTTTTATCAGCTTTATCAGTTTAGGCTAGGGTAGGGTAGCGGTATTTCCAATCGGCGGGCCATACTCGTCATCGACTGCATAAAGTCGATTACCGATTCCCCAGGGAGTTGTTGACGCTGTCTCATTTCTTGCAAACGATCAACGTCGTCCCAACTTCCGCGAAACCTTGCAAAGAGCGCCTTTCGGAGTTCATCCCACGAGTATATTGGTCGTTGCCTCACGTGAAGCCAATACCATTCTCGGGCTCGCCCCGTTACTAGCACGTGGAAGTTGCTGAGGATTTCGTCCCACGGACACTGGAATTGCCTCTTTAGGTATTCCACCTTGAATACGAAATCCTCCACGGATCCTCTGTCATTCGACCCATCGAATGACACTTCCCACTTGTCCATCTTGACCCAAGGTCGACCTGAGCGATGCTCGATATTTGGACGACGATGGTTCGCAGTTCCCTGATTTTCTTCTATTGTCGATGCCTGTCTGAAATTTCTGCTTCGGTTATTTTCCCGTTGCCTCTGGTCCGGACCTGGGTTGCGCCATTCCCACTCCCCACCACGACTTAGTCCGCTTGAGGTGGTTGACCTCTCTGGCTTTGCCGGTGGCCTAGGAGCTGGTTTGGTGGTCGAGCGTGATTTTGGGATAGCCCCCTGATGCGACTTTTGCTGTTGACCAGACTCAGCACTAGCAGTTTCCGTCGGCGCCTGGCTACGAATCACGGGTGGTGGCGTCGGTCTTACTATATCGTTTATCGCTTTCAGCATTTCTTGAAACCCTAGACGCACTTCCTCCCGCAATGCTTTCGCTATCCCTGAGCCCATCGACTGCCTGTAGGCCTCTTGAGCCATTAAACCTAGCACTAACACTTAAAACAAGACTTCAGGGTACTTCAGGGTCGCGTCCGTAGCGCAATTACCTTGAGAGGATCTTCTCAATAGTAAGTCGCGGTTTCGTACGGCGCGAAGAGTATCCATGTGGTTGGTGGTTTCGACGATTTGCAAAAATCCGGTCACCGGATTTTGTTGAAGAACAATGATATTTAGATATTTAAATTAATAATAAATATGTGAATAAATAAATATACAAACATGAATAACGAATAGATATACGATACAAATTACTTAACATAACATTCAAATACATAAATAATCGTCTACATACGACATTTACTTAAATATTCGGAATGAGGGATGGATGCGCTGAAGCACTGCGCCCTTGGCGCTGAATTTGGGTTCGGCACAATATATAATTTGTTTAGCTTTGATCATATGCGCGCAGTAGAGTTGTACTCGACAGGCATGGATTTGATTTTAATATGTGTTTTTCCTTCTTTTTTTAAATTACCATTTGTGTTTTAATATAAAGTACGCAATTTATTATTTGAGCGTGACAATAATTGATGCGATGGCACTTATTCCATACACACTCCCAATATCATAAGATGATGGATTTGCCCAGTGATTCCCTCGCAGTAGTGACGAGGCCGTATGCAGCAATTTTGCTCTCGGCAAAATCGTCGTGCGTCAACCTTAGATACATTTTTGATCGCCAAGCAAATAATATATAACATAAACTATAAAATTGCGGCGTACTCTGCCGTCGGCCACCTGAACATAAACCACAAAATTAGAACAGGACCATAATTATTTAAACAGACACACTCACGCCGAATTTGACTCCACAAAGCCTAAAAAATAACGGAGGGTTAGTGCACTCCTACAGACACTCCAACCTTTTTTTGCACCTAACCACCTTGCGGAAAATGCCGCCACATGCAACGCTGATCTCGCTGACCCTGCAGACTTGCTTCCCTTTTCAGCAATGTGGCCCTTTAAATTTTCCTTATTGGTGATGGTATACGATAATTGCTTATCGATATGTCTGCAACACACGAGAAATTAGAGTTAGGCGCCAGCTTGAACGATCAAAATTGTCGTCGCCTTTCCTCCGTTTGCTCAGACGGTTGCCCATTGTTGCCCACGCTATATCTCAGTTAAATCCGAAGATCTTTAGCATGTACGACCCCTAGAAATATTCCGTTTTGATCCTCTACCTCATACGCGTTGTTTCCCACGGCTATAACAATCCTGCACTTGCGAAATTTTTTTGCGAATTTCGCGTTGAAGGTCTTGCTAAAGTCGCTCAGCACAAAGTTCCGCCTATAAGCTTCTTGGCCTGCCACAGCGTGAAACTCCGAGCCCGCTTGTCATACTGTTGCCGGCTGCGTTCAAACGCTTTGTGCAGATGCAGCCTCACCTGATCTTGAACTACTCGGATCTAATCGGCTCTGTTGCTCCTCGTTCAACTCACAAGCATCCTCCGGTTCTAGAGTTTTTTCTTCTTGATTTGTTTACCTTCAATGCTGACCTGGGCAAACACCCTCGAATCTCGACTATCTCCTCTCTTGACCGATTCCACAACTTGTCTTTTCACCAAGCGTCGCTTCGTGAATCGTTCGCGCGCCTTCTTTATCCTATGCGTCACTAATCGCGTCCCGTCCTTCAAAAATCTTATTCCTAGCTATCATATATGCCCTAATCCTCTCTTCATAAGGTAGATTATTATGATTGCAATTTATCCTAATCGTACTCTCAGATGGTGTATTAACAATTGCTGAGTAAGAGTCGTTCGAATGACACTTTTCACTTGTCCATCTTGACCCAAGGTCGACCTGAGCGATGCTCGATATTTGGACGACGATGGTTCGCAGTTCTCCTGATTTTCTTCATATTGTGACTGATGCCTGTCTAAAATCTCCGCTTCGGTTATTTTCCCGTTGCCTCCGGTCCGGACCTGGGTTGCGCCATTCCCACTCCCCACCACGACTTAGTCCGCTTGAGGTGGTTGACCTCTCTGGCTTTGCCGGTGGCCTAGGAGCTGGTTTGGTGGTCGAGCGTGATTTTGGGATAGCCCCCTGATGCGACTTTTGCTGTTGACCAGACTCAGCACTAGCAGTTTCCGTCGGCGCCTGGCTACGAATCACGGGTGGTGGCGTCGGTCTTACTATATCGTTTATCGCTTTCAGCATTTCTTGAAACCCTAGACGCACTTCCTCCCGCAATGCTTTCGCTATCCCTGTGTCCATTGACTGCCTGTAGGTTTCCTGAGCCTGCAAGATCGCAACGTTAATTGCGGACACTATCTTAGAGTCCACTGCTGCCTCGGGCTGTTCAACCGCGTCACGGTCTTCTCGTGGAAAGTTAAAATTGGTGTCTGGAGCTACTGGCCTTACAGGGGATCTTACTAATCCGATGCCCCCATTACTCCTGCCCCCGCGACTTCCCAAGAATCGGATTGCGCAACGCTGTCGCCCCTTCCCGTCATGGCTAAATTTATCCGAATATTTTTACCGAGACTATTAACTGATAAATAACGACAAGACAATAACACAACACGCAATATAACACAAGTACATAAAGAATCAATTTATAAGGGAGAATCATGTGTCGCTCTATTTTAACAGAGTCTCGCTGTCAATACCCAAATTAGCGGAAACACACTTAACAAAAATTTTAACAAAACTTTACCCGAATGTGCATAATATTTTAATACAAAATAAGCCTCATCGCCGTCTGAAATTATTCATGTTCGGTCGCGAACTTCACTACCTTCTTGAAAGCGTGAGTGACATACCGTCATATCAAAACTACGGACTCGGCTTCTACACCCTGGTGCAATTGTACTGCTGAATTTTGAATAGACAAGCCACCACAGCAATTTACTTTCCCATTAAACCTATCACTAACACTTAAAACAAGACTTCGGCGTACTCTCAGGGTCGCGTCCGCAGCGCAATTACCTTGAGAGGATCTTCTCAATAGCAAGTCGCAATTTCGTACGGCTCGAAGAGTAGCCATGTGGTTGGTGTTTTCGACGATTTGCAAAAATTCGGTCGCCGGATTTTGTTGAAGAACTATGGTCTTTAGATATTTAAATTAATAGTAAATATGTGAATAAATAAATATACAAATATGAATAACGAATAGATATACGAATTACTTAACATACCATTAAAATACATAAATACGACATTTACTTAAACACTCGGAATAAGTACCGGATGCGCTGAAGCACTGTGCCCTTGGTGCTGAATTTGGGTTGGGCACAAAATATAATTTGTTTCGCTCTGATCATATGTGCGCAGTCGACTTGTACTCGACAGGGCATAGATTTGATTTTTACATGTGCCTTTCATTTATTTTTTTATTTACAACTTGTGTTTTAATATAAAGTACGCAATTTAACATTTGAGCGTGACAATAATTTTCTTTTGCTTATGCGATTGAATTTAAATTTCGGGTTCGATTAAATTTAACGCGCTCGAACTATGCGACTTCGGTTACTGAAGGGTTATCCTAGGAGCATGTGATGGCACTTATTCCATACTGGAACACACTCAGCGGCTGACAAGGTATGCCATATGCCATGCACACTCCCAATATCAAAAGATGATGGATTTGCCCAGTGATTCCCTCGCAGTAGTAACGTGGCCATATCCGGCAATTTTGCTCTCGGCAAAATAGTCGTGCTTCAACTTTAGATACATTTTTGATCGCCAAGCAAATTATATATAATATAAATTATAAACTTGCGGCCTGACTTGCCGTCGGTCACCTGAACATAAGCCACAAAATTAGCACAGCACAACAATTATTTAAACAGACACACTCACGCCGAATTTGACTCCACAAAGCCTAAAGTATAACGGAGGGTTAGTGCACTCCTACAGACACTCCAACCTTTGTTTGCACGGCACAGATAATCTACGCGCCACGGAGCATGACCTGACTCCCTTTTCGCCTTTTTCACATATGCTAATTCTCCCTAACCATAACACGCCACCTTTCGGAAAATGCCGCCACATGCAACGCTGATCTCGCTGATCCTGCCAACCCTGCCGAGAACCACGCTGTCCCAAAGTTGATTCAACCTCGTTACTCTCTTCCCGCTGGTGATCAACAGATTATACATCCATGGCATAGATGTATCTCCCAACGGAATCACTTTTTTTATCAGCTTTATCAGTTTAGGCTAGGGTAGGGTAGCGGTATTTCCAATCGGGAGGCCATACTCGTCATCGACTGGATGAAGTCGTTTACTGATTCCCCAGGGAGTTGTTGACGCTGTCTCATTTCTTGCAAACGATCAACGTCGTCCCAACTTCCGCGAAACCTTGCAAAGAGCGCCTTTCGGAGTTCATCCCACGAGTATATTGGTCGTTGCCTCACGTGAAGCCAATACCATTCTCGGGCTCGCCCCGTTACTAGCACGTGGAAGTTGCTGAGGATTTCGTCCGACGGACACTGGAATTGCCTCTTTAGGTATTCCACCTTGAATACGAAATCCTCCACGGATCCTCTGTCATTCGACCCATCGAATGACACTTCCCACTTGTCCATCTTGACCCAAGGTCGACCTGAGCGATGCTCGATATTTGGACGACGATGGTTCGCAGTTCTCCGATTTTCTTTAATTGTTGACTGATGCCTGTCTAAAATCTCCGCTTCTGTTATTTTCCCGTTGCCTCCGGTCCGACCTGGTTACGCCATTCCCACGCACCACCACAGCTTACTCCGCTTGAGGTGTTTGACCCCCTCTGGCTTTGTCGGTAGCCTAAGAGCTGCAATGGTGCTCGAGCGTGGTTTTGGGACAGCCCCCTGATGCGACTTTTACTGCTGGTCAGACTCAGCACCAACAGTTTCCGGCCGCATCACAGCAATTACTTAACATAACATTCAAATACATAAATAATCGTCTACATACGACATTTACTTAAATATTCGGAATGAGGGATGGATGCGCTGAAGCACTGCGCCCTTGGCGCTGAATTTGGGTTCGGCACAATATATAATTTGTTTGGCTCTGATCATATGCGCGCAGTCGACTAACACTTGACAGGGCATGGATTTGATTTTACATGTTTTTCCTTGTTTTTTACAATTTGTGTTTTAATACAAAGTACGCAATTTAACATTTGAGCGTGACAATAATTTTCTTTTGCTCATGCGTTTGAATTTAAATTTCAGGTTCGATTAAATTTTATGCGCTCGAACTATGCGACTTCGGTTACTGAAGGCTTATCCTAGGAGCATGTGATGGCATTTATTGCATACTGGAATACACTCAGCGACTGAAGAGGTACGCCGTACGCCATGCACACTCCCAATATGAAAATATTATGGATTTGCCCAGTGGTTCCCTCGCAGTAGTGACGAGGCTGTATCCAGCAGTCGTGCGTCAACTTTAAATACATTTTTGATCGCCAAATAATATATAACATAAATTATAAACTTGCGGCCTGACTTGCCGTCGGACACCTGAACATAAGCCACAAAATTAGAACAGCACAACAATTATTTAAACAGACACACTTACGCCGAATTTGAATCCACAAAGACTTAAGTATAACGGAGTGTTAGTGCACTCCTACAGACACTCCAACTTTTGTTTGCACGGCACAGAAAATCTACGCGCCACGGAACATGACCTGCCTCACTTTGCGCTTTTTTCACATATGCTAATTCTCCCTAACCCATTACACGCCACCTTGCGGAAAATGCCGCCACATGCAACGCCATATGACCCTGCCAACTGGCTTCCCGTTTTCAGCAATGTGGCCACTTAAATTTTCATTTTTGGTGATGGTATACGACTATTGCCTATCGATATGTCTGAAAATGCAACAACACAAGAGAAAATGAAAATGGTGGTCGTCTTTCCTCCGATTGCTCTGACGGTTGCCTCACCTGATCTTGAACTACTCGGATTTTGACCTGCGTTTTCAAAGGACAAGAATGCTTTATCGTTTCTAATCGAGCCTTTGCTCCTCGTTCAACTCCCAAGCATCCACCTCCGGCTTTAGAGTTTTTTCTTCTCGATTTGTTTACCTTCAATGCTGACCTGGGCAAACACCCTCGAATCTCGACTATCTCCTCTCTTGACCGATTCCACAACTTGTCTTTTCACCAAGCGTCGCTTCGTGAATCGTTCGCGCGCCTTCTTTACCCTATGCGTCACTTATCGCGTCGGATCGAGTGTCCGTTCCTTAAATATATTATTCCTAGCTATCATATATGCGCTTATCCTCTCTTCATAAGTTAGATATCTTAAGTTTTTGTTATGAATGCAATTTATCCTAACCATACTCTCAGATGGTATATTAACAATTATTGAGTGTGAGTCGTTCGTGAGCGGACCTTTCCCAGTCTGGTCACGCCCACTCGTCCGTTTCCTCCGCAATCTGGACATTTAGGAGCAAGTGCATCCGGTCTCCCACAACGGTAGCAAAAAACCCTTCGCTGCCTATCTCAGCAATTTCTCCAGTTGTGTCCTTGTTGGCTAGATTTCCAGCCACCAGGCCTTAAACTTGACGATTTCGCCCGAATCTCCTCGACCTCCGACTCGACTTTGACTTTCTTGTTTTCATCTGGTCCCTGCATATAGCCTCTCTGCCGGACATCAATATCGACATTTCAAAATGGAAAATGCCAGAAAATATTGTTCTGGCAAATAAGAAATTCTACCAGTCTCGACAAATCGGCATGCTTTTAGGAACAGAAGCATTCTTCGACATTCTGTCAGTGGGCCAAGTTAAACTTGGTACAACTGGGCTGTTGAAACCAGAACATCGAGCTTGTGAGAAACACTACGTAAAAACGACTGTTATAGATGATAGTGGTCGCATTGTTGTAAGGCAGCCTTACGCCTTTAAGAGCCTTTAAGAACAATCCCAGTCAACTTGGTCATTCATTCGGCATAGCACGCCGCAGATTTCTTAGCTTGAACGCCGTTTGACACAATCTTCGGAACTTCGCTTGCAGTGTTGTCAATTCATGGAGGAGTATGAACGTTTGGAACATATGTCGCTGGTCACAGAACCAAACTTATCGGAACCTCAATACTACATACCTCACCATTGCGTTTTGAAGCCCAGCAGCGAATCCACAAAGCTTCGAGTGGTCTTCGACGCCTCGTGTCGAACATCCAATCAAACTTCGCTCAATGATCATTTACTTGTCGGCCCGACTCTCCAAGATGATTTATATTTGCTGTTGTTGCGTTTCAGATTACATCGTTATGCCATAACAGCTGATGTAACCATGATGTACAGGCAAGTAAATGTTGATTTAAATGATCGCAAATACCAGTAAATACTCTTGTATGTAGATGACCTGTTATCTGGAGGTGGGGACATAGAAACTCTTCGCACAATCAAAGATCAAGTCACGGAAATTCTGCTTCGTGGTCACTTTCCGTTATCTAAGTGGCATTCAAATCATGCCAATTATCGAAAACTCCGCTAACAAGGATTTAAATACGTGTGATAACGGATTGACCAACGCACTTGGCGTCAGCTGAAATCAACACAACGATATGCTGCTTTTCACTTCAAACCGAAAATCGTCAACCAGTCACCAAGAGGAGCATTCTGTCAATTGCATCAGCGTTGTTCGACTCTCTCGTACTGGTGTCACCACTCATAATCGTCGCAAAGATAATAGTACAGGAGCTCTGGCTTGCCTGGCTTACTTGGGACGAATCGGTACCACAGCATCTTGAACTGGCCTGGAAGAAGTGCTTGGAATCATTCCAAACCATTTCGTCACTTGCTGTACCCCGGTACTGCAAAAAGGTCAACCAAAGCTCATTTCAATTGCATGGGTTCTGCGACGCTTCGATTCGAGCGTACGGCTGTTGCATCTATGTGCGATCGGAATCTGCTTGCGGAAACATTGTTGTTCGTCTTCTCATTGCCAAGTCCAGAGTGGCCCCAGTAAAGAAGAAATCGCTTCCCAAACTGGAATTATGTGGAGCACATTTGTTGGCATAAGTTTACAACAAAATCAAGTGTATATTCACCGAACAGTCACATGCCGTATATTTCTGGTCGGATTCGCAAATTGTTTTACATTGGCTAAAACAACATTTAGTGACGTTATCAGCATTTGTCGGAAATCGAGTTTCTGAGATACAGGATTTGAGTTCAATCTGACGTTGGAGATTTGTACCAACGACATCAAATCCTGCTGACATTGTTTCTCGAGGTGCCACCACTTCTGATCTACAATCATCCATATGGTTCTCAGGACCAGCTTTTTTAACCCAACATCATGAACATTGGATTACATCAAGCAACATCAGCAACATTGATATGCAAGTCATCAATGCCGAACAATGTAAATCTACTTTCGTCGCCACAATGGATAGTAACCATGTGCTGAAGAAACTAGCGAACATCAGCTCATACAATCGTTGTGTTCGCACTGTCGCTTACATGCTTCGCTTCGTTCAAATCACACATATGAAACGTAAATTCGAAACAACTTTGTCATCCGAGGAACTACGCAATGCATCCTATTGCATAATTTGGAACATCCAGCAATTATCATTCGTCGAAGACATTCGCCAACTGCAAAAAGATCAACCACTTAGGAGCCATCTAAAGTTTCTCAATCCTTTTCTAGATCGCTCCACAGGATTTTCACTTATCAGAGTTGCCGGCCGGCTAGACAACGTTGAGTTTGAGAACTTCGAAAAACATCCGATATTGTTGCCCAGTAAATCGCACCTCCGGATCTATGTGCGGCATCTACATCTTCGCAACTTCCATGCTGGACCTAAAGCTTTAGTGGCACTCATTCGATTGGAATATTGGATCGTAAACGCCAGAGACTTGGCACGTCGCATCATGCGCACCTGCATGGCGTGCGTTCGGTACAAGCCAAAACTGGAAAGGCAGCTTATGGGATCGCTGACAGTGGAACGCCTTCGACCGGAACACCCATTCCAACGCTGTGGTATCGACTTCTGTGGGCCAATAAATACGTATGTTCGCATACCAGGAAAGGGTCCCACAAAATCTTACTTGGCCGTATTCTTTTGTTTGGCATCCAAGGCGGTGCACATCGAAGTGGTCTCTCAATTATCCACGAAAGCATTCTTGGCTGCACTCAAACGAATGGTTGCTCGGCGAGCGCTGCTCACTGACATCTATTGTGATAATGGAACTAACTTCGTGGGTGCAGCAAATGAGCTAAAGGCTTTGAAACAATTTTTGTTTGATCAATCTACTCAAGACGCAATATCAGAGTATTGTGCTTCGGATTTCGTGTCGTTTCATTTTATTCCGCTCAGGGCACCCCGCTTTGGCGGACTCTGGGAAGCAGCAGTTACGAGCGCAAAGGGGTTGCTGCACAAGAAGCTATCGAACACTAGCCAAAAATTTGAGGAGCTCTGTACGATCACAATAGAGATCGAAGCTGTCCTCAATTCTCGCCTATTGTCACCTATGTCGCCTGGAAATTCTGCATCGTGGTCACTTTCCGTTATCTAAGTGGCATTCAAATCATGCCAACCTTGAAAAGAGTACCTTTCATCGCAGGAGTATATCGGTCATTGCCTCACGTGAAGCCAATATCATTTTCGGGCTTGCTCCGTTACTAGCACGTGGAAGTTGCTGAGGATTTCATACCACGGACACAGGAACTGCATGTTAAAGTATTCCACCTTGAAAACGAAATCATTCACGGATCCTCTGTCGTTCGAGCCATCGAATGACACTTTTCACTTGTCCATCTTGACCCAAGGTCGACCTGAGCGATGCTCGATATTTGGACGACGATGGTTCGCAGTTCCCTGATCTTCTTCTATTGTCGATGCCTGTCTAAAATCTCCGCTTCGGTTATGTTCCCGTTGCCTCCGGTCCGGACATGGGTTGCGCCATTCCCACGCACCACCACAGCTTAGTCCGCCTGAGGTGTTTGACCCTCTCTGGCTTTGCGGTGGCCTAGAGCTGCTTTCGTGGTCGAGCGTGATTTTGGGATAGCCCCCTGATGCGACTTTTGCTGTTGACCAGACTCAGCACTAGCAGTTTCCGTCGGCGCCTGGCTACGAATCACGGGTGGTGGCGTCGGTCTTACTATATCGTTGATAGCTTTCAGCATTTCTTGAAAGCCTAAACGCACTCTCCCGCAATGCTTTCGCTATCCCTTAGATACTATCTCAGAGTCTATTGCTGCCTCGGGCTGTTCAACCGCATCACGGTCTTCTCGTGGCAAGTTAAAATTGGTGTCTGGAGCTACTGGCCTTACAGGGGATCTTACTAATCCGATGCCCCCATTACTCCTGCCCCCGCGACTTCCCAAGAATCGGAGTGCGCAACGGTGTCGCCCCCTGACCGCAACTGATAGGAATGACTCGCTTCCATCTCCTTGTTTTCCCTTCCCGTCATGATTAAATTTATTCCTAATATTATCCTCTAAACTACTAACTGATAAGTAGCGACAAGACAATAACACAACACGCAATATAACACAAGTACACATCATGTGTCGCTCTATTTTAACAGAGTCTCGCTGTCAATACCCAAATTAGCGGTAACACACATAACAAAACTTTACCCGTATGTGCATAACATTTAATAAAAGAAAACCTCATCGCCGTCTGAAATTATTCATGTTCGGTCGCGAACTTCACTGCCTTCCTGAAAGCGTCAGCGACATGCGGCATATCAAAACTACAGACTCGGCTTCTATACCCTATGCCTGGTGCAATTGTACTGCTCAATTTTGAACGGACAAGCCACCATAGCAATTGCTTTCCCATTAAACCTAGCACTAACACTTAAAACAAGACTTACGTACTCTCAGGTCGCGTCCGCAGCGCAATTACCTTGAGAGAATCTTCTCAACAGTAAGTCGCGGGTTTCAAACGGCGCAGAGTAGCCATGGGTTGGTGGTTTCGACGATTTGCAAAAATCATGTCGCTGGATTTTGTTAAAGAACAATGGTATTTAAATATTTAAATTAATAATAAATATGTGAATAAATAAATATACAAGTATGAATACTTTACATTTACTTAAATACTCGGAATGAGGATTGGATGCGCTGAAGCACTGCGCCCTTGGCGCTGAATTTGGGTTCGGCACAATATATAATTTGTTTGGCTCTGATCATATGCGCGCAGTCGACTAACACTTGACAGGGCATGGATTTGATTTTACATGTTTTTCCTTGTTTTTTACAATTTGTGTTTTAATACAAAGTACGCAATTTAACATTTGAGCGTGACAATAATTTTCTTTTGCTCATGCGTTTGAATTTAAATTTCAGGTTCGATTAAATTTTATGCGCTCGAACTATGCGACTTCGGTTACTGAAGGCTTATCCTAGGAGCATGTGATGGCACTTATTCCATACTGGAACACACTCAGCGGCTGAAAAAGTACGCCGTACGCCATGCACACTCCCAATATCAAAAGATGATGGACTTCCCCAGTAATTCCTTCGCAGTAGTGACGAGGCCGTATCCAGCAATTTTGCTCTCGGCAAAATCGTCGTGCGTCAACTTCAGGTAAATTTTTGATCGCCAAGCAAATAATATATAACATAAACTATAAACTTGCGGCGTGACTTGCCGTCGGCCACCTGAACATAAACCACAACATTAGAACAGCACAACAATTATTTAAACAGACACACTTACGCCGAATTTGACTCCACAAAGCCTAAAGTATAACGGAGGGTTAGTGCACTCCTACAGATACTCCAACATTTGTTTGCACGCACTGAAAATCTACGCGCCTCGAAACATGACTTCACTCCCTTCTCGCATTTTTCACATATGCTAATTCTCCCTAGCCACCTTGCGGAAAATGCCGCCACATGCAACACTGATCTCGCTGACCCTGCCAACTTGATTCCCTTTTTCAGCAATGTGGCCATTTAAATTTTCTTTTGGTGATGGTATACGATAATTGCTTATCGATATGTCTGCAAATGCCACAACACACGAGAAATTAGTGTTAGGCGCCGGCTTGAACGATCAAAATTGTCGTCGCCTTTCCTCCGTTTGCTCTGACGGTTGCCCATTGTTGCCAACGCTATATCTCACTTAAATCCGAAGAATGTTTCCTACGGCTCTAACAATCCTGCACTTGCAAATTTTTTTGCGAATTTCGCGTTGAAGGTCTTGTTGAAGTCGCTCAGCACAAAGTTCCGCCTATAAACTTCCTGGCCTGCCACAGCGTAAAACCTCCGAGCCCGCTTGTCATACTGTTGCCGGCTGCGTTCAAACGCTTTATGCAGATGCAGCCTCACCTGATCTTGAACTACTCCGATCTAATCGGCTCTGTTGCTCCTCGTTCAACTCCCAAGCATCCACCTCCGGCTCTAGAGTTTTTCTTCTCGATTTGGTTACCTTCAATGCTGACCTGGGCAAACACCCTCGAATCTCGACTATCTCCTCTCTTGGCCGATTCCACAACTTGTCTTTTCACCAAGCGTCGCTTCGTGAATCGTTTGCGCGCCTTCTTTACCCTTTGGGTCAAGAGCTGCTTTCGTGCTCGAGCGTGATTTTGAGAGAGCACCCTGATGCGAGTTTTACTGCTGGCCAGACTCAGCACCAACAGTTTCCGTCGGCACCTGGCTACGAATCACGGGTGATGGCGTCAGTCTTACTATATCGTTGATAGCTTTCAGCATTTCTTGAAAGCCTAGACGCACTATTGCCGCCGCGGGCTGTTCAACCGCGTCACGGTCTTCTCGTGGCAAGTTAAAATTGGTGTCTGGAGCTACTGGCCTTACAGGGGATCTTACTAATCCGATGCCCCCATTACTCCTGCCCCCGCGACTTCCCAAGAATCGGAGTGCGCAACGGTGTCGCCCCCTGACCGCAACTGATAGGAATGACTCGCTTCCATCTCCTTAGTTTCCCTTCCCGTCATGACTAAATTTATTCCTGAATATTTTACCGAGACTATTAACTGATAAATAACGACAAGACAATAACACAACACGCAATATAACACAAGTACATAAAAATCAATTTATAAGGGAGAATCATGTGTCGCTCTATTTTAACAGAGTCTCGCTGTCAATACCCAAATTAGCGGTAACACACATAACAAAACTTTACCCGTATGTGCATAACATTTTAATAAAAGAAACCTCATCGCCGTCTCAAATTATTCATGTTCGGTCGCGAACTTCACTGCCTTCCTGAAAGCGTGAGTGACATACCGGCATATCATAACTGCAGACCCGGCTTCTATACCCTATGCCTGGTGCAATTGTACTGCTCAATTTTGAACGGACAAGCCACCACAGCAATTTGCTTTCACATAATACGCAGCACTAACACTTAAACAAGACTTCGGCGTACTCTCAGGGTCGCGTCTGCCGCGCAATTACCTTGAGAGAGTCTTCTCAATAGTAAGTCGCGGTTTCAAACGGCGCGAAGAATAGCCATGTGGTTGGTGGTTTCGACGATTTGCAAAAATCCGGTCGCCGGATTTTGTTGAAGAACAATGGTATTTAAATATTTAAATTAATAATAAATATGTGAATAAATAAATATACAAGTATGAATACTTTACATTTACTTAAATACTCGGAATGAGGGATGGATGCGCTGAAGCACTGCGCCCTTGGCGCTGAATTTGGGTTCGGCACAATATATAATTTGTTTGGCTCTGATCATATGCGCGCAGTCGACTAACACTTGACAGGGCATGGATTTGATTTTACATGTTTTTCCTTGTTTTTTACAATTTGTGTTTTAATACAAAGTACGCAATTTAACATTTGAGCGTGACAATAATTTTCTTTTGCTCATGCGTTTGAATTTAAATTTCAGGTTCGATTAAATTTTATGCGCTCGAACTATGCGACTTCGGTTGCTGAAGGCTTATCCTAGGAGCATGTGATGGCACTTATTCCATACTGGAACACACTCAGCGGCTGAAAAGGTACGCCGTACGCCATGCACACTCCCAATATCAAAAGTTGATGGATTTGCCCAGTGATTCCCTCGCAGTAGTGACGAGGCTGTATCCAGCCGTCGTGCGTCAACTTTAAATACATTTTTGATCGCCAAATAATATATAACATAAATTATAAACTTGCGGCGTGACTTGCCGTCGGACACCTGAACATAAGACACAAAATTAGAACAGCACAACAATTATTTAAACAGATACACTTACGCCGAATTTGAATCCACAAATCCTTAAGCATAACGGAGTGTTAGTGCACCAGCGACACTCCAACTTTGTTTGCACGGCACAGAAAATCTACGCGCCACGGAAGATGACCTGCCTCACTTTTCGCTTTTTCACATATGCTAATTCTCCCTAACCCATAACACGCCACCTTTCGGAAAATGCCGCCATATGCAACGCCATATGACCCTGCCAACTGGCTTCCCGTTTTCAGCAATGTGGCCACTTAAATTTTCCTTTTGGTGATGGTATACTACAATTGCCTATTGATATGTCTGCAAATGCAACAACACAAGAGAAAATGAAAATGGTCGTCGTCTTTCCTCCCTTTGCTCTGATGGTTGCCTCACCTGATCTTGAACTACTCGGATCTTGTCCTGCGTTTTCCAAAGGACAAGAACGCTTTACCGTTTCTAATCGAGCCTTTTGCTTCTCGATCAACTCCCAAGCATCCACCTCCGGTTCTAGATTTTTTTTTCTCGATTTGTTTACCTTCAAAGTTGACCTGGGCAATCACCCTCGAATCTCGACTATCTCCTCTCTTGACCGATTCCACAACTTGTCTTTTCACCAAGCGTCGCTTCGTGAATCGTTCGCGCGCCTTCTTTACCCTATCGCGTCACTTATCGCGTCGGATCGAGTGTCCGTTCCTTAAATATATTATTCCTAGCTATCATATATGCCCTTATCCTCTCTTCATAAGGTAGGTGCCTTAAGTTTCCTGCCATGCTTGCAACTTATGCTAACCGTACTCTCTGATGGTGTATTCACAATTATTGAGCGGGAGTCGTTCGTGAGCGGACCTCTCCCGGTCTGGTCACGCCCACTCGTCCGTTTCCTCCACAATCTGGGCATTTAGGAGCAAGTGCGTCCGGTCTCCCACAACGGTAGCAAGAAACCCTTCGCTGCCTATCCAAGCAGTCTCTCCAGTCGTGTCCCTGCTGGCTACAGTTCCAGCATCCAGGCCTTGAACTCGACGATTTCGCCCGAATCTCGTCGACCTCCGGCTCGACTTTGGTTTTCTCCTGAAATCTCACATATGGCACTAACGTTTTTACCTGGTCCCGCGTATTTCGCTTGCGTACCATATGCTAAACGAGAACCACGCTGTCCCAATGCTTGACTCAAGCTTCGTTGCACTCTTCCCGCAGGTGATCAACAGAGTATACATCCATGGCATATACGAGTATGTATTTCCCAACCGAATCGTTTAGATTTTTTATCAGCTTTATCAGTTTAGGCTCTAGTAGCGGAATTTCCAATAGGGAGGTCATACTCGTCATCGACTCGACGAATTCGTTTACTCGATTCCCCAGGGAGTTGTTGACGCTGTCTCATTTCTTGCAAACGATCGACGTCGTCCCAACTTCCGCGAAACCTTGCAAAGAGCGCCTTTCGGAGTTCAGCCCACGAGTATATTGGTCGTTGCCTCACGTGAAGCCAATACCATTCTCGGGCTCGCCCCGTTACTAGCACGTGGAAGTTGCTGAGGATTTCGTCCCACGGACACTGGAATTGCCTCTTTAGGTATTCCACCTTGAATACGAAATCCTCCACGGATCCTCTGTCATTCGACCCATCGAATGACACTTCCCACTTGTCCATCTTGACCCAAGGTCGACCTGAGCGATGCTCGATATTTGGACGACGATGGTTCGCAGTTCCCTGATTTTCTTCTATTGTCGATGCCTGTCTAAAATTTCTGCTTCGGTTATTTTCCCGTTGCCTCTGGTCCGGACCTGGGTTGCGCCATTCCCACTCCCCACCACGCTTAGTCCGCTTGAGGTGGTTGACACTCTCTGGCTTTGCCGGTGGCCTCAGGAGCTGGTTTGGTGGTCGAGCGTGATTTTGGGACAGCCCCCTGATGCGACTTTTGCTGCTGACCAGACTCAGCACTAGCAGTTTCCGTCGGCGCCTGGCTACGAATCACGGGTGGTGGCGTCGGTCTTACTATATCGTTGATCGCTTTCAGCACTTGTTGAAACCCTAGACGCACTTCCTCCCGCAATGCTTTCGCTATCCCTGTGTCCATCGACTGCCTGTAGGCCTCCTGAGCCTGCAAAATCGCAACGGTAATTGCGGACACTATCTCAGAGTCCGCTGCTGCCGCGGGCTGTCTCAACCGCGTCGCGGTCTTCTCGTGGCAAGTTAAAACTGGTGTCTGGAGCTAATGGCCTTACTGGGGATCTTGCTAATCCGATGCCCCTCATTGCTCCTGCCCCCGCGACTTCCCAAGAATCGGAGTGCGCAACGGTGTCGCCCCCTGACCGCAACTGATAGGAATGACTCGCTTCCATCTCCTTGTTTTCCCTTCCCGTCATGACTAAATTTATTCCTAATATTTTCCTCGAGACTACTAACTGATAAGTAGCGACAAGACAATAACACAACACGCAATATAACACAAGTACATTAACAATCAACTTATTAAGGATAATCATGGGTCGCTCTATCCTAAAAGAGTCTCGCTGTCGACACCCAAATTAGCGAAAACACACTTACCAAAAATTCAAACTACACTTTACCCGAATGTGCATAATATTTTAATACAAAAAACATCATCGCCGTCTGAAATTATTCATGTTCGGTCGCGAACTTCACTGTCTTCCTGAAAGCGTGAGTGACATACCGGCATATCAAAACTACAGACCCGGCTTCTATGCCCTATGCCTGGTGCAATTGTACTGCTCAATTTTGAACGGACAAGCCACCACAGCAATTTACTTTCCCATTAAACCTAGCACAAACACTTAAAACATGACTTCAGGGTATTCTCAGGGTCGCGTCCGCAGCGCAATTACATTGAGAGGATCTTCTCAATAGTAAGTCGCGGTTTCAAACGGCGTGAAGAGTAGCCATGTTGTTGGTGGTTCCGACGATTTGCAAAAATCAAGTTGCCGGATTTCGATATTAAATTTATAGTAAAGATGTGAATAAATAAATATACAAATATGAATAACGAATAGATATACGAATTACTTAACATACCATTCAGATACATAAACAATCGTCTACATACGACATTTACTTAAATACTCGGAATGAGGATTGGATGCGCTGAAGCACTGCGCCCTTGGTGCTGAATTTGGGTTCGGCACAATATATAATTTGTTTGGCTCTGATCATATGCGCGCAGTCGACTAACACTTGACAGGGCATGGATTTGATTTTACATGTTTTTCCTTGTTTTTTACAATTTGTGTTTTAATACAAAGTACGCAATTTAACATTTGAGCGTGACAATAATTTTCTTTTGCTCATGCGTTTGAATTTAAATTTCAGGTTCGATTAAATTTTATGCGCTCGAACTATGCGACTTCGGTTACTGAAGGCTTATCCTAGGAGCATGTGATGGCACTTATTCCATACTGGAACACACTCAGCGGCTGAAAAAGTACGCCGGACGCCATGCACACTCCCAATATCAAAAGATGATGGACTTGCACAGTAATTCCTTCGCAGTAGTGACGAGGCCGTATCCAGCAATTTTACTCTCGGCAAAATCGTCGTGCGTCAACTTCAGGTAAATTTTTGATCGCCAAGCAAATAATATATAACAAAAACTATAAACTTGCGGCGTGACTGCCGTCGGCCACCTGAACATAAACCACAACATTAGAACAGCACAACAATTATTTAAGCAGACACACTTACGCCGAATTTGACTCCACAAAGCCTAAAGTATAACGGAGGGTTAGTGCACTCCTACAGATACTCCAACATTTGTTTGCACGGCACTGAAAATCTACGCGCCTCGGAACATGACCTGACTCCCTCTCGTCTTTTTCTCCCTAGCCACCTTGCGGAAAATGCCGCCACATGCAACGCTGATCTCGCTGACCCTGCCAACTTGATTCCCTTTTTCAGCAATGTGGCCCTTTAAATTTTTCTTTTGGTGATGGTATACGATAATTGCCTATCGATATGTCTGCAAATGCCACAACACACGAGAAATTAGTGTTAGGCGCCAGCTTGAACGATCAAAATTGTCGTCGCCTTTCCTCCGTTTGCTCTGACGATTGTTGCCCACGCTATATCTCAGTTAAATCCGAAGATCTTTAGCATGGACGACCCCTAGAAATATTCCGTTTTGATCCTCTACCACATACGCGTTGTTTCCCACGGCTCTAACAATCCTGCACTTGCAAATTTTTTTGCGAATTTCGCGTTGAAGGTCTTGATGAAGTCGCTCAGCACAAAGTTCCGCCTATAAACTTCTTGGCCTGCCACAGCGTGAAACCTCCGAGCCCGCTTGTCATACTGTTGCCGGCTGCGTTCAAACGCTTTATGCAGATGCAGCCTCACCTGATCTTGAACTACTCGGATCTAATCGGCTCTGTTGCTCCTCGTTCAACTCCCAAGCATCCACCTCCGGCTCTAGAGTTTTTCTTCTCGATTTGGTTACCTTCGATGCTGACCTGGGCAACACCCTCGACTCTCGACTATCTCCTCTCTGGCCGATTCCACAACTTGTCTTTTCACCAAGCGTCGCTTCTGTGAATCGTTCGCGCGCCTTCTTTACCCCTTGCGTCAAGAATGCCCTTATCCTCTCTCATAAGGTAGAGTTTAAGTCTTAAATTTCTATTATTATTGCAATTTATCCTAATCGTACTGTCAGATGGTGTATTAACAATTATTGAGTGGGAGTTGTTCGTGAGCGGACCTCTCCCGGTCTGGTCTCGCCCACTCGTCCGTTTCCTCCACAATCTGGACATTTGGGAGGAAGTGCGTCCGGTCTCCCACAACGGTAGCAAGAAACTCTTCGCTGGCTATCCAAGCAATCTCTCCAATTCTGTCCCTGCTGGCTATAGAGTTCCAGCATCCAGGCCTTAAACTTGACGATTTCGCCCGAATCTCGGCGACTTCCGGCTCGACTTTGGTTTTCTCCTCGAAATCGTCACATATGGCACTAAGGTTTTTACCTGGTCCCGCGTATTTTGCTTGCGTACCATATGCTAAACGAGAACTACGCTGTCCCAAGCTTGACTCAACTTCGTTGCACTCTTCCCGCAGGTGATCAACGGAGTATACATCCATGGCATAGATGTATCTCCCAACCGAATCGTCTCTGGCCTTTTCTGTTTATAAGCTTTATCAGTTTAGGCTCTAGTAGCGGAATTTCCAATCGGGAGGTCATACTCGTCATCGACTGGACGAATTCGTTTACTGATTCCCCAGGGAGTTGTTGACGCTGTCTCATTTCTTGCAAACGATCAACGTCGTCCCAACTTCCGCGAAACCTTGCAAAGAGCGCCTTTCGGAGTTCATCGCACGAGTATATTGGTCGTTGCCTCACGTGAAGCCAATACCATTCTCGGGCTCGCCCCGTTACTAGCACGTGGAAGTTGCTGAGGATTTCGTCCCACGGACACTGGAATTGCCTCTTTAGGTATTCCACCTTGAATACGAAATCCTCCACGGATCCTCTGTCGTTCGAGCCATCGAATGACACTTCCCACTTGTCCATCTTGACCCAAGGTCGACCTGAGCGATGCTCGATATTTGGACGACGATGGTTCGCAGTTCCCTGATTTTCTTCTATTGTCGATGCCTGTCTAAAATTTCTGCTTCGGTTATTTTCCCGTTGCCTCTGGTCCGGACCTGGGTTGCACCATTCCCACTCCCCACCACGACTTAGTCCGCTTGAGGTGGTTGACCTCTCTGGCTTTGCCGGTGGCCTAGGAGCTGGTTTGGTGGTCGAGCGTGATTTTGGGATAGCCCCCTGATGCGACTTTTGCTGTTGACCAGACTCAGCACTAGCAGTTTCCGTCGGCGCCTGGCTACGAATCACGGGTGGTGGCGTCGGTCTTACTATATCGTTTATCGCTTTCAGCATTTCTTGAAACCCTAGACGCACTTCCTCCCGCAATGCTTTCGCTATCCCTGTGTCCATTGACTGCCTGTAGGTTTCCTGAGCCTGCAAAATCGCAACGTTAATTGCAGACACTATCTCAGAGTCCGCTGCTGCCTCGGGCTGTCCAAACCGCGTCGCGGTCTTCTCGTGGCAAGTTAAAACTGGTGACTGGAGCTAATGGCCTTACAGGGGATCTTACTAATCCGATGCCCCCATTACTCCTGCCCCCGCGACTTCCCAAGAATCGGAGTGCGCAACGGTGTCGCCCCCTGACCGCAACTGATAGGAATGACTCGCTTCCATCTCCTTGTTTTCCCTTCCCGTCATGATTAAATTTATTCCTAATATTATCCTCTAAACTACTAACTGATAAGTAGCGACAAGACAATAACACAACACGCAATATAACACAAGTACATTAGCAATCAACTTATAAAGGATAATCATGGGTCGCTCTATCCTAACAGAGTCTCGCTGTTAACACCCAAATTAGCGGTAACACACTTAACAAAATTCTAACTACACTTTACCCGGATGTGCATAATATTTTAATAAAAAAACATCATCGCCATCTGAAATTATTCATGTTCGGTCGCGAACTTCACTGCCTTCCTGAAAGCGTGAGTGACATACCGGCATATCAAAACTACAGACCCGGCTTCTATGCCCTATGCCTGGTGCAATTGTACTGCTCAATTTTGAACGGACAAGCCACCACAGCAATTTACTTTTCCATTAAACCTAGCACAAACACTTAAAACAAGACTTCGGCGTACTCTCAGGGTCGCGTCCGCAGCGCAATTACATTGAGAGGATCTTCTCAATAGTAAGTCGCGGTTTCGTACGGCGCGAAGAGTAGCCATGTGGTTGGTGGTTTCGACGATTTGCAAAAATCATGTCGCCGGATTTAAATATTAAATTAATAATAAATATGTGAATAAATAAATATACAAACATGAATAACGAATAGATATACGATACAAATTACTTAACATAACATTCAAATACATAAATAATCGTCTACATACGACATTTACTTAAATACTCGGAATGAGGATTGGATGCGCTGAAGCACTGCGCCCTTGGTGCTGAATTTGGGTTGGCACAATATAGAATTTGTTTGGGTCTGATCATATATGCGCAGTCGACTTGTACTCGATAGGGCATGGATTTGATTTTTACATGTGTTTTTCCTTTTTTTTTTTATTTACAATTTGTGTTTTAATATAAAGTACGCAATTTAATATTTGAGCGTGACAATAATTTTCTATTGCTTATGGGTTTGAATTTAAATTTGGGTTCGATTAAATTTTATGCACTCGAACTATGCGACTTCGGTTGCTGAAGGCTTATCCTAGGAGCATGTGATGGCACTTATTCCATACTGGAACACACTCAGCGGCCGAAAAAGTACGCCGTACTCCATGCACACTCCCAATATCAAAAGATGATGGACTTGCCCAGTAATTCCTTCGCGGTAGTGACGAGGCCGTATCCAGCAATTTTGCTCTCGGCAAAATCGTCGTGCGTCAACTTCAGGTAAATTTTTGATCGCCAAGCAAATAATATATAACAAAAACTATAAACTTGCGGCGTGACCTGCCGTCGGCCACCTGAACATAAACCACAACATTAGAACAGCACAACAATTATTTAAGCAGACACACTTACGCCGAATTTGACTCCACAAAGCCTAAAGTATAACGGAGGATTAGTGCACTCCTACAGATACTCCAACATTTGTTTGCACGGCACTGAAAATCTACGCGCCTCGTAACATGACCTGACTCCCTTCTCGTCTTTTTCTCCCTAGCCACCTTGCGGAAAATGCCGCCACATGCAACGCTGATCTCGCTGACCCTGCCAACTTGATTCCCTTTTTCAGCAATGTGGCCCTTTAACTTTTTCTTTTTGGTGATGGTATACGATAATTGCCTATCGATATGTCTGCAAATGCCACAACACGAGAAATTAGTTAGGCGCCAGCTTGAACGATCAAAATTGTCGTCGCCTTTCCTCCGTTTGCTCTGACGATTGTTGCCCACGCTATATCTCAGTTAAATCCGAAGATCTTTAGCATGGACGACCCCTAGAAATATTCCGTTTTGATCCTCTACCACATACGCGTTGTTTCCTACGGCTCTAACAATCCTGCACTTGCGAAATTTTTTTGCGAATTTCGCGTTGAAGGTCTTGATGAAGTCGCTCAGCACAAAGTTCCGCCTATAAACTTCTTGGCCTGCCACAGCGTGAAACCTCCGAGCCCGCTTGTCATACTGTTGCCGGCTGCGTTCAAACGATTTATGCAGATGCAGCCTCACCTGATCTTGAACTACTCGGATCTAATCGGCTCTGTTGCTCCTCGTTCAACTCCCAAGCATCCACCTCCGGCTCTAGAGTTTTTTCTTCTCGATTTGGTTACCTTCAATGCTGACCTGGGCAAACACCCTCGAATCTCGACTATCTCCTCTCTTGGCCGATTCCACAACTTGTCTTTTCACCAAGCGTCGCTTCGTGAATCGTTCGCGCGCCTTCTTTACCCTTTGCGTCAAGAATGCCCTTATCCTCTCTCCATAAGGTAGAGTTTAAGTCTTAAGTTTCTATTATTATTGCAATTTATCCTAATCGTACTGTCAGATGGTGTATTAACAATTATTGAGTGGGAGTTGTTCGTGAGCGGACCTCTCCCGATCTGGTCTCGCCCACTCGTCCGTTTCCTCCACAATCTGGACATTTGGGAGGAAGTGCGTCCGGTCTCCCACAATAGTAGCAAGAAACTCTTCGCTGCCTATCCAAGCAATCTCTCAAATTCTGTCCCTGCTGGCTATAGAGTTCCAGCATCCAGGCCTTAAACTTGACGATTTCGCCCGAATCTTCTCGACCTCCGGCTCGACTTTGACTTTGTAGTTTTTACCTCGTCCCGAGTATTTCGCTTGCATACCATATGCTAAACGAGAACCACGCCGTCCCAATGTTGATTCAACCTCGTTACACTCTTCCCGATGCTGATCAACAGAGTATACATGCATAGATGTATCTCCCAACCAAATCTTTGATTTTTTTTTATCAGCTTTATCAGTTTAGGCTCTAGTAGCGGAATTTCCAATCGGGAGGTCATACTCGTCATCGACTGGACAAATTCGTTTACCGATTTCCCAGGGAGTTGGTGACGCTGTCTCATTTCTTGCAAGCGATCGACGTCGTCCCAACTTCCGCGAAACCTTGAAAAGAGCGACTTTCATCGCACGAGTATTTGGGTCGTTGCCTCACGTGAAGCCAATATCATCTTCGGGCTTGCTCCGTTACTAGCACGTGGAAGTTGCTGAGGATTTCATCCCACGGACCCTGGAATTGCCTGTTAAAGTATTCCACCTTGAAAACGAAATCATCCACGGATCCTCTGTCGTTCGAGCCATCGAATGACACTTTTCACTTGTCCATCTTGACCCAAGATCGACCTGAGCGATGCTCGATATTCGGACGACGATGGTTCGCAGTTCTCCGATTATCTTCAATTGTTGACTGACGCCTGTCTAAAATCTCCGCTTCTGTTATTTTCCCGTTGCCTCCGGTCCATGGGTTGCACCATTCCCACGCACCACCATAGCTTAGTCCTCTTGTGGTGTTTGACCCTCTGGCTTTGTCGGTTGCCTAAGAGCTGCTTTGGTGCTCGAGCGTGATTTTGGGACAGCCCCCTGATGCGACTTTTACTTTTACCAGACTCAGCACCAGCAGTTTCCGTCGGCACCTGGCTACGAATCACGGGTGGTGGCGTCGGTCTTACTATATCGTTGATAGCTTTCAGCATTTCTTGAAAGCCTAGACGCACTTCCTCCCGCAATGCTTTTGCTATCCTGAGTCCATCGACTGCCTGTAGGCCTCTTGAGCCTGCAAGATCGCAACGTCAATTGCAGATATTATCTCAGAGTCTATTGCTGCCTCGGGCTGTTCAACCGCGTCAGGGTCTTCTCGTGGCAAGTTAAAATTGGTGTCTGGAGCTACTGGCCTTACAGGGGATCTTGCTAATCCGATTCCCCTCATTGCTCCTGCCTCCGCGACTTTCGAAGAATCGGATTGCGCAACGTTGTCGCCCCCTGACCGCAATTGATAGGAATGACTCGGTTCCATCTCGTTAGTTTCCCTTCGCGTCATGACTAAATTTACTCCGAATATTTTTACCGAAACTATTAACTGATAAATAACGACAAGACAATAACACAACACGCAATATAACACAAGTACATTAACAATCAACTTATAAAGGAGAATCATGGGTCGCTCTATCCTAAAAGAGTCTCGCTGTCGACACCCAAATTAGCGGAAACACACTTAACAAAAATTCTAACAAAACTTTTCCCATATGTGCATAATATTTTCATAAAACAAAACCTCATCGCCGTCTAAATTATTCATGTTCGATCGCGAACTTCATTGCCTTTCTGAAAGCGTGAGTGACATACCGGCATATTAAAACTACAGACCCGGCAAAAAATACCCTATGCCTGGTGCAATTTTACTGCGACGGACAAGCCACCACAGCAATTTACTTTCCCATTAAACCTAGCACTAACACTTAAAACAAGACTTCAGGGTATTCTCAGGGTCGCGTCCGCAGCGCAATTACCTTGAGAGGATCTTCTCAATAGTAAGTCGCGGTTTCGTTCGGCGCGAAGAGTAGCAGTGTGGTTGGTGGTTTCGACGATTTGCAAAAATCCGGTCGCTGGTTTTTTTGGAGAACTATGGTATTTAGATATTTAAATTAATAATAAATATGTGAATAAATAAATCTGAAAATATGAATAACGAATAGATATACGAATTACTTAACATAACATTCAAATACATAAATAATCGTCTATATACGACATTTACTTAAATACTCGAAATGAAGATTGGATGCGCTGAAGCACTGCGCCCTTGGCGCTGAATTTGGGTTCGGCACAATATATAACATGTTTGGCTCTGATCATATGTGCGCAGTCGACTTGTACTCGACAGGGCATGGATTTGATTTTGAAGAACTATGGTATTTAGATATTTAAATTAATAATAAATATGTGAATAAATAAATATACAAATATGAGTAACGAATAGATATACGAATTTCTTAACATAACATTCAAATAAATAAATAATCGTCTATATACGACATTTACTTAAATAATCGGAATGAGGATTGGATGCGCTGAAGGACTGCGCCCTTGGCGCTGAATTTGGGTTCGGCACAATATATAATATGTTTGGCTTTGATAATATGCGCGCAGTAGTAGCGCATGGATTTAATTTTTACATGTGTTTTTCCTTCTTTTTTTTATTAACAATTTGTGTTTTAATATAAAGTACGCAATTTAAAATTTGAGCGTGACAATAATTTTCTTTTGCTTATGCGTTTGAATTTAAATTTTGAGTTCGACTAATTTTTAGGCGCTCGAACTATGAGACTTCGATTGCTGAAGGCTTATCCTAGGAGCATGTGATGGCACTTATTCCATACTGGAACACGATCAGCGGCTGAAAAGGTACGCCGTACGCCATGCGCACTCACAATATCAAAAGATGATGGATTTGCCCGGTGATTCACTCGCAGTAGTGACGAGGTATCCAATTTGGCTCTCGGCAAATCGACTTGCGGCGGAATTGCCGTCGGCCACCTGAACATAAACCACAAAATTAGAACAGCACAACAGTTATTTAAACAGACACACTTACGCCGGATTTGCCCAGTGATTCCCTCGCAGTAGTGACGAGGCCGTATCCAGCAATTTTGCTCTCGGCAAAATCGTCGTGCATCAACTTCAGATAAATTTTTGATCGCCAAGCAAATAATATATAGCATAAACTATAAAATTGCGGCGTGACTTGCCGTCGGCCACCTGAACATAAACCACAAAATTGAACAGCACAACAATTATTTAAACAGACACACTTACGCCGAATTTGACTCCACGAAGCCTAAATTATTACGGAGGGTGAGTGCACTCCTACAGACACTCCAACCTTTTTTGTACGGCACAAAAATCTATGCGTCACGGAACATGACCTGACTCCTTTCGGCTTTTCACATATACTAATTCTCCCTAACCATAACACGCCCCCTTGCGGAAAATGCCGCCACATGCAACACTGGTCTCGCTGACCCTGCCAATTTGCTTCCCTTTTTCGAGCAAATGTGGCCCTTTGAATTTTCCTTATTGGTGATGGTATACGATAATTGCTTATCGATATGTCTGCAACACACGAGAAATTATAGTTAGGCGCCCAGCTTGAACGATCAAAATTGCCGTCGCCTTTCCTCCGTTTGCCGACGGTTGCCCATTGTTGCCCACGCTATATCTCAGTTAAATCCGAAGATCTTTAGCATGTACGACCCCTAGAAATACTCCGTTTTGATCCTCTACCTCATACGCGTTGTTTCCCACGGCTATAACAATCCTGCACTTGCGAAATTTTTTTGCGAATTTCGCGTTGAAGGCCTTGCTGAAGTCGCTCAGCACAAAATTCCGCCTATAAGCTTCTTGACCTGGCACGGCGTGAAACTTCCGAGCCCGCTTATCGTACTGTCGCCGGCTGCGTTCAAACGCTTGGTGCAGATGCAGCCTCACCTGATCTTGAACTACTCGGATCTAATCGGCTCTGTTGCTCCTCGTTCAACTCCCAAGCATCCACCTCCGCTTCTATATTTTTCTTCTCGATTTGTTTACCTTCAATGCTGACCTGGGCAAACACCCTCAGTGGCCATGCCAACTCATCCGTTTCCTCATCAATCTGGACATTTAGGAGCAAGTGCATCCGGTCTCCCACAACGGTAGCAAAAAACCCTTCGCTGCCTATCTCAGCAATCTCTCCATATGCTAAACGAGAACTACGCTGTCCCAAGGTTGATTCAACTTCGTTACATTCTTCACGCTGGTGATCAACAGAGTATACATACATGGCATGTATCTCCCAACCGAATCTCTTAGACTTTTTTATCAGCTTTATCAATTTAGGCACTGGTAGCTGAATTTCCAATCGGGAGGCCATACTCGTCATCGACTGGATGAAGTCGTTTACTGATTCCCCAGGGAGTTGTTGACGCTGTCTCATTTCTTGCAAACGATCGACGTCGTGTCAACTTCCGCGAAACGCTTTAAAAGAGCGCCTTGTCATCGCACAGTATATTGGTCGTTGCCTCACGTGAAGCCAATACCATTTTCGGGCTTCTCTCTCCTCTGTGATTCGAGCCATCGAATGACACTTTTCACTTGTCCATCTTGACCATGGTCGACCTGAGTGATGCTCGATATTCGGACGACGATGGTTCGCAATTCATCGATTTTCTTCAATTGTTGGCGCCTGTCTAAAATCTCCGCTTCGGTTATTTTCCCGTTGACTCCGGTCCGGACCTGGGTTGCGCCATTCCCACGCAACACCACAGCTTAGTCCTCTTGAGGTGTTTGACCGTGGCTTTGTCGGTTGCCTAAGAGCTGCCTTGGTGGTGGAGCGTGATTTTGGGCTAGCCCCCTGATGCGACTTTTGCTGTTGACCAGACTCAGCACTAGCAGTTTCCGTCGGCGCCTGGCTACGAATCACGGGTGGTGGCGTCGGTCTTACTATATCGTTGATAGCTTTCAGCATTTCTTGAAAGCCTAGACGCACTTCCTCCCGCAATGCTTTTGCTATCCCTGAGTCCATCGACTGCCTGTAGGCCTCTTGAGCCTGCAAGATCGCAACGTCAATTGCAATCTCCAGAGTTTATTGCTGCCTCGGGCTGTTCAACCGCGTCACGGTCTTCTCGTGGAAAGTTAAAATTGGTGTCTGGAGCTACTGGCCTTACAGGGGATCTTGCTTATCCCCACGGACTACCATTGACCAACGGAATCTCATCCTGGAACACTTCAAGATCGGATATTCACATCGCCAAATAACTGAAATGGTAAATCTTAGCAAATCAACTGTATTCAACAACATTCGTCGCTTCGTCGACGAAAATCGGATAGAGGAAATGGGCAGAATAGCAATAAACTGGATTTTCACCGAACAGGAAGAGCGGCGGATCATCAGGAAATTCTCAAGCTATCGGCTCCAGAACTGACTCAACAGGTGGAGGATGAAATGGGGAAAAAGTGCAGTGTGGAAACTGTGCGCCGGGTTCTGCTCAACCATGACTTTAATACCCGAGTACCACGAAGAAGCCCTTTATAAGCGTAAAAAATAATGGGACTGACGGACGGAATTATATGTGGCGACAGTCCAACACTGAGCTGAATCCCAAAATCCTAAGGCAACAGTGAAGCACGGCGGAGGAAGTGTCGTAGGTATGGGCATCTATCTCGGAAGCCGGCAGAGGAAATTTGGTGTTCATTGAAACAACAATGGATAAGAATGTGTACCTCAATATATTAAAGGCAAATTTACTCCAAAGTGCCGGAGGCTAGGAATCCGGCGTACTTTCCGGTTCTACCAGGACCGCGACCAGGACAACAGCCAGGCATAAGTCCGGATTAGTACAGTCCTGGCTTACCTGGAACTGCCCGCACATGATAATTCCACCGGCCCAGTCTCCAGATTTAAATGTTATTTAAAATTTGCGGGCTCTGCTGGAAAATATCATCCGGAATCACAGATCCGATCTCAAAATG
This sequence comes from Drosophila paucipuncta, assembly GCA_035043875.1. Taxonomy (NCBI): domain Eukaryota; kingdom Metazoa; phylum Arthropoda; class Insecta; order Diptera; family Drosophilidae; genus Drosophila; species Drosophila paucipuncta. Next base: position 13,966 of record JAWNMP010000126.1, on the reverse strand, counting down.
CTCTGCTGGATGAGTGGAGCAAAATCTGTCCAGAAACAACACGGAAGCTGGTATCTTCCATGAAAAATAGGTTAAGGGAAGTTATTAAGGCTAAAGGATATCATACTAAGTATTAACATCCTTATTTAAGTTTTTATACGCCTAATATGTTACTTTTCTAAGACTGTCTAAAATAAGATTTGACATGTATTTTGGATAAGTTTTAAGTTTTTGACTAATTTTAATTAATTACTTAACATTTTAAACGTGATATAGCCTGAAATAAATTGACATTTAAACATTTTGCGTTTGTTTCTTTGTTTAAACGTTTTAGCACTTTAAAATTTTTTCTAGACACTGTCGGAAATAAGCTGTGAGACACTGTATATGCAATGGGTCGTTCTACTCCAGACTCATCACATTGTGCTAATACTGCGCCTACACCATTTATAGAGGCATCGCATTGTAACACAAAGGGTTTGGTGTAATTTAGATGGGCGAGAAAGGGTGTAGATGTTGTCTCTTCAATTCATCCGAACTCCTTTGCGCATCCTCATTCCACTCAAAAATTTGTCCTCTTAACAATTCAGTAATTTCCGAATATTGAGAGAGGAATCTTTGCTACCAGTTGGTCAAGCCCAAAATCGCGTAATCTGACGTTTTGTTTTAGGGAATGGAAATTCCGAGAAAGCCTGAAATTCATTTGGATTTTGGATCGATTAAAGATGTTTTTCATAAACAATCTCTTACCGAGGATTAAAAAATCTACAACAGCCTTTAAGCGATTCCTCTCGATAACAAGACATATGTATATTAGACGTTTGATCCCTGCAGTCTATTTCGCCAACTACAGTCATATTAGAAATACTAAGACCGAATCACTTCCAAAAATGCATTCAACAGATGATATCTTGTGCAATTGAAGGTACAATCATAAATTGAACTTATTTTAAACTTTAGGTCTGTTGCAAGCAATCGTGCGGGAAATTGTCCTTCGACCACGCTTTATTAGCACCACTAGCCAATAATGCTAAAAAGCTTTGACCAAATAACATAAGATTTATATATGAGCGCGAATCATTACAGTTGCCGATGGTAGAGACAACAGTAATGTTCTTTAGCGATCGCTTGTTTCTCCAAAACTCATTCATTCTAACTGAAGAACGAGTTTTAGGAAGCGAACTTACTTTCAAACAGAATATTTCAGCTCTACGCTGATAATATTCTTTCAATTTTACATGCAACGGTTTGAATCTGAGATTCTTAGATAAGTCCGTGTTATTTTTAGGAATTTGTGGGGTACAAGTTGAGTATTTTCCATTGTTTGATAGTAGATCCGAGACTGTAGGTGGATATCCACTGATTATGCTCGGTGGACATCCTGTTGCAAGTTTTCTATACGGAGCTACCTTAGGACATTTCGGTTTGTATGCATCAACATACGCGTCATCACAATTCCAACATTTTAAGCTATCAACTGAACGTATTGCATTTATCTCGGGTGTCTCTGCAGAATCTGCATGGGAAGTATCTATCGGTTCATCCCCTTCCATGACTTCATTGATCAAACGCCTGATGTTAGATGGGCGAGGAACTGGTTTTGAAGACATACTTAAACATAATTGTTCGTGCTCGTGACATTCAGTTCAAAGGGTTGCTATATTTGAAGAAATTCTAATCTCATTTCAGGCTTCAGTTTTTTTAATAATAGCCCGATCTGTCATTGGTTCTTGGAGTGAATCAGCAAGACACCAATACAAAAATTCTCCATTTCCAAAAGTTTTTGTTCAAAAATATGAAAAAGAAATTAATAATGATTCTTAAAACCTAACTAAAAAAATAACCTAAAGAAAATACAAACCCAAAACCGCATTAATAATTAACCCATTCCTGCATATACATACATAAATAAGCTTGAACTTTTATCCAACTTAGGCTGCAGCTTATTCAAAGCTATGCTTGAAGCTTTACCCTAGTGGAGTTAGAAAACTTGTGGTACATGCGCGATAGATGGTACATGCGCGAGATATGGCACCAATAGCGAGCTCTTGACTTATATGCACAGTTGATACTTGAAAATTACAAACAATTTAAAGTTTTTTTTTGTTGTAAATAACGTGGCAAAATGAAGAGTCAAGCGCTGTTTCTAATTATGGATTATCTTTATTAAGCGCGAGTGCGTCTTTACTTTTTTGCGTGCAACTTAACTTGTTGAGTGCAATTTAACAAAGAAGCATACAATGCAGAAAAACATCACAATTCATGTGTGACCAGAACATCGATATTAACCGATGTAGCGATACTTAAGTATTAATCGTTGCTGTGATATTCATACATATTTCACACTCTCTCTCAATGATTACATACTTAACTACATACCAAGATTAATAACAATTCATTTCATTAATACTTTTCACATGTTTGTTCTTTTATAAATTCTTGGTTAATATATCGGACATCATATCGCTTGTACATACATATTCAATTTCAATCTCGTTGTTAATATACAACACTCGAACATGATGGTACTTAATATCAATATGTTTGCTACGATTATGCAACTCTGGATTCTTAGCTAGACATTGTGCGCTTTGATTGTCGCAATATAATAAGGCAGATTTAGTTCCTTTAAATCCCATGTCATGTAACAATTTTTTGAGATACATCGCCTCTCTCGTCTCAGTTGATAATGCTATGTACTCGACTTCAGTGCTGTTCAAAGATATCAGACTTTGCTTCCTAGACTCCCACAAAATTACGCCTCCTGCTCCAATGAAGTCGAATCCATTATACGATCAGTATCATTTGCCCAATTCGCGTCGACGTAGCCATGTAACGGGTTTCTTATTTATAGCCTATGGGTCTCTTGCCCTCTGGCAAATCTACAAGATTCTGGACAATACAGCCGATACGCGTTTGCTGTTAACGAATAACCTATAATTACATACTCGCTACCCTTTGTCCTGAACTTCATTTTGTGCCACTTATTGAGTGCAATCACCTTTGAGCCGAATATTTTTAGGGCGTCTAGTCTGTCAACGTTTTTGTCTCCGACCTATTGCGCAAATAGGCAGCAGTCTGCACTTGCTCTCCCCATAGGCTCTCTTTCGCACCAGAATATATAAACATACTCCTGATTATCTCATCTAGCGTGCGATTTGCGGGTTCTCCAACGCCGTTTTGTTGCGGGGTTTGCGGTTGAATTCACGACTCACGTGCTCACGACCGTTAAGGCTGCGGATTGCTTTTAGCTTTTTACCTCATTGTCTTTCGGCAAAAACTACAAAGTCTTTAAACGCTTTTGGTTCACATAAGTCTATATGCACAAGACTTAACACTTCTTTTGCGCGACTCTCAGATGCCCTTGGAAACGATCCAACGCATATTTTGCTTTGCGCGAAAGTTTCGCACACATCGCTTTTCAAGTCTATGTTTTTCTTGATCGATTTCAAACCGTGCACGATCTCATCACTTGCCATTTTCTTTAAACTTGCCATATTTAGATGGCCTAGACGATTATGCTATTCACTGCAGCTTGCATTTGAGTACATACATTTTTCCATTTTCACATCAATCGTAAATAGGTCACCACACTTAGTAGCCTGCAGTATTGTCATATTTGGAGTGTCTTTTATTATGGCTCCCTCTCTCTCAAACACCACTTTATATCCCTTTGCTACGGTTTTTGAAACATATATAAAGTTTGCTTGCAATTTTCTAACGTACAAAACGTTTTTTAATTCGATGCAAAAATTTGCAGAATTTACGTCGGTTCTTGTGAAATTTTCGCCAGTGAGAAACATTTTTTATTGTGCTCTTTAAAGTCAACATAGCAAGATTTATCACAACACATGTGAGCAGTGGCGCCAGTGTTTTAATTTTAAGGTCAGACAATAATGGCAACTGCTCTCTTGGTGCGTGCCAGTAATACATCTAGAGAAACCCTTCAGTACATACTTCCCCCCAATGGAGGAATTGGCTATGGGTACCCATGACTTTTTTCACAGATTGCTCAAAGCTAGACAATCGCGAAGACGGATGTGTCTACTCTGAGCAACTCAATATACAGCTCATTCAGTATCCCGACACATTGCAGTGTTTTTCAAGCTTGCTATAGAAGAAGCACTAGATTGCCTAAAAAGGCTCAAAGTTAGCCCTGGCAATACAAAATATATATATATATATATCTAAGCGGTAATTAAATCTATTAGGTCCATATCATCAAATTCGATATCAGTAACAAGCTGTCGCAAATATCTACATGAGATGGCAAAACAGCATGTTATTACCCTGATGTGGTTCCTGGACACCAGGACATTGGAAAGTAACTATACTACCACTCCTCACGGATAAGAAAGGTATAAGTATGATTTTAACTACCTGCAAGCTCAATATCAAAGAAGAAAGTAGAAGCAGATCAAATAAAAAATAGCAACATGCATAGCACACCAAACATGGCCCAAAATTAACGCAAAGCGGAGTAGAGAGCTGTGTAATCTGAGTCGTACAAACTGCTCTGCAGTAATCCGAGCTCTAATAGGGCACTGGTTGGTCGGCATTCACGCCAACCGACTCAAGGTGCCGTATAATGATTTCTGCAGAAGCTGTAAAGAGGAGGACGAGGTGGAATCTCAGGAATACTTCTTCTACTTCTGCCCAGGACGTGCCAGAAAACGGCTGGCGATCCTGGGAAACGAACGTGTGAATCGCTCTCTGTCAGCAGCAATTTGTGCCAATATCAAAACTGAACAAACAGAATGGGATGTAAATCGGTCGGATATTGCGTGTGCATTACGTTCTTCATTGCATCAATCCTTATGTTCTTCTCCATATAAAGCCTTATTTGGATTAGACATGATAACCCATGGCGGTGATTATCGACATAACTTCAACGCCAAATTAGGACCGAAATTTCTAAAATGTCGAATCAAGAAAAAACTTCTTGACAGTATTTATGTCTTAGAAGATTTACAAGGGAAAATAGGCACTGAAATAGGAACTTATCACACAAAAATTATATTCGCATCTAATGGTCAACACACCACAGAAAATATAGAGTTGCAGCGATAATTTTTTGCGACAAATTTGTCACTTGCGCTGTAACGGACGCAAAGAAAACAAGGCACTGCATCTAAGCGCGCAAAAAGTTGAGCTTACAAAAAAGCTTTCACGCCAAACTGCGATAGATCGCTTAAGGGGATTTTATAAAGCATCCAACTTTGTTGTCTCCACTTTTCATCCGGCTGATCCCAGCAAAGCCTGTTTTTTTTTTTTAATTTTGGAAACCCGCGGGTGCAGAAGCAATAAAACGTCGGTTGGCAAGATTTTTTTTAATCACGTGGCATCTGTACAAATAAAAAAATAAAATAGTGTAGGGATCCTTAAAAGTCAAGCAAAAACCACAAAAATTAAACAAAAACTACAATTTAAAAAAGTATGAAAAATAAAAATTAAATAAATAAATACAAGAAAAATGAAAACACCAAAACATCTCGAGGTGTGAACATGCCACGCACAATCATGTGCCCTGCAAGTACGACCTTAACCTCGGAAACTATCGATTCTAAAAAAAATGTAAGATATATATAAAACAGAAATAGTAAATTTTTTTGTTGAACAGTGTCATAAATAAGCTCAGAACAAAAAAATAAGATCGATAAATTTGACACAGGCTGTGTGTATGTATAAGCGCAAAAATAATAAAAATCTCTGTTTAAAGTCGCCAAAAATACCAGTTAACTCACATTTATTATTATTATTTTTTTTTTTCATAATTAAATAATGAATTAAGTTTCAGTGCAAACCCAAAAAGAAATGCCCAAAAAAAATAAACTTACGAATCCAAGAAGAAAACACATCGCCGGAAGGCCTTTCGCCGCATCAGAAAAATGTAAGTCAAAAATCTCCTTTTACTAAAATTTGGCAAATTCGGTGCTAATGAACGTACCTTCGTACATAACATAGTTAAAAATATAAAAGAGAAGCACACGAATTTTTCCAAAAGTGTTTTGTTCAAACATATGGGAAAGAAATTACTAATGATTCCTAAGCCCTAACGTAAAGAAATAACATAAAGAAAATAAAAACCCAAGACCGCATTAATAATTACCCCTTTCCTGCATATACATACATACATAAGCTTTAACTTTTTTCTGACTTCGGATGCAGCTTATTCAAAGCTATGATCGAAGCTTTGCCGAGTGGAGCTTTCTGCTCAATCTAAGCTTTGAATGTAGCTTTGAACCTTAAAGTCAGTGGCGCATGTGCGTTATATGGCGTCAATCACAAGCTTTTGACTTGACTTATATTTCAATGCTTACAGATGCCTAAAAAATTATATGCACTCTTGATACTTGAAAATTACAAACAATTTAAAGTTTTTCTTTGTTGTAAATAACGTGGCAAAATGAAGAGTCAAATGCAGTTTCTAACTATGGATTATCTTTATTATGCGCGAATGCGTCTTTACTATTGAAGAATTCATTTGTGACTAGAAATTCGATATTAATCGATATAGCGATACTTAAGTATTCATTGTTGCTGTGATATTCAAAAATATTTCAACATTCTTAGAAACAAAATTAAAATTACAAAAATAATAAAAGGAAATATATGTATAAATTCAGTATATAATCATGCCAAGCAATAAATTAACAAAACAAAAATAATATTTTCTTATATTTTTGGGTTTTTTTTTTTGTACTTCGACCACCTTATGCAATTAAGCTTAAATTTTTTAAAATATAAAATCTAACAAAAAAAATTGAAATACATTAAGAAAACAAGAAATCAATACTTCGTAAAACAGGGAAAAAAATTAAATAAAAAAAATGAGTTAATAAATGAGCAAAAAATAAAAATAAATAAAAAATAAGACAATTATTTGATCATACAAAAATAAAAATACAAAATAAATAGATAAAATGCATAGAATCAATTGTGTTTCAAAATTATTCATGTTAATTTCTTAAAAATCTAAATACTTTGAAATTTATGTTAACCATTGTTATGCCATTTATATTACCTTTTATGTATGTTAACTTTAGTCAACGCTCCAACATGAAGGAATCGATCACATAATAATAAGAATGTATACCGTTAACAAAATGATGGAATAATTACAATGTATATGGGGCCGACTGAAATGACTTAATGAAATAGAAAACATTTTTTTGGGAATCTCTAGCTCAGATCTTGCTACATTTTGTAGTCAGTCTAGTAAATATCAGAACCTTCTCCTTTAATATTAGTTATTTCTTTCCTTTTTTTTGTGCATTTCGAAGTCTAGCACTTCCTATTATTTATTCAGAAGGGACTCTATAATAATTAAACATTATGTAATAGAGACATAGGACACAGCTGCCTATCCCATTCTTCCGAAAGAGCTGGGTGTCAAAGGGTCCCGACCTCCGCTGTGATTCAGTGGCTCCCTGATAGGTTTATTTTCTCAAAGAACAGAAATATTTTAAGGAATACCCTACTGCGGACAGTTCGTTAGAACAACCGTTTTGTCATCGTTACATACGTTATTGGCGCCCATAAGGTGGCGCAGGCTGATATCGATAGTTTGATCACAAGGATGTTATTAAGATGGATCCCAAAATCTAAGCGTTAGAGAGATGCGTAACAACTCTTCTGATTAGATATTGATAGAAAAAAAAAGAAGAAAATCTTAAAAACGCAGGCAACAGTGCCAAGTGTTGAATTAGCAGCTTCACATCCCCAAATTGTGAGCAAATGGTTTATGAGTGTAGAACAAATAAAGTGGATATTGGATCTCTAGTATTTGGTTATTTGTTGACAATACCGCCTAAATTTCTCTGGAATAGGTATTTCGCTACCAAGAAAAGGGAAGGGGTCTCAATTGTTTATCCAATCCACAATAATTATCGATCTATCTGATAATACTTACAATAGTCCAAGATTATATATAATTCCATTTCTATATTTGCTGTCTATAACGTATAAAAAAAATATATATATATATATATAAACATAAAATTATTTTTATTTCTATTCATTAGATGCATTAGGTATGGCCCCAATTGAGAAAATTTATTTTGAATTAGTAAGCCTCTCGAAATTATACCCCAGCAAAGTGCCGCATTCGTCGATACTAGGGACAAAAATGCAATATTTGTCGTCATATTATGACAAATACACAATCCTGCTATATTACCAATTGTAAGCATATCTTTCATAAAAACTGTCTTGAGGGTTGGTTACAAACCAGCAAAAGTTGTCCTGATTGCGCCAAGGAAACCGAAGCCCAAAATCTTAGAGGAAACTGCTCGCCTCGGTTGAAGCAAGCAGAACCGTTAGTCGCAGTTCCAAGTACTCGGGTAGTGATCAGGAATTTAGCAAAATCAATGATGGATGTATCTACCCATAAAAAGTGTCAGATGAATTCATGTATCGGGTGAAAGCGCTCACCAGCGATACTGTTTGGTCAAACTAATTTAAATACAACTGATAATGAATGATCAGCTGTTAATTTGTCAATTTATCGCTACTTAACATAACTCTGTTAAATCTTATTCACTTATGTAAACATTAAATTGTAATTTTGGTAACTATCGATAGTTTTCACTAGCGAAGAGTCCGAGTTGGAGATTCAAGCAAGCCAGACGCGCGCTTTTGTTTAGGTCAAATAAAAAGTTGCTAAATTAAATAGTTTAAACACCGCCCAGATCTGAAGTTTCATGTTTGCATAAAAAACGGTTTATGCATTGAACATTTTGCATGGTTGCAACAATTAAAGCATCAAACTTGTCAAAAATGTGAAAATCGTTCAGTCGCTGCCTTTAGTGGTTTATCCCAAATTCGTTCTTCGTTCGTTTGTGTAAGAGCTGCAACTGCGATCGATACTGTTGTAGTTCATATACACACACACACAACAATCATTTTCGTCGTTTTTGGCGAGTCAAGCAGAACTCAAGCTCCGCGCCAAATTCCTCTGCGATTTCAGACTACACGATCTGTCCAGATGTCGCAAATATCAAACGGAACATTTCCCGCATTAAAACCTTGGTCGATGGGCAATCTGGAGAATCTTCTAAAATATCACCTGCAGATCTTTAATGTCGTTTAGGCATTTTGGAATCGTACTTTAAGCAATCGTTGTCTATTCAATCGGAAATAGAAACTCTGGATCCAAATGATAATGGGCGCGCTGAACTGGAAGACAACTATGTACACATCAAGTTGGCAATAAGAAATTGCTTGGTGAAGACCTAAATAGTACAGTCGTTGATGACGCTACATCACACGTTGCTTACCATCCTCAACTATCACGTCTGCCTTGTTTGGCCTTGCCCACATTCGATGGCAATCATCTGGAATATAACAACTTCATGTGCTCGTTTAATCAAATCGTGAAAGGAGCGCAAATAACAAACATTGAGAAGTTTAACTATCTACTCAACTGCTTAAAGGGTGCTGCACTGGAGTGCGTGAAGGCATTTCCAGTCACCAATGAAAACTACGCTAAGGCATTAGAAAAATTAAAGTCTCGATATGACGAGCCAGCATTGATATTTACAGAGACAATATCGTATATTTTTCAGTTGCCTTCAGCTAGTTCATTAAACGCTACTCAGCTACATTCGTTAATTGATAATGCATCGGCATTATTTAGTTCACTTTCGTCCTTGGGCTCTGGCATCGACATAGCGCAAGCCATGTTAATCTTGTAATGGTCACCGTTGGAAGGATTGTTGTACTGATAAATTTAAATTATACCGCCTTTTCGTTTGTTCGATAATATCGATCGAGGGCGATAAAATTTGAGTCAGTTTCATAGCACCCAGCCTTCAGTGACCTTAATAGAAATGTTGCAGGGCTCGATCACTTGGCTCTCTCGAGGAAAGAAGCAGAAATTCAAAATTCGAAAAAGAAAAGCTTTTTGTTTCGTTTTTTTGCTGCTTATAAAAGAACTGGCGGAGGCAGGCTGCAGCCTTTTTCGCCTCGTGGTTTTATCAAAGAAGTTAACTCCTCCACGTTGGTCACCGCCAAACGTTAGAGGTTAAATCCGCCAATTATTCCGAGATTTTCACATTTTGAGCACTGAAGCTTGGCTGCAACCACCAGCAGAAGGAAAAAGCGACCCAACTCTACATTGGAGGCCATCGCGGCAGCGATCATACAAGCGTTGACTTGTAACAATTTATAAGGTATGTGCCGCAGTTGCCTCAATTGCCGTGTCTTATACTAAACTCCCAATCCCCTTCCTAGCATTTAGACTTTAAAATCCGTATCAACCCCACACCAGCGAAACGTGTGTTGGCGCAGTCGCTTCGGGTGTGGGGAGAAAGAACTCCAAGGCCAAAAACCAGTGGACTTAAATTTCACAACCCGTAGCCGAAACTTACAACTACATCAATAAGGTCTCGTTTATCACCCCTTTGAAGTTTCGTTAGATCTTTGCGTCACCTCGCATATAGCCTATCAACCGGACATCAATATCGACATTTCTAAATGGAAAATGCCAGAAAATGTGTTCTGGCAGATGAGAGAGAATTCTACCAGTCTCGACACATCGACATGCTTTTAGGAACAGAAGCATTCTTCGACATTCTATCAGTGGGCCAAGTTAAACTTGAACAGCTGAATACATGCTCCAAAAAACGCTGTTTGGATGGGTAGTGACTAGGAAAGTGGAGTCAGCGTCTCAAGAGCTTGCTGCTAGTTTAAGCTTGGTGCCACTTCAATTGACGATCACCTTAAACCCTTATGGGAAATTGAAGCAACTAAATCTTCAAAATGTGCTGTGAAAACCAAGAACATCGAGCTTGTGAGGAACACTACGTAAAAACGACGGTTATAAATGACAGTGGTCGCATTGTTGTGAGGCTGCCGTTTAAGAACAATCCAGTCAACTTGGTCATTCATTCGACGCCTTGGAGTTTCTCAGCTTGGAACGCCGTTTGACACAATGCTTCGGAACTTCGCTTACAGTATTGTCAATTCATGGAGAGACAGACGTTTGGAACGCCAATGTCGCTGGTCGACCGTATCGGAACCTCACTACTACATACCTCACCATTGCGTTTTGAAGCCTTGAGTGAATCCACAAAAGCTTCGAGTGGTCTTCGACGCCTCGTGCCGAACATCAATCAAAGCTCGCTCAATGATCATTTACTTGTCGGCCCGACTCCAAGATGATTTATATTTGCTGTTGTTGCGTTTCGAATTACATCGTTATGCCATAACAGCTGATGTAACTAAGATGTACAGGCAGTAAATGTTGATTTTAAATGATCATAAATACCAGTACATACTCTGTAAGCTCTTCCAGATGAACCACTTCATACTTATCAACTCAACACGGTTACATATGGAACAGCCTCGGCGCCTGCCGGCCATGCACCATTGCCATTGTTTCGGCAGATCTGTGTCGAGCTGATATCAATCGGTGCTGCTGTCATTGAATCGTCGTTCTATATAGATGACCTTTATCTGGAGGCGGATATGAAATACCGGCACAATCAAGGATCAAGTCACGGAAATTCTGCATCGTGAACACTTTCGTTATCTAAGTGCTTCATTCAATTTATCAACTGTATAAAGTTTAAGTACGTGTGACAACGGATTGACCAGCGCACTTGGCGTCAGCTGGAATCAACACCGATATGCTGCTATTCCGCTTCAAACCGAAAATCACATTTTGTCAACCGTCACCAAGAGGACCATTCTATCAATTGCATCAGCGTTGTTCGGGCCTCGGTGCTGTCACCACTCGAATCGTCACAGATAATCCTACAGGAGCTCTGGCTTGCAGGGCTTGCAGGACGAGATGTTCCCAACATCAGACTTGCCTGGAAGAAGTGCCTGGAATCATTCCAAACCATTTCGTCTGCTGTACCCCGGTGAGCAGGTCGTTCAGCTCATTTCAATTGCATAAGGTTCCACGACGCTTCGATTCCGAGCGTACGGCTGTTTGCATCTTTTTGTGCGGTCGGAATCTTCTGGAAACATTGTTGTTCGTCTTCTCACTGCCGAAGTGCAGAGTGGCGCCAGTAAAAGAGAAGGAAATCGCTTCCCAAACTGGAATTATGTGGAGCACGTGGCACAGTTTACAACAAAATCAATCGTAATATACATGAAAGAGCCACATGCCGTATATTTCTGGTCGGATTCGCAAATCGTTTGATGGCTAAAACAACATTCAGTGACATTCAGCATTTGTCAAATCGAGTTTCTGAGATACAGGATTAGTTCAATCGGACGTTGGAGATTTGTACCAACGACATCAAATCCTGCTGACATTGTTCTCGAGTGCCACCACTTCTGATTTACAATCATCCGTATGGTTCATCACGAACATTGGCCTACATCAAGCAACATCAGCAACATTGATATGCAAGTCATCAGCTAATGCCGAACAACATCAAATCTACTTTCGTCGCCACAATGGATCGTGACCATTTACTGGAGAAACTAGCGAAAATCAGCTCATTTAATCGTTGTGTTTCGCACTGTCCGTATGCTTCGCTTCGTTCAAATCACACATATGAAACGTAGAACTGAAACAACTTTGTCATCAGGAACTACGCAATGCATCATGCGCATAATTTGGAACATCCAGCAACTATCATTCGTCGAAGACATTCGCCAACTGCAAAGGATCAGCCTTGGGCCATCATGCTCAATCGCCTGAATCGCTCACAAGGATTTTCACTTATCAGAGTTGGCGGCCGGCTAGACAACGTTGAATTTGAGAATTTGCCCAGTAAATCGCACTTCGTCTGGATCTATGTGCGGCATCTTACATCTTCGCACCAACTGCCATGCTGGACCCTGGCTTTGGTAACATTTCAGTGGAATATTGGATCGTAAACGCCAAGACTTGTCACGTCGCATCGTACGCGCCTGCATGGCGTGCGTTCGGTACAAGCCAAATTGGAAAGGCAACATGGGATCGCTGCCAGTGGAGCGCCGCCTTCGACCGGACCACCCATTCCAACGCCGGCAAGTATCGGCTTCATGGGCCAATAAATACGTATGCTCGCATACGAGAAGAGGTCCCACAAAATCTTACTTGGCCGTATTCATTTGTTTGGCATCAAGAGCGGTGCACATCGAAGTGGTCTCTCAATTATCCAGAAGGCATTCTTGGCACTCAAGCAGATGGACTGCTCGGCGAGCGCTGCTTACTGACATCTATTGTGATGGAACTAGCAGCTGGATGCAGCGAAAATGAGCTAAAGGCTTTAGAAACAATTTTGTTTGATCAATCTACTCAAGACGCAATATCAGAATATTGTGTTTCGGATTTCGATGTCGTTTCATTTTTATTCCGCTTAGAGGCACTTACTTTGGCGGCGGACTCTGGGAAGCAGCAATTAAGAGCAAAGGGATTGCTGCACAAGACGCTATCGAACACTCGCCTGTTGAGCTCTGTACGATCACAATAGAGATCGAGGCTGTCCTCAATTCTCGCCCAACATGTCACCTATGTCGCCTGATCCCAACGACCTATCAGCAATCACCCAAGGACATTTTTTAGTTGGAAAATCGCTGGGCGCTTCCTGAACGCACGATAGCAACACTCATCTCAACAATTTGGAGCGGTTTTTGACGTGATAACGCCTGCAACATTTGGCGTCGTTGGTCATCAGATTGTTCTTTGAAGCTCGAATCCTTGTGCCTGGAAAGGATGGTCATGTTCGAGTTGTTCATCTTCGTACATGTCATCTGCTGCCGACCAATACACAAATTGGTTATCTTACCAGAATCGGATTCTGTTGTTTAAATAAGTCCTTTCAGGGTGACGGGATGTTTAGTCAAACTAATTTAAATACAACTGACAATGAATGTTCAGCTGTTAATTTGCTAATTTATCGCTATAGCAGCTCTGTTAAATCTGTGCTTATGTAAACCTACAGGTTACCAAATTTTGGTACATATCGATGTATCACTGAAGAGTCTAGATGGAGATTCAAGCAAGCCAGACGCGCGCTTTCGGTCATAAAAAGTTGCTAAATTA
>JAWNMP010000125.1:0-22766 GCA_035043875.1 Drosophila paucipuncta | reverse complement strand
TAGCACGATTCACATCAGTCCGACTTTTGGTGGCCATGGCAGCGGAACTTGATATGGAGAGACATCAAATGGACGTGGTCACAGCCTACCTAAACGGCGAGCTCGAAGAGAGCGTTTATATGGAGGTGCCAGAGAGCTTCAATGATGTCATTAATACGTTGGAATCGGGTAAATCAATTGGAACGAAGCATGATTCACTTCGAGCTGAGTACATGAAGACAACAGCGGAATGGCATGCGGCGCTGTCATCAATGAGAAGCCCTGTATGTTTGTTGAAGAATGCGTTATACGGATTACACCATTATGGTTTGCGTCGGTATTGTACACTCTCGACGAAGCTACAAGAAGTTGGATTAGAGCCCACGAAGCAGGATTGTTCGTCAAACGGCAGGGAAAGAAGATTCTCCTAGGATCCATTTACGTAGATGATTTGCTGTTGAGGTCACATCATCCGGATCCTTGAAGACGCATTTGAGATGAAAAATCTCGGCCCAGTGATAACCTGTCTGGGCATAGAATTCAAGCAGGATCTGAAAGAGCATCGCATATTCCTTGCACAGGAAAATTACATCGACGCTATATTGGAAATATGCGGGATGGCTGAATGCGTAGAAGCGAAATTTGTTTTGAAATGAACAGAAGCAGCCGATGAAGCCGAAATGAGGAAGTACCCCTATCAAAACTAGTCCAGATATTGCGTACGCCGTAAATTTCATGAGTCAGTTTAACAAATGTTATAACGCTGGAAGATGGCGAAGCGTTTCCCTTGATATCTAAGTGGTACCAAACAACTCGGCCTGTTATTCAAGCGAACAGGCGAATATCTGTAGGAGTCGTCGATGCTGACTGGGGCGCCAATTTGACCGACAGACGGTCATATTCTGGCAGGCGTTTATATTAGCAGGTGCTATTCAAGCGAACAGGCGAATATCTGTAGGAGTCGTCGATGCTGACTGGGGCGCAAATTTGACCGACAGACGGTCATATTCTGGACAGGCGTTTATATTAGCAGGTGCTGCATAAGTTGGGAGGCACGAAAATAACGCACCATCGCTTTGTCAAGTCACAGAGTCCGAATACTTGGCAATGAGCGAAGCAACGAAGGAGGCCTTATACTTGAAGGCCATACTCAACAGGATTGGCAGAAGATGTGATTCGGTTCTGCTCCTAAACGACAACCAAAGCGCTCAAAAACTGGTTAAAGTCTTTGATTTTCACCCACGCACAAAACACATCGATGTGCGCCACCATTTCATCCAGCAGAAGCACCAGAGTTGCGACATCTAGGTTGACTACATGCAGACGGAACAAATGCCAGCAGATGTACTAACGAAGGTTCTAAGCAGTGTCAAGCATCATGGTATCATATCTTCATTGGACGTCACTGTTATTTAAGATTAACAGAATTGTTACTTTGAGAGGTCGTGTTGCAAATGTTATTCTATTGTATGGAATATAACAATCTGTCAACTTATTTAGCTTATCTTAAGTTTTGCATTGTTCCTTCATTCGCATGTTCTCAAATATTCGTCGTTAGACAAATAAAAATCTGTTTGTATACGCTGTGAAACTGTGCGATCGGATCTAGCAAATCCAACAGAATATAAGATGCATTTGGTCTTCACTAGCTAGGGAAAAATTTACTGGTTTACCAGAATTTAAGTCCCTATGCTCACGAGGTTATTGAGTTATTTTCGTTTCAATGTCTTATACGAAAACGACAAAACCAATGCAGCTGTACATAATTCCCTCTATCAAACAAAGATTCATATTAGGGGTAGATTTTTGGAAAGTTTTACACTAGCTCTAATGTGATCAGCGTTATGGAATTGCACTCTAAGCTAAAGCCGGAGAAAACCCTCAGATCAGTTTAGAAGAATCAAACTCATATTCCCTAACCAATGTACAGTTACAATAGCTAGAAGTAGTGAAAAATCTTCTCCCAAATTGTCATGAAGGATAAGGCCGCACTAGTCCGATCCAAAATCGCATCGACATTGGAGAAGCACGACCGGTGAAACAGCGCTTTTACCTAGTTAGCCTAGCAGTTGAAAACTTCACCTGAAATAGATCGTATGTTAGAACTGGACGTCATGTAGCCATGTTCTAGTGATTGGAGCTCACCTATGCGTTTAGTTATGAAACTTAATAAAATTCGTCTTTGCTTAGATGCACGGAAGCTCAATGAGGTCACAAGAAAGATGCCTATCCGTTGCCGAGTATAGAAGGAATTTTTTCACGAATGTTTAAGGCCAATATCATTTCCAAATTCGATTTAAGGGATACGTATTGACAAATAGAGTTAGAAAACGATTCACGGCCATTGGCAGCGTTCACTTTGGCCTGTACAACGCGCCTCAACGATCTGCCGACTTGGATCATGTACTTTCAGAACATCTTGCAGTATTGGTCCGACTAGCCGAACAATTTCCTAAATCTAACGGACTTTAAATAATGAGATAAGCAATTTTTTGTGTAAAAAGTGTAAATTATTTTGGGTATGTAATCGGTAGTGGTGGTACCTGTACCGATTCAGCGAAATTGAGTGTATTTAGGCCAACGCATAAAACCTCAAACAAGTTCGAGGATTCCTGGGTGTGTGTGGTTGATATCATTTTATTTTCGAACTATGCTGAATTAAAGTGTCCTATTACAGATGTATTATCTATTTAAAAAAAGTTTGTTTGGCCGCAGAGGCTCAAGAGGCGATAGAAAAGCTTAAAAATGATACCTCTGCACCTGTTTTTACAAAACTCAGATTTGATCAAAAAATGGTATGCTCACTGCGATGTTAGTAACTATGGGATAGGAGCTGTCCTTGTCCAGTTATCACCGGAAAATGAAGAAATGCACCTCGCGTTCATGTGAAAAAATTATAGTACTCAAAGAAATTATAGTAACAGAGCGAGAATGTTAGCTGTTAGTCCTGAGTGAGTATCAGGCACTAAAAGAGAAATTTACTCTGCAACAATCCAAATTTCCAGACGTTAAAGTTGAGAATCAGTTTATTTGTATGAAAACTGAACATGACAGAAACTCTGGTTAGCGATAATGGTACGCAGTTCAAGCCAATGATTTTAATGCGTTTCTAACAAAACTTAGAATACCGCATGTATATACAACACTATATTCCGAGCAATGCCGGATATTAATACTTAGTATGATATCCTTTAGCCTTAATAACTTCTCTTAACCTATTATTCATGGAAGATACCAGCTTCCGGGGAGTTTGTGGACTGATTTTGCTCCACTCATCCAGCAGAGCATTCTTGAGATCGGATATGTGATTCCGGAAGTTATTTTCCAGCAGATCCCACAACATTTAAATAACATTTAAATTTGGAGACTTCACCTGTAGCACGATTCACATCAGTCCGACTTTGGTGGCTATGGCAGCGGAACTTGATATGGAGACACATCAAATGGTCGTGGTTACAGCCTACCTAAACGGCGAGCTCGAAGAGAGCGTTTATATGGAGGTGCCAGAGAGCTTCAATGATGTCATTAATACGTTGGAATCGGGTAAATCAATTGGAACGAAGCATGATTCACTTCGAGCTGAGTACATGAAGACAACAGCGGAATGGCATGCGGCGCTGTCATCAATGAGAAGCCCTGTATGTTTGTTGAAGAATGCGTTATACGGATTACACCATTATGGTTTGCGTCGGTATTGTACACTCTCGACGAAGCTACAAGAAGTTGGATTAGAGCCCACGAAGCAGGATTGTTCGTCAAACGGCAGGGAAAGAAGATTCTCCTAGGATCCATTTACGTAGATGATTTGCTGTTGAGGTCACATCATCCGGATCCTTGAAGACGCATTTGAGATGAAAAATCTCGGCCCAGTGATAACCTGTCTGGGCATAGAATTCAAGCAGGATCTGAAAGAGCATCGCATATTCCTTGCACAGGAAAATTACATCGACGCTATATTGGAAATATGCGGGATGGCTGAATGCGTAGAAGCGAAATTTGTTTTGAAATGAACAGAAGCAGCCGATGAAGCCGAAATGAGGAAGTACCCCTATCGAACTCGTTCGAGATGTTGCGTACGCCGTAAATTTCATGAGTCAGTTTAACAAATGTTATAACGCATAACGCTGGAAGACGGCGAAGCGCATCCTTCGGTACCTAAGCGGTACCAAACAACTCGGCCTGTTATTCAAGCGAACAGGCGAAGATCTGTACGGAGTCGTCGATGCTGACTGGGGCGCCAATTTGACCGACAGACGGTCATATTCTGGGCAGGCGTTTATATTAGCAGGTGCTATTCAAGCGAACAGGCGAATATCTGTAGGAGTCGTCGATGCTGACTGGGGCGCCAATTTGACCGACAGACGGTCATATTCTGGACAAGCGTTTATATTAGCAGGTGCTGCTATAAGTTGGGAGGCACGAAAACAACGCACCATCGCTTTGTCAATCACAGAGTCCAAGTACTTGCCAATGAGCGAAGCAACAAGGAGGCCTTATACTTGAAGGCCATACTCAACAGGATCGGCAGAAATATGTGATTCGGTTCTGCTCCTAAACGACAACCAAAGAGCTCAAAAAACTGGTTAAAGTCTTCGATTTTCACCCACGCACAAAACAGAAGCAGTGCCAAGCATCATGGTATCATATCTTCATTGGACGTCACTGGTATTTAAGATTAACAGAATTGTTACTTTGAGAGGGCGTGTTCCAAATGTGATTCTATTGTATGCAATGTAACAATCTGGCAACTCTTATTTAGCTTATCTTAAGTTTTGTATTGTTCCTTCATTCGCATGTACTCAAATATTAATTTCACAATAGCATATACTCCACTCCGTTTCAGACTGCCGAATGAGTCGCGTCGTTAGACAAATAAAAATCTGTTTGTATACGCTGTGAAAGTGTGTGATCGGATCTAGCAAATCCAACAGAATATAAGATGCATTTGGTCTTCACTAGCTAGGGAAAAATTTACTGATTTACCAGAATTTAAGTCCCTATGCTCACGAGGTTATTGGAGTTATTTTCGTTTCAATGTCTTATACGAAAACGACAAAACCAATGCAGCTGCTACATAATTCCCTCTATCAAACAAAGATTCATATTAGGGGTAGATTTTTGGAAAAGTTTTACACTAGCTCCTAATGTGATCAGCGTTATGGAATTGCACTCTAAGCAGCCAGAGAAAACCCTCAGATCAGTTTAAGAAGAATCAAACTCATATTCCCTAACCAATGTACGGTTACAATAGCTAGAAGTAGTGAAAAATCTTCTCCCAAATTGTCATGAAGGATAATGGCCGCACTAGTCCGATCCAAAATCGCATCGACATTGGAGAAGCACGACCGGTGAAATCAGCGCTTTTACCCAGTTAGCCTAGCAGTTGAAAAACTTCCTTACCCTGAAATAGATCGTATGTTAGAACTGGACGTCATGTAGCCATGTTCTTGTGATTGGAGCTCACCTATGCGTTTAGTTATGAAACTTAATAAAATTCGTCTTTGCTTAGATGCACGGAAGCTCAATGAGGTCACAAAGAAAGATGCCTATCCGTTGCCGAGTATAGAAGGAATTTTTTCACGAATGTTTAAGGCCAATATCATTTCCAAATTCGATTTAAGGGATACGTATTGACAAATAGAGTTAGAAAACGATTCAAGGCCATTGGCAGCGTTCACTTTGGCCTGTACAACGCGCCCTCAACGATCTGCCGACTTATGGATGTACTTTCTCAGAACATCTTGCAGTATTGGTTCGACTAGCCGAACAATTTCCTAAATCTAACTTGACTTTAAATAATGAGATAAGCAATTTTTGTGTAAAAAGTGTAAATTATTTTGGGTATGTAATCGGTAGTGGTGGTACCTGTACCGATTCAGCGAAAGTTGAGTGTATTTAGGCCAACGCATAAAACCTCAAACAAGTTCGAGGATTCCTGGGTGTGTGTGGTTGATATCATTTTATTTCGAACTATGCTGAATTAAAGTGTCCTATTACAGATGTATTATCTATTAAAAAAAGTTTGTTTGGCCGCAGAGGCTCAAGAGGCGATAGAAAAGCTTAAAATGATACCTCTGCACCTGTTTTACAAAACTCAGATTTGATCAAAAAATGGTATGCTCACTGCGATGTTAGTAACTATGGGATAGGAGCTGTCCTTGTCCAGTTATCACCGGAAAATGAAGAAATGCACCTCGCGTTCATGTGAAAAAATTAAGTAGTACTCAAAGAAATTATAGTGTAACAGAGCGAGAATGCTTAGCTGTTAGTCCTGAGTGAGTATCAGGCACTAAAAGAGAAATTTACTCTGCAACAATCCAAATTTCCAGACGTTAAAGTTGAGAATCAGTTTATTTGTATGAAAACTGAACATGACAGAAACTCTGGTTAGCGATAATGGTACGCAGTTCAAGCCAATGATTTTAATGCGTTTCTAACAAAACTTGGAATACCGCATGTATATACAACACTATATTCCAGAGCAATGCCGGATATTAATACTTAGTATGATATCCTTTAGCCTTAATAACTTCTCTTAACCTATTATTCATGGAAGATACCAGCTTCCGGGTAGTTTCTGGACTGATTTTGCTCCACTCATCCAGCAGAGCATTCTTGAGATCGGATATGTGATTCCGGAAGTTATTTTCCAGCAGATCCCACAACATTTAAATAACATTTAAATTTGGAGACTTCACCTGTAGCACGATTCACATCAGTCCGACTTTTGGTGGCCATGGCAGCGGAACTTGATATGGAGACACATCAAATGGTCGTGGTTACAGCCTACCTAAACGGCGAGCTCGAAGAGAGCGTTTATATGGAGGTGCCAGAGAGCTTCAATGATGTCATTAATACGTTGGAATCGGGTAAATCAATTGGAACGAAGCATGATTCACTTCGAGCTGAGTACATGAAGACAACAGCGGAATGGCATGCGGCGCTGTCATCAATGAGAAGCCCTGTATGTTTGTTGAAGAATGCGTTATACGGATTACACCATTATGGTTTGCGTCGGTATTGTACACTCTCGACGAAGCTACAAGAAGTTGGATTAGAGCCCACGAAGCAGGATTGTTCGTCAAACGGCAGGGAAAGAAGATTCTCCTAGGATCCATTTACGTAGATGATTTGCTGTTGAGGTCACATCATCCGGATCCTTGAAGACGCATTTGAGATGAAAAATCTCGGCCCAGTGATAACCTGTCTGGGCATAGAATTCAAGCAGGATCTGAAAGAACATCGCATATTCCTTGCACAGGAAAGTTACAACGAAGCTATGTTGAATGCAAGCCGTCATTAACACCCATGTTCTGAACTGAACAGAAGCAGCAGATGAAGCTGAAATGAGGAAGTACCCCTATCAGAACTCGTTCAGATGTTGCGTACGCCGTAAATTTCATGAGTCAGTTTAACAAATGTTATAACGCATAACGCTGGAAGACGGCGAAGCGTATCCTTCAATATCTAAGCGGTACCAAACAACTCGGCCTGTTATTCAAGTGAACAGGCGAATATCTGTAGGAGTCGTCGATGCTGACTGTGGCGCCAATTTGACCGACAGACGGTCATATTCTGGACAGGCGTTTATATTAGCAGGTGCTATTCAAGCGAACAGGCGAATATCTGTAGGAGTCGTCGATGCTGACTGGGGCGCCAATTTGACCGACAGACGGTCATATTCTGGATAGGCGTTTATATTAGCAGGTGCTGCTATAAGTTGGGAGGCACGAAAACAACGCACCATCGCTTTGTCAATCACAGAGTCCAAGTACTTGCCAATGAGCGAAGCAACAAAGGAGGCCATATACTTGAAGGCCATACTCAACAGAATCGGCAAAATATGTGATTCGGTTCTGCTCCTAAACGACAACCAAAGAGCTCAAAAACTGGTTCAAGTCTTCGATTTTCACCCACGCACAAAACAGAAGCAGCGCCAAGCATCATGGTATCATATCTTCATTGGACGTCACTGGTATTTAAGATTAACAGAATTGTTACTTTGAGAGGGCGTGTTCCAAATGTTGTATGCAATGTAACAATCTGGCAACTCTTATTTAGCTTATCTTAAGTTTTGTATTGTTCCTTCATTCGCATGTACTCAAATATTAATTTCACAATAGCATATACTCCACTCCGTTTCAGACTGCCGAATGAGTCGCGTCGTTAGACGAATAAAAATCTGTTTGTATACGCTGTGAAACTGTGTGATCGGATCTAGCAAATCCAACAGAATATAAGATGCATTGGGTCTTCACTAGCTAGGGAAAAATTTACTGATTTACCAGAATTTAAGTCCCTATGCTCACGAGGTTATTGGAGTTATTTTCGTTTCAATGTCTTATACGAAAACGACAAAACCAATGCAGCTGTACATAATTCCCTCTTTCAAACAAAGATTCATATTAGGGATAGATTTTTGGAAAAGTTTTACTAGCTCCTAATGTGATGATGATGTTATGAATTGCACTCTAAGCAGCCAGAGAAAACCCTCAGATCACTTTAGAAGAATCAAACTCATATTCCCTAACCAATGTACGGTTACAATAGCTAGAAGTAGTGAAAAATCTGCTCCCAAATTGTCATGAAGGATAAGGCCCACTAGTCCGATCCAAAATCGCATCGACATTGGAGAAGCACGACCGGTGAAACAGCGCTTTTACCCAGTTAGCCTAGCAGTTGAAAACTTCCTTACCCTGAAATAGATCGTATATTAGAACTGGACGTCATGTAGCCCTGTTCTTGTGATTGGAGCTCACCTATGCGTTTAGTTATGAAACTTAATAAAATTCGTCTTTGCTTAGATGCACGGAAGATCAATGAGGTCACAAAGAAAGTGGCTATTCGTTGCCGAGTATCGAAGGATTTTTTCACGAATGTTTAAGGCCAATATAATTTCAAAATTCGATTTAAGGGATACGTATTGACAAAAAGAGTTAGAAAAGATGGAAGGCCATTGACGCGTTCACTTTGGCCTGTACAACGCGCCTCAACGATCTGTCGACTTATGGATGTACTTTTTCAGAACATCTTGCAATATTGGTTCGACTAGCCGAACAATTTCGTAAATCTAACTTGACTTTAAATATTGAGATAACCAATTTTTGTGTAAAAAGTGTGAATTATTTTGGGTATGTAATCGGTAGTGGTGGTACCTGTACCGATTCAGTGAAAATTGAGTGTATTTAGGCCACGCATAAAACCTCAAACAAGTTCGAGATTCTGGGTGTGTGTGGTTGATATCATTTTATTTCGAACTATGCTGAATTAACGTGTCCTATTACAGATGTATTATCTATTAGAAAAAGTTTGTTTGCGCAGAGGCTCAAGAGGCGATAGAAAAGCTTGAAAATGATAATCACATCTGCACCTGTTTTACAGAACCAGATTTGATCAAAAAATGTATCCTCACTGCGATGTTAACGCACTAGGGATAAGAGCTATCCTTAGCCAGTTATCGCCGGAAAATGAAGAAATGCACCTCGCGTTCATGTGAAAAAATTAAGTAGTACTCAAAATTTATAGTGTAACAGAGCGAGAATGCTTAGCTGTTAGTCCTGGTGAGTATCAGGCCTTAAAAGATAAATTTACTCTGCAACAATCCAAATTTCCAGACGTTAAAGTTGAGAATCAGTTTATTTGTATGAAAACTGAACATGACAGAAACTCTGGTTAGCGATAATGGTACGCAGTTCAAGCCAATGATTTTAATGCGTTTCTAACAAAACTTGGAATCCCATGTATATACAACACTATATTCCGGGCAATGCCGGATATTAATACTTATATGATATCCTTTAGCCTTAATAACTTCTCTTAACCTATTATTCATGGAAGATACCAGCTTCCGGGGAGTTTGTGGACGATTTTGCTCCACTCATCCAGCAGAGCATTCTTGAGATCGGATATGTGATTCCGGAAGTTATTTTCCAGCAGATCCCACAACATTTAAATAACATTTAAATTTGGAGACTTCACCTGTAGCACGATTCACATCAGTCCGACTTTTGGTGGCCATGGCAGCGGAACTTGATATGGAGACACATCAAACGTGGTCGTGGTCACAGCCTACCTAAACGGCGAGCTTGAAGAGAGCGTATATGTGGAGGTGCCAGAGAGCTTCAATGATTTCATGGAAAAGTTAGAATCGAGCAAATCAATTGGAACGACGCATGAATCACTTCGAGTAGAGTACAGAAGACAACAGCGGAATGACGGACAGCGCTGTCATCAATGATAAGCCCAGTATGTTTGATGAAGAAGGCGTTATACGGATTACGTCAGTCTGGTTTGCTTTGGTATTTTAGACGAAGCTACAAGAAGCTGGATTAGAGCCCACGAAGCAGGATCCATGTTTGTTTGTCAAACGGCAGGGGAAGAAGATTCTCCTAATGTCAATTTACGTAGACGATTTTCTGTTGACGTCAAATCATTCGGATTGGTTGCATCAGACCAAAGAAATCCTCGGAGACGCATTTGAGATGAAAAATCTCGGCCCAGTGACAACCTGTTTGGGCATAGAATTCAAGCAGGATCAGAAAGAGCATCGCATATTCGTTGCACAGGAAAGTTACAATGAAGCTATGTTGAATGCAAGCCGTCATTAACACCCATGTTCTGACCTGAACAGAAGCAGCAGATGAAGCCGAAATGAGGAAGTACCCCTATCAGAACTCGTTCAGATATTGCGCACGCAGGAAATTTCATGAGTCAGTTTAACAAATGTTATAACGCATAACGCTGGAAGACGGCGAAGCGTATCCTTCAATATCTAAGCGGTACCAAACAACTCGGCCTGTTATTCAAGCGAACAGGCGAATATCTGTAGGAGTCGTCGATGCTGACTGGGGCGCCAATTTGACCGACAGACGGTCATATTCTGGACAGGCGTTTATATTAGCAGGTGCTATTCAAGCGAACAGGCGAATATCTGTAGGAGTCGTCGATGCTGACTGGGGCGCCAATTTGACCGACAGACGGTCATATTCTGGACAGGCGTTTATATTAGCAGGTGCTGCTATAAGTTGGGAGGCACGAAAACAACGCACCATCGCTTTGTCAATCACAGAGTCCAAGTACTTGCCAATGAGCGAAGCAACAAAGGAGGCCATATACTTGAAGGCCATACTCAACAGAATTGGCAAAAGATGTGATTCGGTTCTGCTCCTAAACGACAACCAAAGCGCTCAAAAACTGGTTAAAGTCTTTGATTTTCACCCACGCACAAAACAGAAGCAGTGCCAAGCATCATGGTATCATATCTTCATTGGACGTCAGTGGTATTTAAGATTAACAGAATTGTTACTTTGAGAGGGCGTGTTGCAAATGTGATTCTATTGTATGCAATGTAACAATCTGGCAACTCTTATTTAGCTTATCTTAAGTTTTGCATTGTTCCTTCATTCGCATGTACTCAAATATTAATTTCACAATAGCATATACTCCACTCCGTTTCAGACTGCCGAATGAGTCGCGTCGTTAGACAAATAAAAATCTGTTTGTATACGCTGTGAAACTGTGCGATCGGATCTAGCAAATCCAACAGAATATAAGTTGCATTGGGTCTTCACTAGCTAGGGAATTTACCTGAATTTAAGTCCCTATGCTCACGAGGTTATTGGAGTTATCTTCGTTTCAATGTCTTGTACGAAAACAACAAAACAAATGCAGCTGTATATAATTCCCTCTATCAAACAAAGATTCATATTAGGGGTAGATTTTTTGAATGTTTCACACCAGCTCCTAATGAGATCAGCGTTATGGAATTACACTCTAAGCAGCCAGAGAAAACCCTCAGATCAGTTTAGAAGAATCAAACGCATATTCCCTAACCATCGACATTAGAGAAGCACGACCTCACCGGTCGGCAGCGCTTTTACCCAGTTAGCCTAGCAGTTGAAAAAACTTCCTTACCCTGAAATAGATCGTATTTTAGAACTGGACGTCATGTAGCCCTGTTCTTGTGATTGGAGCTCACCTATGCGTTTAGTTATGAAACTTAATAAAATTCGTCTTTGCTTAGATGCACGGAAGCTCAATGAGGTCACAAAGAAAGATGCCTATCCGTTGCCGAGTATCGAAGGAATTTTTTCACGAATGTTTAAGGCCAATATAATTTCAAAATTCGATTTAAGGGATACGTATTGACAAATAGAGTTAGAAAACGATTCAAGGCCATTGGCAGCGTTCACTTTGGCCTGTACAACGCGCCCTCAACGATCTGTCGACTTATGGATGTACTTTCTCAGAACGTCTTGCAGTATTGGTTCGACTAGCCGAACAATTTCCTAAATCTAACTTGACTTTAAATAATGAGATAAGCAATTTTTTGTGTAAAAAGTGTAAATTATTTTGGGTATGTAATCGGTAGTGGTGGTACCTGTACCGATTCAGCGAAAATTGAGTGTATTTAGGCCACCGCATGAAACCTCAAACAAGTTCGAGGATTCCTGGGTGTGTGTGGTTGATATCATTTTATTTCGAACTATGCTGAATTAAAGTGTCCTATTACAGATGTATTATCTATTAAAAAAAGTTTGTTTGGCCGCAGAGGCTCAAGAGGCGATAGAAAAGCTTAAAATGATACCTCTGCACCTGTTTTACAAAACTCAGATTTGATCAAAAAATGGTATGCTCACTGCGATGTTAGTAACTATGGGATAGGAGCTGTCCTTGTCCAGTTATCACCGGAAAATGAAGAAATGCACCTCGCGTTCATGTGAAAAAATTAAGTAGTACTCATTATAGTGTAACAGAGCGAGAATGCTTAGCTGTTAGTCCTGAGGTGAGTATCAGGCACTAAAAGAGAAATTTACTCTGCAACAATCCAAATTTCCAGACGTTAACGTTGAGAATCAGTTTATTTGTATGAAAACTGAACATGACAGGTTAGCGATAATGGTACGCAGTTCAAGCCAATGATTTTAATGCGTTTCTAACAAAACTTGGAATCCCGCATGTATATACAACACTATATTCCGGAGCAATGCCGGATATTAATACTTAGTATGATATCCTTTAGCCTTAATAACTTCTCTTAACCTATTATTCATGGAAGATACCAGCTTCCGGGGAGTTTGTGGACTGATTTTGCTCCACTCATCCAGCAGAGCATTCTTGAGATCGGATATGTGATTCCGGAAGTTATTTTCCAGCAGATCCCACAACATTTAAATAACATTTAAATTTGGAGACTTCACCTGTAGCACGATTCACATCAGTCCGACTTTTGGTGGCCATGGCAGCGGAACTTGATATGGAGACACATCAAATGGACGTGGTTACAGCCTACCTAAACGGCGAGCTCGAAGAGAGCGTATATATGGAGGTGCAAGAGAGTTTCAATGATTTCATGGAAAACTTAGAATCGAACAAATCAATTGGAACGAAGCATGATTCACTTCGAGCAGAGTACATGAAGACAACAGCGGAATGGCGGGCAGCGCTGTCATCAATGAGAAGCCCAGTATGTTTGATGAAGAAGGCGTTATACGTTATACGTCAGTCTGGTTTGCTTTGGTATTTTAGACGAAGCTACAAGAAGTTGGATTAGAGCCCACGAAGCAGGATCCATGTTTGTTTGTCAAACGGCGGGGGAAGAAGATTCTCCTAATGTTCATTTACGAGTACGTAGATGATTTTCTGTTGACGTCAAATCATCCGGATTGGTTGCATCAGACCAAAGAAATCCTCGCACGAGGCGCATTTGAGATGAAAAATCTCGGCCCAGTGACAACCTGTTTGGGCATAGAATTCAAGCAGGATCAGAAAGAGCATCGCATATTCCTTGCACAGGAAAGTTACAACGAAGCTATTTTGAATGCAAGCCGTCATTAGCACCCATGTTCTGAACTGAACAGAAGCAGCAGATGAAGCTGAAATGAGGAAGTACCCCTATCAGAACTCGTTCAGATGTTGCGTACGCCGTAAATTTCAGTGAGTCAGTTTAACAAATGTTATAACGCTAACCTGGAAGACGGCGAAGCGTATCCTTCAATATCTAAGCGGTACCAAACAACTCGGCCTGTTATTCAAGTGAACAGGCGAATATCTGTAGGAGTCGTCGATGCTGACTGGGGCGCCAATTTGACCGACAGACGGTCATATTCTGGACAGGCGTTTATATTAGCAGGTGCTATTCAAGCGAACAGGCGAATATCTGTAGGAGTCGTCGATGCTGACTGGGGCGCCAATTTGACCGACAGACGGTCATATTCTGGACAGGCGTTTATATTAGCAGGTGCTGCTATAAGTTGGGAGGCACGAAAACAACGCACCGTCGCTTTGTCAATCACAGAGTCCAAGTACTTGCCAATGAGCGAAGCAAGGCATACTCAACAGAATCGGCAAAATATGTGATTCGGTTCTGCTCCTAAACGACAACCAAAGAGCTCAAAAACTGGTTAAAGTCTTCGATTTTCACCCACGCACAAAACAGAAGCAGTGCCAAGCATCATGGTATCATATCTTCATTGGACGTCACTGGTATTTAAGATTAACAGAATTGTTACTTTGAGAGGGCGTGTTCCAAATGTGATTCTATTGTATGCAATGTAACAATCTGGCAACTCTTATTTAGCTTATCTTAAGTTTTGTATTGTTCCTTCATTCGCATGTACTCAAATATTAATTTCACAATAGCATATACTCCACTCCGTTTCAGACTGCCGAATGAGTCGCGTCGTTAGACAAATAAAAACTCTGTTTGTACACGCTGTGAAACTGTGTGATCGGATCTAGCAAATCCAACAGAATATAAGATGCATTTGGTCTTCACTAGCTAGGGAAAAATTTACTGATTTACCAGAATTTAAGTCCCTATGCTCACGAGGTTATTGGAGTTATTTTCGTTTCAATGTCTTATACGAAAACGACAAAACCAATGCAGCTGTACATAATTCCCTCTATCAAACAAAGATTCATATTAGGGGGTAGATTTTTGGAAAAGTTTTACACTAGCTCCTAATGTGATCAGCGTTATGGAATTGCACTCTAAGCAGCCAGAGAAAACCCTCAGATCAGTTTAGAAGAATCAAACTCATATTCCCTAACCAATGTACAGTTACAATAGCTAGAAGTAGTGAAAAATCTTCTCCCAAATTGTCATGAAGGATAAGGCCGCACTAGTCCGATCCAAAATCGCATCGACATTGGAGAAGCACGACCAGGTGAAACAGCGCTTTTACCCAGTTAGCCTAGCAGTTGAAAAACTTCCTTACCCTGAAATAGATCGTATGTTAGAACTGGACGTCATGTAGCCATGTTCTTGTGATTGGAGCTCACCTATGCGTTTAGTTATGAAACTTAATAAAATTCGTCTTTGCTTAGATGCACGGAAGCTCAATGAGGTCACAAAGAAAGATGCCTATCCGTTGCCGAGTATAGAAGGAATTTTTTCACGAATGTTTAAGGCCAATATAATTTCCAAATTCGATTTAAGGGATACATATTGACAAATAGAGTTAGAAAACGATTCAAGGCCATTGGCAGCGTTCACTTTGGCCTGTACAACGCGCCTCAACGATCTGCCGACTTATGGATGTACTTTCTCAGAACATCTTGCAGTATTGGTTCGACTACCCGAACAATTTCCTAAATCTAACTTGACTTTAAATAATGAGATAAGCAATTTTTTGTGTAAAAAGTATAAATTATTTGGGTATGTAATCGGTAGTGGTGGTACCTGTACCGATTCAGCGAAAATTGAGTGTATTTAGGCCAACGCATAAAACCTCAAACAAGTTCGAGGATTCCTGAGTGTGTGTGGTTGATATCATTTTATTTCAGACGTTAAAGTTGAGAATCAGTTTATTTGTATGAAAACTGAACATGACAGAAACTCTGGTTGGCGATAATGGTACGCAGTTCAAGCCAATCATTTTAATGCGTTTCTAACAAAACTTGGAATACCGCATGTATATACAACACTATATTCCAGAGCAATGCCGGATATTAATACTTAGTATGATATCCTTTAGCCTTAATAACTTCTCTTAACCTATTATTCATGGAAGATACCAGCTTCCGGGGAGTTTGTGGACTGATTTTGCTCCACTCATCCAGCGGAGCATTCTTGAGATCGGATATGTGATTCCGGAAGTTATTTTCCAGCAGATCCCACAACATTTAAATAACATTTAAATTTGGAGACTTCACCTGTAGCACGATTCACATCGGTCTGACTTTTGGTGGCCATGGCAGCGGAACTTGATATGGAGACACATCAAATGGACGTGGTCACAGCCTACCTAAACGGCGAGCTCGAAGAGAGCGTTTATATGGAGGTGCCAGAGAGCTTCAATGATGTCATGGAATACGTTGGAACCGGGCAAATCAATTGGAACGAAGCATGATTCACTTCGAGCTGAGTACATGAAGACAACAGCGGAATGGCATGCGGCGCTGTCATCAATGAGAAGCCCTGTATGTTTGTTGAAGAATGCGTTATACGGATTACACCATTATGGTTTGCGTCGGTATTGTACACTCTCGACGAAGCTACAAGAAGTTGGATTAGAGCGCACGAAGCAGGATCCATGTTTGTTCGTCAAACGGCAGGGAAAGAAGATTCTCCTAGTGATCCATTTACGGAGATGATTTGCTGTTGAGGTCAAATCATCGGATTGGTGCATCGACCAAAGAAATCCTCTGAAGACGCATTTGAGATGAAAAATCTCGGCCCAGTGATAACCTGTCTGGGCATAGAATTCAAGCAGGAGCCGAAAGAGCATCGTATATTCCTTGCACAGGAAAGTTACAACGAAGCTATGTTGAATACGAAGCCGTCATTAACACCCATGTTCTGAACTGAACAGAAGCAGCAGATGAAGCCGAAATGAGGAAGTACCCCTATCAGAACTCGTTCAGATATTGCGTACGCCGAAATTTCATGAATCAGCTTAACAAATGTTATAACACATAACGCTGGAAGACGGCGAAGCGTATCATTCGATATCTAAGCGGTACCAAACAACTCGGCCTGTTATTCAAGCGAACAGGCGAAGATCTGTACGGAGTCGTCGATGCTGACTGGGGCGCAAATTTGACCGACAGACGGTCATATTCTGGACAGGCGTTTGTATTAGCAGGTGCTGCTATAAGTTGGGAGGCACGAAAACAACGCACCGTCGCTTTGTCAAGCACAGAGTCCGAATACTTGGCAATGAGCGAAGCAACGAAGGAGGCCTTATACTTGAAGGCCATACTCAACAGGATTGGCAGAAGATGTGATTCGGTTCTGCTCCTAAACGACAACCAAAAGCGCTCAAAAACTGGTTAAAGTCTTTGATTTTCACCCACGCACAAAACACATCGATGTGCGCCACCATTTCATCCAGCAGAAGCACCTGTGTTGCGACATCTAGGTTGACTACATGCAGACGGAACAAATGCCAGCAGATGTACTAACGAAGGGTCTTAATGCAGTGCCACAAAGAAAGATGCCTATCCGTTGCCGAGTATCGAAGGAATTTTTTCACGAATGTTTAAGGCCAATATTTAATTTCAAAATTCGATTTAAGGGATACGTATTGGCAAATAGAGTTAGAAAACGATTCAAAACCATTGGCAGCGTTCACTTTGGCCTGTACAATGCGCCCTCAACGATCTGTCGACTTATGGATGAGATTAAGCCCACCGTTTCTCGACATTACGTCTTTGTATACCTAGACGATGTATGCATAATATCGAAAACTTTCTCAGAACATCTTGCGGTATTGGTTCGACTAGCCGAACAATTTCCTAAATCTAACTTGACTTTGAATATTGAGATAAGCAATTTTTGTGCAAAAAGTGTGAATTATTTTGGGTATGTAATCGGTAGTGGTGGTACCTCGCGTTCATGTGGAAAAATTAAGTAGTACTCAAAGAAATTATACTGTAACAGAGCGAGAATGCTTAGCTGTTAGTCCTGAGTGAGTATCAGGCCTTAATGGAGAAATTTACTCTGCAACAATCCAAATTTCCAGACGTTAAAGTTGAGAATCAGTTTATTTGTATGAAAATTGAACATGACAGAGTACATGAAGACAACAGCGGAATGGCGGGCAGCGCTGCCATCAAAGAGAAGCCCAGTATGTTTGATGAAGAAGGCGTTATACGTTATACGTCAGTCTGGTTTGTTTTGGTATTTTAGACGAAGCTACAAGAAGTTGGATTAGAGCCCACGAAGCAGGATCCATGTTTGTTCGTCAAACGGCAGGGGAAGAAGATTCTCCTAATGTTCATTTTACAGTACGTAGATGATTTTCTGTTGACGTCAAATCATTCGGATTGGTTGCATCAGACCAAAGAAATCCTCGCACGAGGCGCATTTGAGATGAAAAATCTCGGCCCAGTGACAACCTGTCTGGGCATAGAATTCAAGCAGGATCTGAAAGAGCATCGCATATTCCTTGCACAGGAAAGTTACAACGAAGCTATGTTGAATGCAAGCCGTCATTAACACCCATGTTCTGAACTGAACAGAAGCAGCCGATGAAGCCGAAATGAGGAAGTACCCCTATCAAGAACTCGTTCAGATGTTGCGTACGCCGTAAATTTCATGAGTCAGTTTAACAAATGTTATAACGCATAACGCTGGAAGACGGCGAAGCGTATCCTTCAATATCTAAGCGGTACCAAACAACTCGGCCTGTTATTCAAGTGAACAGGCGAATATCTGTACGGAGTCGTCGATGCTGACTGTGGCGCCAATTTGACCGACAGACGGTCATATTCTGGACAGGCGTTTATATTAGCAGGTGCTATTCAAGTGAACAGGCGAATATCTGTAGGAGTCGTCGATGCTGACTGGGGCGCCAATTTGACCGACAGACGGTCATATTCTGGATAGGCGTTTATATTAGCAGGTGCTGCTATAAGTTGGGAGGCACGAAAACAACGCACCGTCGCTTTGTCAAGCACAGAGTCCGAAGTACTTGGCAATGAGCGAAGCAACGAAGGAGGCCTTATACTTGAAGGCCATACTCAACAGAATCGGCAAAATATGTGATTCGGTTCTGCTCTAAACGACAACCAAAGAGCTCAAAAACTGGTTAAAGTCTTCGATTTTCACCCACGCACAAAACAGAAGCAGTGCCAAGCATCATGGTATCATATCTTCATTGGACGTCACTGGTATTTAAGATTAACAGAATTGTTACTTTGAGAGGGCGTGTTCCAAATGTGATTCTATTGTATGCAATGTAACAATCTGGCAACTCTTATTTAGCTTATCTTAAGTTTTGTATTGTTCCTTCATTCGCATGTACTCAAATATTAATTTCACAATAGTTCTGTACTCCACTCCGTTTCAGACTGCCGAATGAGTCGCGTCGTTAGACAAATAAAAATCTGTTTGTATACGCTGTGAAACTGTGTGATCGGATCTAGCAAATCCAACAGAATATAAGATGCATTTGGTCTTCACTAGCTAGGGAAAAATGTACTGATTTACCAGAATTTAAGTCCCTATGCTCACGAGGTTATTGGAGTTATTTTCGTTTCAATGTCTTATACGAAAACGACAAAACCAATGCAGCTGTACATAATTCCCTCTATCAAACAAAGATTCATATTAGGGGTAGATTTTTGGAAAAGTTTTACACTAGCTCCTAATGTGATCAGCGTTATGGAATTGCACTCTAAGCAGCCGAGAAAACCCTCAGATCAGTTTAGAAGAATCCAAACTCATATTCCCTAACCAATGTACAGTTACAATAGCTAGAAGTAGTGAAAAATCTTCTCCCAAATTGTCATGAAGGATAAGGCCGCACTAGTCCGATCCAAAATCGCATCGACATTGGAGAAGCAAGACCGGTGAAACAGCGCTTTTACCCAGTTAGCCTAGCAGTTGAAAAACTTCCTTACCCTGAAATAGATCGTATGTTAGAACTGGACGTCATGTAGCCCCTGTTCTAGTGACTGGAGCTCACCTATGCGTTTAGTTATGAAACTTAATAAAATTCGTCTTTGCTTAGATGCACGGAAGCTCAATGAGGTCACAAAAGAAGATGCCTATCCGTTGCCGAGTATAGAAGGAATTTTTTCACGAATGTTTAAGGCCAATATCATTTCCAAATTCGATTTAAGGGATACGTATTGACAAATAGAGTTGGAAAACGATTCAAGGCCATTGGTAGCGTTCACTTTGGCCTGTACAACGCGCCCTCAACGATCTGCGACTTATGGATGTACTTTCTCAGAACATCTTGCAGTATTGGTTCGACTAGCCGAACAATTTCCTAAATCTAACTTGACTTTAAATAATGAGATAAGCAATTTTTTGTGTAAAAGTGTAAATTATTTTGGGTATGTAATCGGTAGTGGTGGTACCTGTACCGATTCAGCGAAAGTTGAGTGTATTTAGGCCAACGCATAAAACCTCAAACAAGTTCGAGGATTCCTGGGTGTGTGTGGTTGATATCATTTTATTTCGAACTATGCTGAATTAAAGTGTCCTATTACAGATGTATTATCTATTAAAAAAAGTTTGTTTGGCCGCAGAGGCTCAAGAGGCGATAGAAAAGCTTAAAATGATACCTCTGCACCTGTTTTACAAAACTCAGATTTGATCAAAAAATGGTATGCTCACTGCGATGTTAGTAACTATGGGATAGGAGCTGTCCTTGTCCAGTTATCACCGGAAAATGAAGAAATGCACCTCGCGTTCATGTGAAAAAATTAAGTAGTACTCATTATAGTGTAACAGAGCGAGAATGCTTAGCTGTTAGTCCTGAGTGAGTATCAGGCACTAAAAGAGAAATTTACTCTGCAACAATCCAAATTTCCAGACGTTAAAGTTGAGAATCAGTTTATTTGTATGAAAACTGAACATGACAGAAACTCTGGTTAGCGATAATGGTACACAGTTCAAGCCAATGATTTTAATGCGTTTCTAACAAAACTTGGAACACCGCATGTATATACAACACTATATTCCAGAGCAACGCTTCAGAGCGTGGCAATCACTCTCTAATAGCAGCAATTTGTGCCTATCTCAAAACTGAACAAACAGAATGGGATGTAAATGTTTCGGATATTTCGTCAGCATTACGTTCTTCATTGCATCAATCTCTACGTTGCTCTCCATATAAAGCCTTATTTATCGACTCCTAAAACAATTATCCCTGTTAGAAGATCCCATAATGCCACTACAATGTACTGACAACTTATCATTGCTGCCCAAAGAGTGGAACGAAGCATGATTCACTTCGAGCAGAGTACATGAGGACAACAGCGGATTGACGGGCGCTGTCATCAATGAGAAGTCCGTATTTTTGATGAAGAAGGCGTTATACGGATTACGTCAGTATGGTTTGCTTTGGTATTTTAGACGAAGCTACAAGAAGTTGGATTAGATCCCACGAAGCAGGATCCGTGTTTGTTTGTCAAACGGCAGGGGAAGAAGATTCTCCTAGTGTCCATTTACGGAGATGATTTTCTGTTGACGTCAAATCATTCGGATAGGTTGCATCAGACCAAAGAAATCCTCGGAGACGCATTTGAGTTGAAAAATCTCGGCCCAGTGACAACCTGTTTGGGCATAAATTCAAGCAGAAGCGAAAGAGCATCGCATATTCCTTGCACAGGATAGTTACAATGAAGCTATGTTGAATGCAAGCCGTCATTAACACCCATGTTCTGAACTGAACAGAAGCAGCAGATGAAGCCGAAATGAGGAAGTACCCCTATCAGAACTCGTTCAGATATTGCGTACGCCGTAAATTTCATGAGTCAGTTTAACAAATGTTATAACCTAACCTGGAAGACGGCGAAGCGTATCCTTCGATATCTAAGCGGTACAAAATAACTCGGCCTGTTATTCAAGCGAACAGGCGAAGATCTGTACGGAGTCGTCGATGCTGACTGGGGCGCAAATTTGACCGACAGACGGTCATATTCTGGACAGGCGTTTATATTAGCAGGTGCTATTCAAGCGAACAGGCGAATATCTGTAGGAGTCGTCGATGTGACTAGGGCGCCAATTTGACCGACAGACGGTCATATTCTGGACAGGCGTTTATATTAGCAGGTGCTGCTATAAGTTGGGAGGCACGAAAACAACGCACCGTCGCTTTGTCAAGCACAGAGTCCGAATACTTGGCAATGAGCGAAGCAACGAAGGAGGCCTTATACTTGAAGGCCATACTCAACAGGATTGGCAGAAAATGTGATTCGGTTCTGCTCCTAAACGACAACCAAAGCGCTCAAAAATTGGTTAAAGGCTTTGGTTTTCATCCACGCACAAACACATCGATGTGCGCCACCATTTCATCCAGCAGAAGCACCTGAGTTGCGACATCTAGGTTGAGCTACATGCAGACGGAACAAATGCAGCAGATGTACTAACGAAGGGTCTAAGCAGTGCCAAGCATCATGGTATCATATCTTCATTGGACGTCACTGGTATTTAAGATTAACAGAATTGTTACTTTGAGAGGGCGTGTTGCAAATGTGATTCTATTGTATGCAATGTAACAATCTGGCAACTCTTATTTAGCTTATCTTAAGTTTTGCATTGTTCCTTCATTCGCATGTACTCATATATTCGTCGTTAGACAAATAAAAATCTGTTTGTATACGCTGTGAAACTGTGCGATCGGATCTAGCAAATCCAACAGAATATAAGTTGCATTGGGTCTTCACTAGCTAGGGAATTTACCAGAATTTAAGTCCTATGCTCACGAGATTATTGGAGTTATTTTCGTTTCAATGTCTTATACGAAAACAACAAAACCAATGCAGCTGTATATAATTCCCTCTATCAAACAAAGATTCATATTAGGGGTAGATTTTTTGAATGTTTC
>JAWNMP010000124.1:0-20878 GCA_035043875.1 Drosophila paucipuncta | reverse complement strand
CGTACGCACACACAAGTGCTGCTGAGTGATCCTCCACCTCATGCCAACCTACAATAAAAAGGGTCAGCCATAAATCTATACCCTTCGATCATAAATGTCTCATACGTGATCCCAAATCACACATTTTCCTAAAAAAGGTCACACACCTGTCACTCCCCCACCCAAAAGCAATAAATTAACTCCAATAATGAAGCAATTAAAATTCAAAAGCAATAAACCGCTTCCTGTCATAGAATCCTCATTACCCTACTACTGTGATCGCCAGCCCAATCAGCAAAACATTCGAAAGCCTTTCCACACTTTCTGTAGTGTATTGTTAGCTGCATTGTAGACGCTAAATACAGCTGTTCGCTGTGCGGATCCATGTTCCGTTGAGCCAATTTTGTAACCGAGTGCAAAATATCCAGTCTTGTTATAAGAGCCAGCCATATTAGCTCACCCACTTGTGCTTGGTACGATGTCTTATCCACCTTTTGACATTGGCTTCCATTGCAAGCCGTCTAATACCCAGCGTCCAAGAAACAGCTCTAATGGCCCCTTGTCAACGCATTCAAATGACTTCATAAAATCAGATATAATGCTGACTTAGTCCGATTTCGACTGACAAGCTATAATGAGATCATCAACGTAAACTATGATTAATGCCAAATTATCTCCATTTCGCTTATAAAGGCATTGCCCATTGTCGCATGCAATGAAGCCAATTTCGCGCAAAACGCTGTCGAGCTTAGAGTTCCACTCCCTTCCAGATTGCTTCAACCCATATATCGCATTTTTTTAGCAGAAACACTTTGTCCGTCTGATTCCCTTCAGCATATCCTTGTGGTTGCTTCATATGAACAGTATATCTTAGATCGCTGTTCAGATTCGCCTTACAAACGTCCATTTGCTGTAGGTACAATTGCAACTCTGCTGCTAACGCTAATATTAATCGCACGCTCTCCAGCCTGCAAACCGGTGAAAACGTTTCGGCGTAGTTAACACCATACTGCTGTGCGCATCCTTTTGCCACCAGTCTTGCCTTGAAACGTTGTATTTGGCCGTGAGTACCTCGCTTCAAACTGTAGACCCACTTACAGCCAATTGCACGATGACCTTTCGGTAAGTCTGCCAGCTGCCAGGTTTGATTCGTAATCAATGCCTCATACTCCTTTTGCATCGCTTCTTGCCAAAACGAAACATGCTAACCGCGCGTTGCCTCCTCGTAGGTTGTTGGAATGGGGACATCAATTGTAACCATTGCACTCGTATATTAAATTGCTTCCTTGGACGACCAGGTCTGCCCGTCCTTAGCAATTTCGGTCTTCCAGGTCTAATTCGTGTGATCTGCTCTTCCTCCAGCTTTTGTCATCCGCACTACTTTGATCAGTAGCATCTGAGCGAGATGTGATGTCTTCACCATCATCATCCTCTTCGTCAGTTTGCTCAACTCGATGCCCTACATTTGGCATTTCAAATTTTACCGCTTCGCCCTTTGCATGCTCCAAGCAGCTGACCTCGTCAAAGAGAACATCTCGTTTGTCGACCACTGTCTTGGATTCTGCATCGTAGAGCCGATAGCCTTTCGCCTGCATTGAGTAACCGACCGTGCGGTATTCTTTCCCCTTTGGCTTAAGCTTGCCCTTGTGATGACCCTTGTCCAGTGCAACTGCAACGGAACTAAAAACTTTAAGAGTGCTTATCATTGGTTTCTTACCAGTCCACGCTTCCATTGGTGTCATCTCGATCAGTGCATTTATGACTGCACGATTATGTAAATACACCGCTGTGTTTACTGCCTCTACCCGCAGTGAGTGATCCAATCCTGACTGCTCCAATAAGCATCTAGCCATCTCCACACGTGTACGATTAGCTCGTTCTGCCACGCGAACTTGTGAAAAACCTCGTCTTTTCCTTTGAGGAAATACACAAAAATCCGCCTTGATTTGTCATCAATGAATGTAAGGAAATACTTAGAGCCGCCAAGAGACTTTGCTTCGAAAGGGCCACACACATCAGTGTGCACTAGTACAGAAGTTCTTGCGCTCGGCTTTCTGATGATCCTGGAAATGGCTGCACATGAACCTTATTCAAATTACATGTCCATTCCTCGCACCAGCGCCTTGTTTGTCATTTCACGCAAACTATCATATTTCAGGTGACCATATCTGTTATGGCACAACTCGCTGTCTTACTTAACTGCAGCATAACATCTGTTACGATGACTTTCAAACGTATACAGATTTCCTACTCGTTTAGCCTCGAGTATACATTCGCCGTCTTTAAAGACTCTTGCAGTTGCATCAAAATGTACAATGCACTTCGTTGGTACGGCTTGACCCACAAACATGAAATTGCCTGTCAACTTTGGCACGTACAATACGTTACCTAAGACCAGTGCACACAAATCCGTTTTCAATTTAACTTCGCCTCTGCCTTCGTTTCGGTATGCGCCTCAAAATTTGAAAACATTTGTTTATCACAACACACATGACTTGTTGCTCCACTGTCCAAGCACCAGCCGAATTTCTTAAAACTGCTTGCATCCAATGCGTTCAGTAAGCTGCAATTCTGCTGTCCGCTCTTTATTTAATCATTTTTGGCAATTATTTTGCGACAATTCGCCTTAATATGCACTCTTTCTCCACAGTTGTAACAGCAACCTTTTTCAGTTTCTTCTTTGTAGTGACCTTCGCACTAGCGCTATGCCTCTGTCTAACTGAAAAGGCCTGCGCGACATTGCTGTGCTTTTCTACGCTCTCTTTCCTCTCGCCTTCTTCCTTAAACTTTATATATAAAATTTCAAACGTTGGAAGACTGTCGCGCGTCTCGATGGCGACAACGAAAATCTGGAAGGCTGGAAAGCAAAATAATGACCTTGAGCTCGTCAACTATTGATATTCCAACTCCGGCAAGCTGATCCACGATTTCATTAAATGTGATCAAATAGCTAGCCATGCTTTGCCCCTCCGCCATGCGTGAATTGAGCAACTTTTTGTATAGCGAGACTTTACGAACCGGCCCGCTTGGCTGATGAACTTTGCGCAACTTAGTCCATGTCGCCTTTGACGTTATGCAATTCTTGATGTATCCCAACTGTGATGCCTTAACACTTAGCGTGATCGTTGCCAATGCCTTACGATCCAGCGCACTCCAGTTAATGTTTTCGCCCGCTTCAGACTTCAGTAAATCCCCCGACGCAACTTCCCATAGATCCGCTTGCACCAAAACGCTTCGCATCTGTATGCTCCAAGAATCATAATTATTTTCTTCAAGCTTCTCAATTTGGTACAATGCGCTCATTTTTCTATTTCTGCGACGCAATTTACATTTACATAGACGCAACTGCCGATTTTTTCTTTTTAACACATCCGAGTTCGTAACTCTAGATATCGAGTCAATAAACTTTAACCAATTTTATCAGGCCACGTGCTCTGGGCCCATAACCTAGAGCGAAGTTTCCCCACGTCAAGGAATGCCTGAATAATAATATAAATCGAAGTACCACCAGCATTGTGTACTCAACGAAAGTTTATTTAAGACTTTCGATCTTCTGTTAGTTAACAGTATTGCTATTCATTAATAAGGGACTGTAACATATATGAATGCACGGTTGCATTGAATGTAAATTAACATAATTTTCAACAGAATCAAATCCTTTTTATAAAATCACAAAAAAAAAAAGAGTAAAAGAGCGCTCGCTACGATATATCCTGAACCCAGTTGTTAAATATATAAATATAAAAAGTTTTGCACGAAAATGTGAGCAGGTCTGCAAGCGCTCTCTGCTAACAAAAAAGTGGATATTCATTCATACATACAATTCGGTATCAGAGCCTGCAGAATACACACGAAAACATTTTGATTATCACGTCGTCTTTTCTTACACATGGTCTCGCATATTCATGCATACAGCAAATGCTTGCGGCTGCTGATAGAAATGAGAATATATTTTCGAATATAACTGCTTTCGTTGGGTTTAAGATGAGTCCAACCTACCAATCACCCGTTATTTAGTTCTGACTGGACTATGTCACGGAGCTATTCTTCAAATTTGCTTTGTGCTATGGTAAGAATGTTATCGGCATAACTCTGTCATTAAATATCCCTGTTTGCAAGTCTATTAAGTAGTTCATCTACTAACAAACTCCAGAGTGGCGGAGACAATACCACTTGAGGACAGCATTTAGTGGTTGGGACTGTTACAGTGCTATCATGTGTTGATGCCGTGGCTTGAAGTCGCTTATTGTTACTTTTTATTATCAACTTCCGCATTTAAAGTACGTCGCAGCTGATAAGGTGCTATTTATAATTATGTAGAATTAACGTGTCCTATTACAGATATGTTGTCTATAAAAAAGAAAATGTGGATTGGCCCACCGAAGCTCAAGAGGCGAGGGAAAGCTTAAAAAAATACTCACTTCTGCCCCTGTTTTACAAAACACCGATTTTACGAAAAAAAAAATGTATATTCACAGTGATCCGAGCAACTATGAATGGAGTGGTCTTTGTCAAGTTATCGCTGGAAAATGAGAAAGTACCCTCTCGTTTATGTCCAAAATTGGGTCGTATCCAAAGAAATTATAGTATGACAAAGACAGAATGCTTTGCCATTATCTACGCAGTTCAAAGGCAATGATTGGAGAGGGAGAGAGAGAGAAAGAGAGAGAGCTGCACAAAGAGAGCGCTCTACAGAGAGCGCTGCTAACGCTGGCTGCTGAGTTTAAACTACACTTAACATAATGTGGATATGTGGATATTAAGACTAACAATAAGCTATTTATTAAGTCACGCAGGGCTCTAAATTCAAACATGTTAACAATTCATAATCAATTAAAGATCTTTGCTGCTGCTAGCTTATCGATCGTTTTTATAACTCGTTGTGGGAAGATTTAGCGGTGGCTTCAAACCTTAATTTTCGGTAATCGATCGTTAGTTGCTCTTGTTGCGAAAAGGTAAAGCAATTGGCTTAAAACCTTCAATAAACAAAGTGTTGCTAGAAAAGACTAAGCGTTTGGCTTCTAGACTAAGTATATTTGAATAAACTTTGTAACGTGGAAATAACTGTGTTATTAATCAGAAAAATAAAGCAACCAAAAAGCTGATGGCGCAAACATCTTTCGGCTATTTCGTGTGCATAACGTTCTTCATTGCATCAATCACCCATGGCGGTGATTATTGACTCCTAAAACAATTGTCATTGTTAGAAGAGCACATAATGCCAATACAACGTACCAACTTAGCATAGCTGCGCAAAAGATGTGCAAAAAATATTCATCAAGCGTATGACCGTAATGTAGGGCAGTATGACTTGCGGTGTAAGTCTGCACTTAAGCGCGAAAAACCGAATTTATAAAAAATCTTTTAATCTGATACCAGGGAAAATTTTTTTTTTAATTTTTGGAACATGGAGTTGCAGAAAAACGAAAACATCGATCTGCAAGTTTTTTTTGATAGTTAATAGCACGTGAAAGCTGCGTCGTTTAGACAGTTCGATGCAAAAACAAGAGAACTGGTACCTCTATACACATTTATAATATATATTAATAATTAAAACAAAAAAAAAAAAAAAGACAAGCCTAAATAAAGTGGAAACCTCAACAAAGAAAAACTTTATTTCGAAGATTGGGCGACCCAAGTCACCCGGTGGTACGGCCTTAACCTCTGAAAATGTGAAGGTAGAGTCGATACTTCTTAGTAATCTGCCTTCCAAGTTTGGTAACTGTAGTTATTAAATTGCGAGAGATATAGGCCTTAATCGTTTTTAGGTCCGAGAGTGGGAGTAGTCCAAAAGTATTTTTTCGAATTTCTTAAGAGTCTTATTATCAATAAACCTCTCAGATTTGATGACTCTAACTTTTAAATTGTGAGATATATTGTCTTATCGATTTACGAGTACACTAACTGGTGTATCAGTTTAGGGAGGCGGAGTTGGCATGGACTTCCAATTTTTGCTTTGGCTTTATTGATTTGCGAATATCGATTTTATCGGTTTCCTAGTCCCTAAGTGGACGTTGC
Source organism: Drosophila paucipuncta (assembly GCA_035043875.1). Classification (NCBI taxonomy): domain Eukaryota; kingdom Metazoa; phylum Arthropoda; class Insecta; order Diptera; family Drosophilidae; genus Drosophila; species Drosophila paucipuncta. The sequence continues at coordinate 14,881 of JAWNMP010000124.1, read as the reverse complement.
ACACTAATTTTTACATTTTGTCTGTCGGGAGCACATACCAGTATGTGTGTCGAAAAAAGTATCGTTCATACAGACGGACAGACAGATAGACAGAATAACGGTCATTGCACAAAACCAAAAAAAATGCCAAAAAGTTTAAAATACATACAAACAAAGGACAAATTTAAAAGTTCATAACTAAAAATCAATGGTAAAGTTATCACAGTTTATAATAATTTATATATGTTGAAATATGTTTGAATTTCACAGCAACGATTAATACTTGAGTATCGATTAATATCGAAACTCTGGTCATACAAAATTGCTGTCAATTCAAACATATTTCAACAAGTAAAGACAAGTAGAAACTGCGTGTGACTCTTCATTTTTGCCACGTTATTTAAAAACAAGTTATTGGCACAGGGCCATGAAGAGTAGTATTAGCTAATTTTTATTGCTATAATAATAATATAATAAACATGAGTGGACAATGATTAGATGCCATCGATAAGTTGGTGCATATGAAAAGTGTACTGGTGCATAATGAGTTATGTTAGCGGAAGAATTGTTAGTGGAAGAATTGTGAAATCGGAGAGGTAAACTTCGGCTGAAAAAGCTGAGTTTGATACGCATGACGAAAAAGCATTAGCCAGCATACTGCTGGGTTTAAAAGCGTCACAGATAAGTTTCATTAAGAACTGTGTTTCGGCAAAAGAAGCTTGGGATAAGCTCGCCGGTGTGTATCAGCCGCGTGGACCTGCCAAAGAAATTACGTTGTTTCGAAAATTGCTTCGGTTAAGCTTGTCAGAGATTTCGGCTGTGCAAAATTACTTAAATGAGTTTCCGATGTAGTGGGCAATTGAAATTGAAATTTCTGAAGACATTTTGACAATTTTGTTATCGGGACTTGGAAAAAGTTTTGTAAATTTTGGCGTCGCGATCGAAACGTGATAGCTGTTGCTATAATTGTCTGACCTTAAAATCAAAATTATTGAAGAAAGCTAGAGACAAAAAATAAGCAACGAAGAACAACAGTGTACAGCAAGCGTTTGTGTCCCGTACAAAAAAGCAGAGCAAGCAAGAAAGTAGGTAATTTTATTGATCAGTGCAAAGAAAGAATAAATGACAAAGGAAAGAAGAAGACAACGACGCAAAACGATCGTTCGCTATACTCACGAGTGTGCAGAGTAACAGTAAAGTGGCAAAATCGATGTGTTGTCCGCCACTGTCCAGGGCGCCACTGCTCACATGTGTTGTGACTTTAAATAGCACAATAAAAAAATTCTTCTCGACGGCATTGGTACTCTGCGTGTAAATTCGGGAAATTTTGACATTGAATTAAAAAACGTTTTGAACGTATAGATGATTGCAAATAAACTTTATGTTTGTTTTAAAAGCCATGGCAAAAGGGTATAAGGTGGTGTTTGAGAGAGAGAGAGAGAGACATAATAAAAAACACTCAAAATGTGACAATACTGGAGGCCACTAATTGTAGTGACTTATTTACGATTGATGTGAAAATAGAAAAAATGTATGTCCTCAAATGCAAGCTGCATTTGAAATGGAAATGAAATAATCGTTTAGGCCATCAAAATATGGCATGTTCAAAGAAAATGGCAAGTGATGAGATTGTGCACAGTTTGAAATCGATCAAGAAAAACATAGACTTGAAAGGCCATGTGTGCGAAACTTGCGCGAAAAGCAAAATATGCGAAAAAGGAAGCGTTTATGCTTGTGCATACAGACATATGTGGACCAATCACTACGACGTCTACCGGAAGGGCGCGGTACTTTGCGACATATATCGACGATTATTCGCGTTATACTTTTGTGTATTTCTTGAAGTCGCGGGACCAAATACTAAAATCGTTTAAAGAGTTTGTAGTTTTTTCCGACTGACAATGCGGTAAAAAGCTAAAAGCAATCCGCAGCGATAAAGGTCGTGAGTCGTGAATTCAACCAATTCTTATCGGAAAACGACATAAAAGGAGAGCTGACGGTTCCGGATGCCCCGCAACAGAGCAGTGGTGCAGAACGCCCAAATCGCACGCTAGTTGAAATTGTCAGGAGTATGTTGATATATTCTGGTGCGAAAGAGAGCCTATGAGGAGAGGCAGTACAGACTGCTGCCTATTTGCGCAATAGGTAGGACACACCTGTTTTACAAAACACCGATTTTACGAAGAAAAAAATGTATCTTCACTGTGATGCGAGCAAATATGAAAGGAGTGGTCCTTGTCCAGTTATCGCAGGAAAATGATAAAATACAAAAATTGGGTCGTACCCAAACAAATTATAGTGTGACAGAAAGAAAATGATTAGCCATTATCTACGCAGTTAAAAGCCAATGATTTTAATGTGTTTTTAACGAAATTTCGAATAATACATTTATATTCAGCCCAATATCCTGAAGAACGTGTAACTCTCTCTCTCGCTCTCTGTTAGCAGCAGTTCGTGCATATCTTAAAACTGAACAAGCATAGTGGGAGGTTAAACAACTCACTAGCTATTTATCAAGAGAGGGACAGAGAGAGAGAGAGAGAGAGGGAGAGAGAGAGAGAGGGAGCTGCACAAAGAGAGTGCTCTACAATGAGAACGCTGCTAACGCTGGCTGCTGCAGTTTAAACTGCACTTAACATAATGTGGATATGTGGATATTAAGACTAACAATAAGCTATTTATATTAAGCCACGCAGGGCTCTAAATTCAAAAATGTTAATAATTCATAATCAATTAAAGATCTTTGCTGGTTTAGCGGTGGCTTCAAACCTTCTTTTTCGGTAATCGATCGTTAGTTGCTCTTGTTGTGAAAAGGTAAAGTAATTGGCTTCGAACCTTTAAACATTATTTGGGTTAGACATAATAACCCTTGGCGGTGATTATCGACTCCTAAAACAATTGTCACTGTTACATAGACGCAACTGCCGATTTTTTCTTTTAACACATCCGAGTTCGTAACTCTAGATATCGAGTCAATAAACTTTAACCAATTTTATCAGGCCACGTGCTCTGGGCCCATAACCTAGAGCGAAGTTTCCCCACGTCAAGGAATGCCTGAATAATAATATAAATCGAAGTACCACCAGCATTGTGTACTCAACCGAAAGTTTATTTAAGACTTTCGATCTTCTGTTAGTTAACAGTATTGCTATTCATTAATAAGGGACTTAACATATATATGAATGCACGGTTGCATTGAATGTAAATTAACATAATTTTCAACAGAATCAAATCCCTTTTTATAAAATCACAAAAAAAAAAGAGTAAAACGGAGCGCTCGCTACGATATATCCTGAACCAAGTTGTTAAATATATAAATATAAAAGGTTTTGCACGAAAATGTGAGCAGGTCTGCAAGCGCTCTCTGCTAACAAACAAGTGGATATTCATTCATACATACAATTCGGTATCAGAGCTCTGCAGAATACACACAAAAACATTTTGATTATCACGTCGTCTCTTTCCTACACATGGTCTTGCATATTCATGCATACAGCAAATGATTGCGGCTGCTGATAGAAATGAGAATATATTTTCGAATATAACTTGGTAACTAATAGGCTTCCTGAAAGACATATTTGCCTCTTCTTTGTAACTTGTGCTCTCTGGTGAAGGAGACGATGACTGCTTTGGTAGGGTTTAGGATGAGTCCAACCCTTACACCAGTCACCCGTTACCTTTAGTTCTGACTGGACTATGTCACGGAGCTATTCTTCAAATTTGCTTTGTGCTATGGTAAGAATGTTATCGGCATAACTCTGTCATTAAATATCCCTGTTTGCAAGTCTATTAAGTAGTTCATCTACTAACAAACTCCAGAGTGGCGGAGACAATACCACTTGAGGACAGCATTTAGTGGTTGGGACTGTTACAGTGCTATCATGTGTTGATGCCGTGGCTTGAAGTCGCTTATTGTTACTTTTTATTATCAACTTCCGCATTTAAAGTACGTCGCAGCTGATAAGGTGCTATTTATAATTATGTAGAATTAACGTGTCCTATTACAGATATGTTGTCTATAAAAAAGAAAATGTGGATTGGCCCACCGAAGCTCAAGAGGCGAGGGAAAGCTTAAAAAAATACTCACTTCTGCCCCTGTTTTACAAAACACCGATTTTACGAAAAAAAAAATGTATATTCACAGTGATCCGAGCAACTATGAATGGAGTGGTCTTTGTCAAGTTATCGCTGGAAAATGAGAAAGTACCCTCTCGTTTATGTCCAAAAAATTGGGTCGTATCCAAAGAAATTATAGTATGACAAAGACAGAATGCTTTGCCATTATCTACGCAGTTCAAAGGCAATGATTGAGAAAGAGAGAGAGAGAGAAAGAGAGAGAGAGCTGCACAAAGAGAGCGCTCTACAGAGAGCGCTGCTAACGCTGGCTGCTGGAGTTTAAACTACACTTAACATAATGTGGATATGTGGATATTAAGACTAACAATAAACTATTTATATTAAGCCACGCAGGGCTCTAAATTGAAAAATGTTAACAATTCATAATCAATTAAAGATCTTTGCTGCTGCTAGCTTATCGATCGTTTTTATAACTCGTTGTGGGAAGATTTAGCGGTGGCTTCAAACCTTAATTTTCGGTAATCGATCGTTAGTTGCTCTTGTTGCGAAAAGGTAAAGCAATTGGCTTAAAACCTTCAATAAACAAAGTGTTGATAGAAAAGACTAAGCGTTTGGCTTCTAGACTAAGTATATTTGAATAAACTTTGTAACGTGGAAATAACTTCGTGTTATTAATCAGAAAATAAAGCAACCAAAAAGCTGATGGCGCAAACATCTTTCGGCTATTTCGTGTGCATAACGTTCTTCATTGCATCAATCACCCATGGCGGTGATTATTGACTCCTAAAACAATTGTCATTGTTAGAAGAGCACATAATGCCAATACAACGTACCAACTTAGCATAGCTGCGCAAAGATGTGCAAAAAAATATTCATCAAGCGTATGACCGTAATGTAGGGCAGTATGACTTGCGGTGTAAGTCTGCACTTAAGCGCGAAAAAACCGAATTTATAAAAAATCTTTTAATCTGATACCAGGAAAATTTTTTTTTTAATTTTTGGAACATGTGAGTTGCAGAAAAACGAAAACATCGATCTGCAAGATTTTTTTTTTATAGTTAATAGCACGTGAAAGCTGCGTCGTTTAGACAGTTCGATGCAAAAACAAGAGAACTGGTACCTCTATACACATTTATAATATATATTAATAATTAAAACAAAAAAAAAAAAGACAAGCCTAAATAAAGTGGAAACCTCAACAAAGAAAAACTTTATTTCGAAGATTGGGCGACCCAAGTCACCCGGTGGTACGGCCTTAACCTCTGAAAATGTGAAGGTAGAGTCGATACTTCTTAGTAATCTGCCTTCCAAGTTTGGTAACTGTAGTTATTAAATTGCGAGAGATATAGGCCTTAATCGTTTTTAGGTCCGAGAGTGGGAGTAGTCCAAAAGTATTTTTTCGAATTTCTTAAGAGTCTTATTATCAATAAACCTCTCAGATTTGATGACTCTAACTTTTAAATTGTGAGATATATTGTCTTATCGATTTACGAGTACACTAACTGGTGTATCAGTTTAGGAGGCGGAGTTGGCATGGACTTCCAATTTTTGCTTTGGCTTTATTGATTTGCGAATATCGATTTTATCGGTTTCCTAGTCCCTAAGTGGACGTTGCACACTAATTTTTACATTTTGTCTGTCGGGAGCACATACCAGTATGTGTGTCGAAAAAAGTATCGTTCATACAGACGGACAGACAGATAGACAGAATAACGGTCATTGCACAAAACCAAAAAAAATGCCAAAAAGTTTAAAATACATACAAACAAAGGACAAATTTAAAAGTTCATAACTAAAAATCAATGGTAAAGTTATCACAGTTTATAATAATTTATATATGTTGAAATATGTTTGAATTTCACAGCAACGATTAATACTTAGAGTATCGATTAATATCGAAACTCTGGTCATACAAAATTGCTGTCAATTCAAACATATTTCAACAAGTAAAGACAAGTAGAAACTGCGTGTGACTCTTCATTTTGCCACGTTATTTAAAACAAGTTATTGGCACAGGGCCATGAAGAGTAGTATTAGCTAATTTTTATTGCTATAATAATAATATAATAAACATGAGTGGACAATGATTAGATGCCAACGATAAGTTGGTGCATATGAAAAGTGTACTGGTGCATAATGAGTTATGTTAGCGGAAGAATTGTTAGCGGAAGAATTGTGAAATCGGAGAGGTAAACTTCGGCTGAAAAAGCTGAGTTTGATACGCATGACGAAAAAGCATTAGCCAGCATACTGCTGGGTTTAAAAGCGTCACAGATAAGTTTCATTAAGAACTGTGTTTCGGCAAAAGAAGCTTGGGATAAGCTCGCCGGTGTGTATCAGCCGCGTGGACCTGCCAAAGAAATTACGTTGTTTCGAAAATTGCTTCGGTTAAGCTTGTCAGAGATTTCGGCTGTGCAAAATTACTTAAATGAGTTTCCGATGTAGTGGGCAATTGAAATTGAAATTTCTGAAGACATTTTGACAATTTTGTTATCGGGACTTGGAAAAAGTTTTGTAAATTTTGGCGTCGCGATCGAAACGTGATAGCTGTTGCTATAATTGTCTGACCTTAAAATCAAAATTATTGAAGAAAGCTAGAGACAAAAAATAAGCAACGAAGAACAACAGTGTACAGCAAGCGTTTGTGTCCCGTACAAAAAAGCAGAGCAAGCAAGAAAGTAGGTAATTTTATTGATCAGTGCAAAGAAAGAATAAATGACAAAGGAAAAGAAGAAGACAACGACGCAAAACGATCGTTCGCTGTACTCGTGAGTGTGCAGAGTAACAGTAAAGTGACAAAATCGATGTGTTGTCCGCCACTGTCCAGGGCGCCACTGCTCACATGTGTTGTGACTTTAAATAGCACAATAAAAAATTCTTCTCGACGGCATTGGTACTCTGCGTGTAAATTCGGGAAATTTTGACATTGAATTAAAAAACGTTTTGAACGTATAGATAATTGCAAATAAACTTTATGTTTGTTTTAAAAGCCATGGCAAAAGGGTATAAGGTGGTGTTTGAGAGAGAGAGAGAGAGCCATAAAAAAAAAACACTCAAAATGTGACAATACTGGATGCCACTATTGTAGTGACTTATTTACGATTGATGTGAAAATGGAAAAATGTATGTCCTCAAATGCAAGTGCATGAAATGGAAATGAATTCGTTTAGCCATCAAAATATGGCAGTTCAAAGAAGATGGCAAGTGATGAGATTGTGCACGGTTTGAAATCGATCAAGAAAAACATAGACTTGAAAGGCCATGTGTGCGAAACTTGCGCGAAAAGCAAAATATGCGAAAAGGAAGCGTTTATGCTTGTGCATACAGACATATGTGGACCAATCACTACGACGTCTACCGGAAGGGCGCGGTACTTTGCGACATATATCGACGATTATTCGCGTTATACTTTTGTGTATTTCTTGAAGTCGCGGGACCAAATACTAAATCGTTTAAAGACTTTGTAGAGTTAGCCGACAGACAATGCGGTAAAAAGCTAAAAGCAATCCGCAGCGATAAAGGTCGTGAGTCGTGAATTCAACCAATTCTTATCGGAAAACGACATAAAAGGAGAGCTGACGGTTCCGGATGCCCCGCAACAGAGCAGTGGTGCAGAACGCCCAAATCGCACGCTAGTTGAAATTGTCGTAGTTATATATTCTGGTGCGAAAGAGAGCATATGAGGAGAGGCAGTACAACGCTGCCTATTTGCGCAATAGGTAGGACACACCTGTTTTACAAAACACCGATTTTACGAAGAAAAAAATGTATCTTCACTGTGATGCGAGCAAATATGAAAGGAGTGGTCCTTGTCCAGTTATCGCAGGAAAATGATAAAATACAAAAAATTGGGTCGTACCCAAAGAAATTATAGTGTGACAGAAAGAGAATGCTTAGCCATTATCCACGCAGTTCAAAGCCAATGATTTTAATGTGTTTTTAACGAAATTTCGAATAATACATTTATATTCAGCCCAATATCCTGAAGAACGTGTAACTCTCTCTCTCGCTCTCTGTTAGCAGCAGTTCGTGCATATCTTAAAACTGAACAAGCATAGTGGGAGGTTAAACAACTCACTAGCTATTTATCGAAATAGCGACGCCTTATCAGAGAGAGACGAGAGAGTAGACGAGAGCTGCACAAAGAGAGTGCTCTACAATGAGAGCCCTGCTAACGCTGGCTGCTGCAGTTTAAACTGTACTTAACATAATGTGGATATGTGGAAATTAAGACTAACAATAAGCTATTTATATTAAGCCACGCAGGGCTCTAAATTCAAAAATGTTAATAATTCATAATCAATTAAAGATCTTTGCTGGTTTAGCGGTGGCTTCAAACCTTCTTTTTCGGTAATCGATCGTTAGTTGCTCTTATTGTGAAAAGGTAAAGTAACTGGCTTCGAACCTTTAAACATTATTTGGGTTAGACATAATAACCCTTGGCGGTGATTATCGACTCCTAAAACAATTGTCACTGTTAGAAGAGCACATAATGCCACCACAACGTACCAACTTAGCATAGCTGCGCAAAGATGTGCAAAAAAATATTCATCAAGCCTACCGTAATGTAGTGCAGTATAACTTGCGGTGTAAGCCTGAATCTCTTAAGGATGGCCAAGAATTCTCTCGAAGGAGTTCTGCTCTTATCAAATTTTCACATAACTTCAACGCTAAATTAGGACCGCAATTTGTACAATGTCTCATCAAGAGAAAACTTTGCAACAGTTTTTATCTCTTATCATGTACGTGAAATTGGAACTTATCACGCAAAATATATTCGCATCTAATTCTGTTAATTTTCCATCTTTCGTGTCATACTATCGTGCGGTGTAATGGTCAGTAAGCCACATAAGAAATATAGAGTTGCAGCACTAAAAAGATAAACAAAGCAGTCCACTTAAGCGCAAAAAAAACTGAATTTATAAAAAATATTTTCTTCATTGGAGCAGAAGGTGCGATTTCGTGTGAGTCTAAGAAGCAAAGTCTAGAATCTTTGAGCAGTACTGAAGCTGAATACATTGCATTATCAACTGCGTCGAGAGCGACAATGTGTCTCAATAAATTGTTACATGAGATGGGATTTAAAGTAACTAAATCTGTATTATTATATTGCGACAATCAAAGCGCAAAATGTGTAGCTAAAAAACCAAAGTTGCATAATCGTAGCAAACGTATTGATTTGTATTGATATTTGTTGAATATCACAGCAATGATTTATACTTAAGTATCGCTATATCGATTAATATCGAAGCTCTGGTCACACATAAATTGTGTTATTTTTCTGGATTGTATTCTTATAAGTTTAGTTGCTCTCGATTCAAACATATTTCAACAAGTAAATTCGCACTCGCGGATAATGAAGATAATCCATAATTAGAAACTGCATTTGATTCTTAATTTTGCCACGTAATTTACAATAATATATATAAGTAAGAAAATAATAACTGGTCTAAGAACTTGTGGGATGGTTCGGATGGGGCTGAGCTAGGCCACCGGGCGGGTCGCGGGTTGCGACTAGCGAACGGCCTCCCCTCGGGGAGGTTAGCTACGAATAATATGAGATTCCTCGTAAATAAGCAGTTCCGGACAAACAGCGGGTGCGATAATGTTGGTCGTACCGATAAGGCGCTTGTTTTACCGCCTTTCAAAGTATAGCCTCACACATCACAGAAGAGGCTACTACCAGCAGATGGATACTTGCACTGCTACGGTCCAGGCAAGCCACGGCATCACTACATGATAGCAATGTAACAGTCCTAATCACAAGAGGCTGTCCCCAAGGAGGGGTGTTGTCTCCGCTACTCTGGAGGCTGTTAGTAGACGAACTACTAAACAGACTTGTTAACAGTGGTATTCAATGTCAATGATATGCCGATGACATTGTTATCATAGCGCGAGGCAAATTTGAAGAATCATTTTGTGACATAGAGCAGTCAGGGCTAAGGATAACGTATGACTGGTGTATGGATGTTGGACTCAACCTAAACCCTACGAAAACAGTCATCGTCCCCTTTACCAGGCGACATAAGTTACAGAGGATGAGACAAATATGGCTCTCAGGGACCCTACTAGAATCGAGTAGGGAGGTCAAATACCTGGCGGTCACCTTTGACAGCAGGCTTAACTTTGGCACCCATGTGCAAAACACGATATTAAAGGGATCCTGGGCGCTTTACACATGTCGTAGTATTGCCGGCAAATCATGAGGTACATCTCCAAGGATACTAAGATGGCTATACCTAATGGTAGTAAGACCCATGTTAACATATGGAGTGGTAGCATGGGGTGACAGGGCGCGGCTGACCGCCGTGAAGAAACAACTACAGAAGTTGCAAAGAATGGCCTGCGTATGCATGACAGGAGCCATGCGCACCTGCCCAACAATGGCCCTTGAAGCCTTGATGGAGCTCACACCACTCCACCATATCATAAGGCTCAAGCAGAAAGCCACACTTCTAAGGATATGGGCAGAAGGAGTTGGGGGCAACAATATCCTACGCCATAAAGATGCCCAACTCCTTTCAAACGAACTGCCCCTGCTGATGCAACCTAGGGACGAAATGGTAGCCGAATATATATTCGAGTGAAATTTCACAGTTCGTATGAGTAGCAAAAGGGAATGGACAACTCTAGATGAAGTCCATCCCATGAAACCGCACACAATAAAATGGTACACCGATGGATCACTCACGAATCAGGGCACGGGTCTTGGAGTGGTGGGTCCTCGGGTATCATACCATGAATCCCTGGGAACGCACACCAGCATATTTCAGGCTGAGGTGCATGCGATAGGGAGATGTGCGGATTTCAAAATATAATGCAACTATCGGAATACGGATATATCCATCCTATCCGACAGTCAAGCAGCATTGAACGCCATAATGGGGACTAAGATTACATCGAAGGTAATCCATGAGGTTCGTTCGAAGCTAGATCTACTTGGGACTCACAACAGGCTCACCCTAAGATGGGTCCCGGGTCACAGGGCGGGAAACGAGGCTGCTGGCAAGTAAGCAAGAATGGGGGCAGGAAGGACCCTAAAAAAGAGCTGGTCAGAGGCAGTAGGACTCCGACAAGCCAGATGTCTCCTAGGTGGTTATAATCCTGTACGTTTTAAATAGATTATAACCATGGGAAAGAACAGCCTTAGGATACTAACTGGTCTATTGACAGGACACTGTAGGCTAAGGAGTCACATGACAAAATTGGGTATACATAGTAGCGATCTCTGCAGGTTTTGGGAAAGAGAGGAGGAGTCCTCGATGCACATCCTTGCAGAATGTGTCGCCTTAATTAGAAGAAGATGCAGCATCCTAGGGGCGCATGTCTTGAATTGCGAAGACATAGTAGACCTCAACCCAACAAAGATCATCACGTTCGTAAGGGAGTTGTGGCTGATCGAAGAGCTATAAGCTCAATAGATTCACCCCCCCCCCCCCCCCCCCCCCCCCCCCCAATAATAATTATGTGTTGTACTGAACAAAAAATGTATAAGACAATGGCCTATGAACACACCACCATACTTCTTCTTTTTAATAATATACATTTATATATTTATTATATCTAATTTGTAACGGACCTATTTACTTGGTCATGTTTTAGCTAAGCTAAAACTCAGTAGAGCTGCGGGTTCGAGCAACAAAATGCATTATTGCGTATGCCACATTGTTAATTGTCAGTCGATATATATATTAAAACTTGCTTTATTCACTTATGTTACTTGCGATTACACTTGTTGGGTTTATTTGCTTAATGACTGCCCGCTCCGTGTCGCTTATATGTTCGCGCAGCGCCGCGTATATTTTTGCACAGTCACTCGTGTTTAATTGCACAGTCCCGCGTGTATATGCGCGCAGCCTCTCGTGCTTATTTGTTTATTGCTCCCGCAATACTCGTCAAACACTAACGGCACATGTCCTGATGGACATGTGTGTCAGACATGTTCAAATGGCTGAACACCTGCGTTAGAAAGGAGAGGGCGAAAGAGAGCGAATTCGCCTCAACTGCATGTTGTGAGGGCGCATATAACATGCTCATGGGCATTTCGAATGCCCATTCATGAACATACATATATATATATGTTTATAATCATAAACATACATATACATGCATGCTCACAAGTGCATGGTTCTATGGCTCCTCACAAATTATATGTCTATAAGGGCGAAAACGGGAATCTTTTTAAAATTGTTATAACAGGTGAGAAAACAACGGGACTACCAAATACAGAGATTGTATCATTAGTTTCTATTTGGATAGGGGCATTCTGTTGTTGGTGAATACACCATTCTGTCGGTTTTTCGACCGACGCTGAATCCAAACTTTGCATTGTGGCTTACACACGTTTAGACCACCACAACCATAGCAAAATATGCAGCGCTGGTTAAGACAATTCTCCCATACGTGTCCCTGCACATTACAATTCCAAAAGTAATATTAGAATGATGAATAGCATCGATCTCTTCTTCTCCATTAACATCACAGCTCGGCTCAGCTTACATTTCAAGTTCTTCCACGGCTTAAACTTGTCGGCGTTGCAATAGTTGCATCGTTCTGGAAGCTCCTTAGCGGCGATTGTTCAGCTCACTTACTAAATTTTCGTGCATCTGCACTAATCTTCGCAACTGACATACAAAATGTTCTGGTTGATATAAAAACTGACGACGTGCTTCCGGCAACAAATTATCTTAAAGAATTTCAATCCACTCCTCTTCTTCGATTCGAACAAATGATTTATCTTGTAACGAACACTAACAATGTCGTCTCGGCTTGCACACCCTGTCTACTATTTGGGGCGGCCTTGCTCAGGAAATTTGGCGTGGGTATTGTGCGCCTAAACAAACGGTGCTACACTAATAATTTCGTAGACAGGGAAGAACGGGATAAGGAATGTGAGCCATACAAATGGAACGGACTGATGTCGCTTATAGCCTATCTAAAGTTGGAGAACTAAGTTGTTATAGTTCTCCTTCTTCACCAACCTTGTATGAATCTATCGCAGTTTCGGATCCTACCCTATGAAGCCTGCGGTGCTACAAACCTAAGGTGCCTTTAATAAAAACAAATTATTCCATGCTTATATTTCTATAATTTAATTAAAGTTAAATACAAAGGACAATTCATGATAATGGGATTCAATAAGGACGTTGTAACTTCATTGTAAATTATTGCTCTTATACTCATTATAATCTTATTAATTTTATACTATTAGGAATATCAATACTTATGCAGTTGAATGCATGAACAAAATTCTATGGGCGCTTTAGTTACCACTATTGCATCTCCGATGCCAAAACATCCGGCTACGCCGTACTTACTACCATATCATCCTTAGCGATCCATCGATATCAGCAGGCCTATCGACGTAGACGATCTGTAGGCGGTGATAATTAGAGTCAAAGGTGCAAAATGGATACAAAGCGCTCACTAGAAAATATTGTACAGATTTATAAGTATATAATATTATTTAGAACTAAAATTAATTTTTTTCCTTTTTTTTATACTCTATCCTGCTATGCGGTGACTTCAAGACACAGGGGTTATTGTACTGTTGTTGTAGTTGTTCTTCTGTTGTTGTTATTGTTAGTCTTGTTATTGTTGTTGTAGTTGTTCTTCTGTTGTTGTTATTGTTGCTCTTGTTATTGTTGTTGTAGTTGTTCTTCTGTTGTTGTTATTGTTGCTCTTGCTATTGTTGTTGTAGTTGTTCTTCTGTTGTTGTTATTGTTGCTCTTGTTATTGTTGTTGTAGTTGTTCTTCTGTTGTTGTTATTAAGCCGCGTTGAGCAGCCCTGAATAGACGCTGGCAACGCTTCTCCGCTGAATTCGGCTTGATTTTATTTTTAACAAAATCTATAGCCGAGCACAAAAGAGATACAACTTTAAAGTCTACTCACAATTACTATGCTTCGGAAATACTCACAATGAGGTATAAGAACAGAAGAAGGGGCATCGGTGGCCAGTTCCGTGGTCGATGGTGTATTGTGGTGCGGTGCAATGATTGGATGTGGTGTGCTTGCAGTATTTGCAGGGTACCGACAGTATGCACTTTTGGCTAGTTTGCAATGCCTTGCCGGTCCACCCAACACTCGAAACACGTGAACTGCCAAAATCCCGGTAATGAGTCGAAATTTCATTAAATTCAATTGCCGTCGGGTATGACCGGCCTTCAGTGTTGTGGTATCCGTAATATCGCACTTTAAATTTTATCCCAGCTTCGGATGTTTGACGATTGTATTTGTTTTACCACGTGCAAATTTTCACGTAAAACAAACACAATTTCTTTTGTTTCTTGCTTCGACAGCATGCGGAAGAATAAAATGCATTCAGAAAACGCAAGCGCAGTTGACAGTTCAAGAGCGAAAGTTCGCGTTCGAAAGCTCTCTAACGCACCATATGCTGCACCAGCTAATCTAGACCAGCTGCTTAAGTTTAATGTTATGTGCAGTGTTTTGTAAATGTCTAGCTGATTATTCGCGCCGTTACACCACAGGTCTGATCTACTTCTATTAGAGAAAGATAAGAGCTGATAAAAATTTCAAACGGATGCGAATAGGAAGTGCTAGCTACCAAATGTCTTTTGCATGAAAATTTCCTAGCTCTTTTCCATTCATATCCTCTAGGAGGTAAATCGATCGGTCCAGTTTTTCCTTGATTCGAGCCTTAGTGCCGATAGGAGCTAGCTTAGAGCAATAATTAGCTGCAGCTTTGCTCAAAGAAAAATTTATTTTGATCACTTCTTGACCTATTTCAAATGCTCGTGTCTGTGATCGTAAATTATACGATCGCTGGTTTCTGTCGTAAGCCCTCTTGAGGTGTTTATCTACATC
>JAWNMP010000123.1:0-48744 GCA_035043875.1 Drosophila paucipuncta | reverse complement strand
CATAAAGCGTTTTTTATGCAAACATGAAACTTCAGATCTGGGCGGTGTTTAAACTATTTAATTTAGCAACTTTTTATATGACCGAAACAAGAGCGCGCGTCTGGCTTGCTTGAATCTCCAATTCAGACTCTTCGATAGTGATAACTATCGATATTTACCAAAATTACAACTAAGGGCTTACATAAGTGAATAAGATTTAACAGAGTTATGTTACGTAGCGATAAAATAACAAATTAACAGCTGAACATTCATTGTCAGTTGTATTTAAATTAGTTTGACCAAACATCCCGGCCACCTTAAAAGGATCTGCTTTCAACACATCAAGCCTCCATCGGTAAGATAGCCAATTTGTATATTGATCGGCAGCAGATGCCATTGGCTGTACGAAGATGAACAACTCGAACATGACCATCCTTTCCAGGCACAAGTGATTCGATGCGGCCGAGCTTCCATTGCTGAGGCGGAAGATTGTCGTCCTGGATTATGACCATGGTTCCAATAGCGAGATTTGCCGACGATGATGTCCATTTGGTTCGAGCACGAAGCTCGTGAATATAATCTGATGACCAACGACGCCAAATTGCTGTTTAGTAGCGGTTATCACTTCAAACCGCTCCAAATTGTTGAGATGAGGCGTTGCTATCGTGCGTTCAGGAAGCGTCCGAAGCGATTTTCCAACTAAAAAGTGTCCATTTGTTTGACTGCCGGAACTGCTGCTGCCGCCGTTGATGACGAGCTTCTTGGGTGAGGCTGGTGCGGATGTTGATGTGGAAGCGGGCGCCCATGAACTGCTGCCCTTGAGCGAGTGAATCGAATGCGGCGTCGATTTGCCGCTGCTGCTGTCCGGATTGATTTTGGGGACATTCTCCTTGCTGCTGGCACTGTCCCGTCCACCATTGTTATTTTGCTCCTTGGCACTCGGACTGCGAGCGCATTGTACTGTGGATTCAGCGAGGGGTAGAGGGGATTCTCGAGCTGAAGCATTGATCTCCTGCACTTCATCATCATGGCCGGCGGGGGATTCCACTTTGGGTCGCTTGGCCAGCTGCACAGGCTGGAACGGACTGAGGCGCTGCTGTTGTTCCGACTGATTCGGTGGCAGCTGTGGCTGGAAGGGTTCACGTTGTGCCTGCGCTGGACTCAGTGCACCTGTGCCTGCTCCCGCACCTGGTGGAAACTGGGCCTGCAGCTGCTGTGGCTGGAGTTGTTGCTGCAACTGTTGCTGATGTCTTTCAAAGTAGAAGTCATTGAAACTATTGAAGCCGGGATGGGGATGAGCATGTCCATGCGGATGAGCATGTGGATGGCCGGCAAATGGTGGCCAGGTGGGATTCAATTGGTGCTGCTGCTGGAGTGCATAGTGTTGCTGACAAGCTTGATGTTCTGGTAACAGCACATTTAAAGTTTCAGTTGTTTCAATTTCCCATAAGCGTTTAAGGTGATCGTCAATTGAAGTGGCACCAAGCTTAAAACTAGCAGCAAGCTCTCGAGACTGTTGCGGATCACACTTTCCTGTCACTACCCATCCAAACAGCGTCTTTTGGAGCATGGGCCCAGTTGTACCAAGTTTAACTTGGCCCACTGATAGAATGTTGAAGAATGCTTCTGCTCCTAAAAGCATGTCGATGTGTCGAGACTGGTAGAATTTCTCATCTGCCAGAACAATATTTTCTGGCATTTTCCATTTAGAAATGTCGATATTGATGTCCGGCTGATAGGCTATATGCGAGGTGACGCAAAGATCTAACGAAACTTCAAAGGGCGACAAACGAGACCTTATTGATGTAGTTGTAAGAGAAGTGATGTCTGTACGTGCATAGCCAATACTGCTGATTTGCACATCATGTTTCTCTCTTTTTAGACGAAGCTTCTGAGCAAACGAATCGGTGACGAAATTCACCTGCGAACATGAGTCCAGTAGAGCACGGCCTAGTCTGTAGGTGCCAGTTGCATCTCTGACCAGGACCATAGCCGTTGCTAAAAGAACCTGAGATTGATAAGGTTTTTTGATTTGCGAATGGTTGTGTGCTACTGCTTCGGTGGCTGGGGAAGAGCTTGGTTGTGTTGTTGAACGTAGTTTGTTGTGTAGCAAAGTGTGGTGCGATCTCTGACAATGGCGACAGCGATTTTTTGAAGGGCAATCGGC
This sequence comes from Drosophila paucipuncta, assembly GCA_035043875.1. Classification (NCBI taxonomy): domain Eukaryota; kingdom Metazoa; phylum Arthropoda; class Insecta; order Diptera; family Drosophilidae; genus Drosophila; species Drosophila paucipuncta. The sequence continues at coordinate 46,598 of JAWNMP010000123.1, read as the reverse complement.
CATTTGATGACCCTTAGACAAGCAATTAAGACACAGTCGGTGACGTTTGACGACATCAAAACGTTGCAGCGAATCCAATGTTTGAAATTGTTCGCAAGCCATCAATTTGTGAGTTGAGCTTGAGCACAATGCACAAGCAGCGATGGCAAGTATGAAAGACGAGTTATGTCCTTTGCCAGGATTACGAATCTGTTTTGAATCCGTTTGGTTAATTGTTGTACCTTTGGACAACAGGAATTGACAATGACGCTCCAGTACTTGTACGCACTGAGCCCAAGTTGGGATTGTTGTATAATCCAGCGATAAATTCCATTTGTTTCTAGTTTCCTGATCGCATTTATCCAGAACCACATAGATTAACATGGCTTGCGCTATGTCGATGTCAGAGCCCAAGGACGAAAGTGAACTAAATAATGCCGATGCATTATCAATTAACGAACGTAGCTGCGTAGCGTTTGATGAACTAGCTGAAGGCAACTGAAAAATAGACGATATTGTCTCTGTAAATATCAATGCTGGCTTGTCATATCGAGACTTTAATTTTTCTAATGCCTTAGCGTAGTTTTCATTGGTGACTGGAAATGCCTTCACGCACTCCAGTGCAGCACCCTTTAAACAGTTGAGTAGATAGTTAAACTTCTCAATGTTTGTTATTTGCGCTCCTTTCACGATTTGATTAAACGAGCACATGAAGTTGTTATAGTCCAGATGATTGCCATCGAATGTGGGCAAGGCCAAACAAGGCAGACGTGATAGTTGAGGATGGTAAGCAACGTGTGATGTAGCGTCATCAACGACTGTACTATTTAGGTCTTCACCAAGCAATTTCCTAATTGCCAACTTGATGTGTACATAGTTGTCTTCCCGTTCAGCGCGCCCATTATCATTTGAATCCAGTGTTTCTATTTCCGATTGAATAGCCAACGATTGCTTGAAGTACGATTCCAAAATGCCTAAACGACATTGAAGATCCGCAGGTGATCTTTTAGAAGAATCTCCAGATTGTCCATCGACCAAGGTTTTAATGCGGGAAATGTTCCGTTTGATATTTGCGCGCTGGCGTCGGTAGTCTTCCAAGGAATGCGACATATTTACAGATGTGTATTGAAGTCGAAGAGAATTCGGCGCGGAGCTTGAGTTCTGCTTGACGTGCCAAAAACGACGAAAATGATTGTTGTGTGTATGTGAACTACAACGAAGAACGAATTTGGGATAAACCACTAAAGGCAGCGACTGAAGCGACGATTGCGAGCAGCGCACTGGGCGTTTAGCAGTAGCGAAATATGCGATAAGAGCAGCGACGGTGTGAAAGAAGACGATCGAAAATTCACCGAAAACTAACGGCGAACAAAGTAGACGACGAGCGAAAACGGCGCCGACAGTCTGCACAACGAATATAGAGACACAATGCAATAACCGTTACTTTGAGTTATGTGCATGTGTGTGATTGCTGCTGCGACGAACTTTGTGTTGGTTCTAGTTAACGATTTTCACATTTTTGACAAGTTTGATGCTTTAAATGTTGCAACCAAGCAATTGGAAGCCAAGGCGAATTTGTTTAGTTGGTGTATACGCGCAATCGGAATTTGCTAACGTTACGAAATGCGAAATTGTCCAATTGTTGGGCACCAAAATGTTCGGTGCATAAAGCGTTTTTTATGCAAACATGAAACTTCAGATCTGGGCGGTGTTTAAACTATTTAATTTAGCAACTTTTTATATGACCGAAACAAAAGCGCGCGTCTGGCTTGCTTGAATCTCCAATTCAGACTCTTCGATAGTGATAACTATCGATATTTACCAAAATTACAACTAAGGGCTTACATAAGTGAATAAGATTTAACAGAGTTATGTTACGTAGCGACTAAATAACAATTAACAGCTGAACATTCATTGTCAGCTGCATTTAAATTAGTTTGACCAAACAAGCACTCTTACTTGTTTTTTCTTCTTTTTTCGCTCAACTCTTGTTGCAATCGCCGATTAAATTAAGTTATTCATAAATAAATTTAAAAATATATCTTACATATTATATTGCAGAAGTCGTCATTTTTAAATAAAATATTGCATATTATTATTATTTTTTTTTGCATTATTGCTTAACTCTTTTGCCTCGCTCTTTTTCTTCCTTGTGAAGTACAATAAATACAAAGTGTGTGTACGCGCGAGCGTGCGTGTGTGAGTTGTTTTTTCAAAAATCTTACTTTTGATTTGCAAGGTAAATTGGTTAAATATTTTATCATTTTGCGGCAGCAGCAGCATAAATAAAACCAATTCCAAACTTTTCTTTTTCTCGCTCCGTTTAAATAAATGGTTAAATAAACATTGCACTTTTCTTCGGCGCATGAGTTTGACTCATGCCTCATTTCAATTCTAGTCATTGTTTTTAATTGCACATTTACACAAAAAAAAAAATCTTCGAAAAATTTTTCCCAATCAACAGAAATAAGTAACATAATCAAAAACAAACCAAACAAATACAAAAATAAATTAAATAAAGTAAATGAAACCCACAAACTTATGTGAAACAACAAACAAAATTAAACCAAATAAGCGCACACATGTAATTATATGTATGCACATACTTAAAATAAAATAATACAAATTACATGAAATAGACTTATATTATAAATCAACAATAATGCAAATTACAATAATAATAAAAATATAGACAACTGAAGAGTAACAGAAATAAATTGACATAATAATATATACACAAGCAACTAAATGAATTAAAAATACAAAATATAATATTAAGCTGGACCAAGTTGCTGGAGCTTCTCATGGTGATAACAAAGCGCGAAAGTACATTGAAAATAAGAATATGAAAAAATTATAATAAATTCACACAACGTGTAATGGTCAGCAGATAGATCGATAGGCGAGGGATATCGAATGGGGGACCATCTTCAGAAGAAAAGGTGAGTGAAAAGCAGCGAGAAAAAAGAGAGACCGCATGCGCAAGCGGTGCAGAAAGATTGATTTAAAAAGAAGAAATGCAAATAAATTAGTTATGAATAAATTATGAAGTAATTATATATAAAAATAATAATATAAAATAAATAAATATAAAACAAAAGTAAAAAAAAAATTAAATAAAAACATACAAACCGGCGGCAGCAACAGGCGGAACTATCCATCGCCGCCATCAAGGAGAAAATCGCAGGGACAACTGGACTCAGGAACCAGGAAGTCGAAGCCCGGAGACCATGAGGCGTCTCGGATTATACCAACACACCTGTTTGTTTGTTCCCGCCTAATTGCGGCAGATTGGGTCAAGGACAGCTGATCGGACCTAACCAATGCAATAGTGATGCTCATTTTGTCACTCAGTGATGCGCACTTTTGAAGCCGAAAAAAAAGAAGAAACATCATAAATATTTTGTAAGCTTTAAATTAAGTAAATAGATAAAATTGTACTACATATATATAAGCGAATTTAGTGTTGCCAACAAGATGTTAAAATCACTAAGTCACATTTATCACATGATTTGTAAATTAAATAGTCTGAAAAAATGAATATGAGGTGGTAAATTAATGTGATCGGGTAAGATGAGTGCATAAGAAACAAGCGAGAAAGGAATAATTGTGAAAGGGAATTTCTCCAGGAAATTTAGAGGAGGAATCACTAGGAAGGAGGGACACGCAGGCTGTATAACATCCACACGGCAGCGAGCGGGCTGGTTTGATGGAAATATTTGTTATCTTTTTATTTAGAAATGAATACAAATTTGTTGTTAACTTGCCGCCCAATATATCGCGGCCGAACTACCCCTGAGCCGATAGCTAGCCGCTGAGCGATATATTGGTGCTTTCGACAGGCAAGGCATAACAAACGTTACAAAAACTTACCTGGATGACTGGAGTACCTAAAGTTATATCGACGCTCTCCTGCACCTTGACTTGAAAAAAGGTGAAAAGACTAATTAAAACCACAAATAAAGAAAATAACAATAATGTAAATAAAATAACAAAGTCATAATTAAATAAGCAAACATAAAATTTGAAAAAATAAATTATTATACACAAATAAAATACAAATAAATAAAACACATATTCATGCAAAACAACAAAACAAAAACCAAATAAACGCAAATATGCAAACGCATTTTATATGTGTATAAACAAATAAAAAAACAAAAATAAATAAAATAATTTTAACCATCGGCGTATCCAGAACCGACTCCTGAGCAAAATGGCCATCGGCGATCGTCTCCAAGTACATGCAAAGAGAGAAAATATACATTATTAATTGACGTACATGCTGCTCTCGCGGCCAAAAATTAGCTGTTGCAAGCATAATCACCCAAACCGTCAGACGACACAACAAATCCCGGCTACTCCAGCATATGTCCATCAAGAAGACTCTTTCTAAGCAGACAAATCCGTAAATCAGCTGCTGCAGTGACAACTGGTAAACAATACAAAAGCAACTTACCCAGTCCATCGACTATGACGCAGAAGACATCAACCTGTCCAAAATGATAATTAATAATTACGAATAAGAAAAAACACCATGCAAGTGTGAACAAACTGTAAGTTACTCATTTTGGCAGCTTGGTGCTGCCAACTTGATGCGATATGTTATTTACTATTTAAAAAAAAGGCGCCAATGGTTTGTGCCATTTGTATAACATACAATAAGCCATTTTAATTGTTGTAATTCAAATTCGCATATTTTGCCAATAGGTAAAGAAAGGAACCGTCAGTGGTTTAGCTAACGAACAAGTTTTGCTAATAAATTAAATAAATAACAATAAAATATTGGACAAATCTAGTCATTTTCAATATACAATAAAATATTTTTTTCATTGCACTTCTTTTTTGTTCAGTGGTGTAAAAATTGCTCGTCGGCCGTCTTTTCATAATCTGAACCCATTAAAAATGACGCAGATCAAGTTTGCTTTATTTTTATCGATAACTGCGTCCGGTTCTCGATTATCGATACATTTAAATTTCCGATAGCAATAAATGCTTCAATTTTAAAGGCAGCATCTTCTAATTTATACAGAATATACATATGCATATTATTGATCAACTTCCTACTTTTCATCAGGATCGGTTAAGAAGCCCCCAAGTTATAGTCGCAAAAATATCCTCATACAGCCGCAAGCATTTTCTGTATGCATCAATATGCGAGCGCATTTGTGAGATAGAGACGACATTATAATTGACGCCCCCTTTACACCGTTACGATTCCGTTTACGTATATATGTTTGTATTTATGTAAATGCACGTGTTTGTTGCCAGTCAGCTAGGATCAGTTCGGGCTTGTGAATAAATACACTCGCTGCTCGTTTCTTTGCTCGAGTTCACTCGACTACAGCACTCTTACTTGTTTTTTCTTCTTTTTTTCGCTCAACTCTTGTTGCAATCGCCGATTAAATTAAGTTATTCATAAATAAATTAAAAAATATATCTTACATATTATATTGCAGAAGTCTAGTCATTTTTAAATAAAATATTGCATATTATTATTATTTTTTTTTGCATTACTGCTTAACTCTTTTGCCTCGCCCGTTTTCTTCTTTGTGAATTACAATAAATACAAAGTGTGTGTACGCGCGAGCGTGCGTGTGTAAGTTGTTTTTCCTAAAATCTTACTTTTGATTTGCAAGGTAAATTGGTTAAATATTTTTTCATTTTGCGGCAGCAGCAGCTAAATAAAACCAATTCCAAACATTTCTTTTTCTCGCTCCGTTTAAATAAATGGTTAAATAAACATTGCACTTTTCTTCGGCACATGAGTTTGACTCATGCCTCATTTCAATTCTAGTCATTCTAGTCATCGATGGGGGACCATCTTCAGAAAAAAAGGTGAGTGAAAAGAAGGTAGTGAGAAAAAGAGAGAGACCGCATGCGCAAGCGCTGCAGAAAGATTGATTTAAAAGAAAAAATGCAAATAAATTCGTTATGAATAAATTATGAAGTAATTATACATAAAAATAATAATATAAAATAAATAAATATAAAGCAAAAGTAAAAAAAAAATAAATAAAAACACAAACCGGCGGCAGCAACAGGCCGAACTATCCATCGCAGCCATCAAGGAGAAAATCGCAGGGTCAACTGCACTCAGGAACCAGGAAGTCGAAGCCCGGAGACCCTGGGGCGACTCGGATTATACCAACCCACCTGTTTGTTTGTTCCCGCCTAATTGCGGCAGATTGGGTCAAGGACAGCTGATCGGCCCTAACCAATGCAGTAGTAATGCTCATTTTGTCACTCAGTGATGCGCACTTTTGAAGCCGAAAAAAAAAGAAGAAAAATCACAAATATTTTGTAAGCTTTAAATTAAGTAAATAGATAAAATTGTACTACATATATATAAGCGAGTTTAGTGTTGGTCAACAAAATGTTTAAAATCACTATGTCACATGTATCACATGATTTGTAAATTAAATAGTCTGAAAAAAAAATGAATATGAAGTGATAAAGTATTGTGATCGGGTGAGATGAGGGCATAGAAGCAATTGAGAAAGGAATAATTGTGAAAGGAAATTTCTCCATGAAATTTAGAGGAGGAATTACTAGGAAGGGAGGGACACGCAGGCTGTAAGCATAGTTTGCACAAGCGAAGTCGCCAGGCTCCACAGAGCATTGGCGAAACGAGCGCCTGATGCGAACTTAGCATTGAAACGTGGGGATAACTCCTTTACGATCAGTAATCTGCAGAAATCAGTACTACTTTTCGAGACGCGCTTCCCAGGAAGTACACCCCTGCAGGAAGGAGCTATCGAAAGGGAAAACAGATATAGGCCGTCATCCGACGACTGGGCATGCGCCAAGTCGACGGTTACAGAGGAGAAACTAAATGCGCAGTTGGTATATTCCAGCCCTATAAATCCCCTGGAACGGACGGCATATCGTCAGCCTTCTTTCAAACAGGACAGGAAATCCTCCTCTCCCGTATCAGGAAAGCATTAGTAAGTAGCCTGGCCCTCGGATACATACCGGGCGCATGGAGAAGAGCCAGGGTAGTCTTCATCCCCAAGGCAGGGAAGAAAGACATTACCAGCCCAAAGTCCTTCAGACCCATCAGCTTGACATCGTTCTTACTGAAAACGTTGGAAAAGCTGGTGGACTACAAAATCAGAAGCACTTTGCTTAAGCAAAGGCCGCTGCACCCAACGCAGAATGCATATAGAGTAGGCAGGTCCACGGACACAGCACTTTATCAGCTGCAAACCACTTTAAGTGCGGCAATTGACAATAAGGAAGTAGCACTGTGCGCCTTCTTAGATATAGAAGGTGCCTTTGATAACACATCTCACGATGCAATCAATGCTACTCTTGAGGAAGAGCCTGGACCACTACCAGCAGATGGATACTTGCACTGCTACGGTCCAGGCAAGCCACAGCATCACTACACGATAGCAATGTAACAGTCCTAACCACCAGAGGCTGTCCCCAAGGAGGGGTGTTGTCTCCGCTACTCTGGAGTCTGTTAGTAGACGAACTGCTAAACAGACTTGCTAACAGTGGTATTCAATGTCAAGGATATGCCGATGACATTGTTATCATAGCGCGAGGCGTTGAAGAATCACTTTGTGACATAGTCCAGTCAGGGCTAAGGATAACGTACGACTGGTGTATGGAGGTTGGACTCAACCTAAACCCTACGAAAGCAGTCATCGTACCCTTTACCAGACGAAATAAGTTACAAAGGATGAGACAAATATGGCTCTCAGGGACCCTACTAGAAACGAGTAGGGAGGTCAAATACCTGGGGGTCACATTTGACAGCAGGCTTAACTTTGGCACCCATGTGCAAAATACGATATTAAAGTGCTCCAGGGCGCTTTATACATGTCGTAGCATTGCCGGCAAATCATGGGGTACATCTCCAAAGATACTAAGATGGTTATACCTAATGGTAGTAAGACCCATGTTAAGCTATGGAGTGGTTATCATGGGGTGATAGGGCTCGGCTGACCACCGTGAAGAAACAATTACAGAAGTTGCAAAGAATGGCCTGCGTATGTATGACAGGAGCCATGCGCACCTGCCCAACAATGGCCCTTGAAGCCTTAATGGAGCTCACACCACTCCACCACATCATAAGGCTCAAGCAGAAAGCCACGCTTCTAAGGATATCAGCAGAAGGAGTTGGGGGCAACCATATCCTACGCCATAAAGATGCCCAACTCCTCTCAAACGAACTGCCCCCCTGATGCAACCCAGGGACGAAATGGTAGCCGAATATATATGCCGAGCAAAACTTCACAGTTCGCATGAGTAGCAAAAAGGAATGGACAACTCTAGATGAAGTCCATCCCATGAAACCACACACAATAAAATGGTACACCGACGGATCACTCACGAATCAGGGCACCGGTCTTGGAGTGGTGGGTCCTCGGGTATCATACCATGAATCCCTGGGAACGCACACCAGCATATTTCAGGCTGAGGTGTGTGCGATAGGGAGATGTGCGGATTTCAATATAGAACGCAACTATCGGAATACGGATATATCCATCCTATCCGATAGTCAAGCAGCATTGAACGCCATAGTGGGGACTAAAATTACATCGAAGGTAGTCCATGAGGTTCGTTCGAAGCTAGACCTGCTCGGGACTCACAACAGGCTCACCATGAGATGGGTCACGGGCAACAGGGACATAGCGGGAAACGAGGCGGCTGACGAGCAAGCAAGAATGGGGGCAGGAAGGCCCCTAACAGGACCAGAACCGTATTGTGGCATAGGGAGACACACTATACGACTGGAACTCAGAAACGAGGAGAGACAGAGACGGCAACAGAGCTGGTCAGAGGCAGTAGGACTCAGACAAGCCAGATGTCTCCTAGGTGGTTATAATCCTGTACGTTTTAAACAGATTATAACCATGGGAAAGAACAGCCTTAGGATACTTACCGGTCTATTGACAGGACACTGTAGACTAAGAAGTCACCTGACAAAATTGGGTATACATAGTAGCGATCTCTGCAGGTTTTGTGAAAGAGAGGAGGAGTCCTCGATGCACATCCTGGCAGAATGTGTCGCTCTAACTAAGAAGCAGCATCCTAGGGTCGCATGTTTTGAATTGCGAAGACATAGTAGACCTCAACCCAACAAAGATCCTCACGTTTGTAAGGGAGTTGGGACTGATGGGAGAGCTATAAGCTCGGAAGGGGGCACAATAGATCAAATAGATCGCGGTGCAGTTTCACCCCCAATAATATTAATAATATTATTTTTTTGCATTATTTCTCATCTCATTTGCCTCGCTCTTTTTCTTCCTTGTGAAGTACAATAAATACAAAGTGTGTGTAAGCGCGAGCGTGCGTGTGTGAGTTGTTTTTTCTAAAAATCTTACTTTTGGTTTTGCAAGGTAAATTGGTTAAATATTTTATCATTTTGCGGCAGCAGCAGCATAAATAAAACCAATTCCAAACATTAAACATTTCCTTTTCTCGCTCCGTTTAAATAAATGGTTAAATAAACATTGCACTTTTCTTCGGCACATGAGTTTGACTCATGCCTCATTTCAATTCTAGTCATTTTTTTTATTTTATATTAAAAACAAAAATTTTTGAAAAAATGTTTCCCAAACAACAGAAATAAGTAACATAATCAAAAACAAACCAAACAAATAGAAAAATAAATAAAATAAAATAAATGAAACCCAAAAACTTATGTGAAACAACAAACAAAATTAAACCAAATAAGCGCACACATGTAATTATATATATGCACATATACTTAAAATAAAGTAATACAAATTACATGAAATAGACTTATATTATAAATCAACAATAATGCAAATTACAATATTAATAAAAATATAGACAACTGAAGAGTAACAGAAATAAATTTACATAATAATATATACACAAGCAACTAAATGAATTAAAAATACAAAATATAATATTAAGCTGGACCAAGTTGCTGGAGCTTATCATGGTGATAACAAAGCGCGAAAGTAGATTGGAAATAAGAATATGAAAAATAAAAAATATAATAAATTCACACAGCGTGTAATGGCCAGCATATAGATCGATAGGCGAGGGATATCGAATGGGGGACCATCTCAGAAAAAAGGAGAGTGAAAAGAAGGCAGTGAGAAAAAGAGAGAGACCGCATGCGCAAGCGCTGCATAAGGATTGATTTAAAAAGAGGAAATGCAAATAAATTAGTTATGAATAAATTATGAAGTAATTATATATAAAATAATAATATAAAATAAATAAATATAAAACAAAAGTAAAAAAAAATTAAATAAAAACATACAAACCGGCGGCAGCAACAGGCGGAACTATCCATCGCCGCCATCAGGAGAAAATCGCAGGGACAACTGGACTCAGCAGCCAGGATGTCGAAGCCCGGAGACCCTGAGGTGTCTCGGATTGTACCAACACACCTGTTTGTTTGTTCCAAGGACAGCTGATCGGCCCTAACCAATGCAATAGTGATGCTCATTTTGTCAGCGAATTTAGTGTTGGCCAACAAAATATTAAAAATCACTAAGTCACATGTATCACATGATTTGTAAATTAAATAGTCTGAAAAAAATATGAATATGAGGTGGTAATTAATGTGATCGGACGAGATGAGGGCATAAGAAACAAGCGAGAAAGCAATAATTGTGAAAGGGAATTTCTCCATGAAATTTAGAGGAGGAATCACTAGGAAGGGAGGGGCACGCAGGCTGTACAACATCCACACAGCCAACACGGCAGCGAGCGGACTGGTTTGATGGAAATATTTGTTTTCTTTTTATTTATAAAATAATACAAATTTGTTGTTAACTGCCGCCGAATATACGCGGCCGAACTACCCCTCAGACGATAGCTAAGCTGAGGGATATATTGGTGCTTTCGACAGGCAAGGCATAACAAACGTTACAAACACTTACCTGGATGACTGGAGTACCTAAAGTCATTTCGAAGCTCTCCTGCACCTAGACCTGAAAAAAGGAGAAAATACTAATTAAAACCACAAATAAAATAAATAACACTAAAGCAAAAAAAATAACAAGGTCATAATTAAATAAGCAAAATAAAATTTGAAAAAATAAGTATTATACACAAACAAAATAAAATAAATAAAACACATATTAATGCTAAACAACAAAACAAAAACCAAGTAAACGCAATTATGCAAACGCATATATGTATATACAAATAAAAAGAAAATAAATAAAACAATTTAACCACCGGCGTCTCAGAACCGACTCCTGAGCAGCCAACTTGACAAAATGACCATCGGCGATCGTCTCCAAGTACATGCAAGAAGAAAAATATACATTATTAATTGACGTCCATGCTGCTATCGCGGCCAAAAAATCAGCTGTTGCAAGCATAATCACCCAACCCGTCAGACGACACAACAAATGCCGGGTACTCCAGCAAATGACCATCAAGATGACTCTTTCTAAGCAGACAAATACGTTAATCAGCTGCTGCAGAGACAGCTGGCAAACAACACAAAAGCAACTTACCCAGTCCATCGACGATGACGCAGAAGACATCAACCTCTCCAAAATGTTAATTATTAATTACGAATAAGAAAATCTAAAATGTAAACAACAAACAAGTGTAAACAATTTGTAAGTTACCCATTTTGGCAGTTTGGTGCTGCCAATTTGTTGCGATATGTTATTTTATATTTAAAAAAAGGCGCCAACGGTTTGTGCCTTTTGTATAACATACGATAAGCCATTTTTCCTGTTGTAATTCAAATTTGCATATGTTGCCAATAGGTAAAGAAAGGAATCGTCAGTGATTTAGCTAACAAACAAGTTTTGCTAATAAATTAAATAAATAATAATAAAACATTGGACAAAAATCTAGTCATTTTTCAATATACACTAAATTATTTTTTCATTGCACTTCTTTTTTTGTTCAGTGGTGTAAAAATTGCTCGTCGGCCGTCTTTTCATAATTTGAACCCATTAAAAATGGCGCAGATCAAGTTTGCTTTATTTTTATCGCGTCCGTTTCTCGATTATCGATACATTTAAATTTCCGATAGCAATAAATGCTACATTTTTAAAGGCAGCATCTTCTAATTTATAAGAATATACATATGCATATTATTGATCAACTTCCAACTTTTCATCAGGATCGGTTAAGAAGCACCCAAGTTATAGTCGAAAAATATCCTCATACAGCCGCAAGCATTTTCTGTATGCATCAATATGCGGCGCATTTGTGAGATAGAGACGACATTATAATTGACGCCCCCTTTACACCGTTACGATTCCGTTTACGTATATATGTTTGTATTTATGTAAATGCACGTGTTTGTTGCCAGTCAGCTAGGATCAGTTCGGGCTTGTGAATAAATACATGCGCTGCTCGTTTCTTTGCTCGAGTTCACTCGACTACAGCACTCTTACTTGTTTTTTCTTATTTTTTCGCTCAACTCTTGTTGCAATCGCCGATTAAATTAAGTTATTCATAAATAAATTTAAAAATATATCTTACATATTATATTGCAGAAGTCTAGTCATTTCTAAATAAAATATTGCATATTATTATTTTTTTTTGCATTATTGCTTAACTCTTTTGCCTCGCTCTTTTTATTCTTTGTGAAGCACAATAAATACAAAGTGTGTGTACGCGCGAGCGTGCGTGTGTAAGTTGTTTTTCTAAAAACCTTATTTTTGATTTGCAAGGTAAATCGGTTAAATATTTTTTCATTTTGCGGCAGCAGCAGCATAAATAAAACCAATTCCAAACATTTCTTTTTCTCGCTCCGTTTAAATAAATGGTTAAATAAACATTGCACTTTTCTTCGGCACATGAGTTTGACTCATGCCTCATTTCAATTCTAGTCATTTTTTTTATTTTATATTAAAAACAAAAATTTTTGAAAAAATGTTTCCCAAACAACAGAAATAAGTAACATAACCAGCGAATCCAACCCGGAAGTGAATGCCCGCGAATGAGACCACGACATAATCCATCGGACGCAATGATGGCGCAGGTGCTGTAATCCTCCCTGGGCTCTAGGCTATACTTTGAAAGGCGGCAACATCAAGCGCCTTGTCGGTACGATCAAAATTACAGCACCCGCTGTTTGTCCGGGACTGCTTTATTTTACGAGGAATCTCGTATTATTCGCAGCTAACCTCCCCAAGTGGAGGCCGTTGGCTATCCGCAACCCGCGACCCGCCTGGTGGCCTCAGCTCAGCCCCATCGACTACAGCACTCTTACTTGTTTTTTCTTCTTTTTTCGCTCAACTCTTGTTGCAATCGCCGATTAAATTAAGTTATTCATAAATAAATTTAAAAATATATCTTACATATTATATTGCAGAAGTCTAGTGATTTTTAAATAAAATATTGCATATTATTTTTTTTCTTTGCATTGGTTAACTTCTTTTGCCTCGCTTTTTTTTTTTTGTGAAGCACAATAAATACAAAGTGTGTACGCGCGAGCGTGCGTGTAAGTTGTTTTTCTAAAAAACCTTACTTTTGATTTGCAAGATTGGTTAAATATTTTTCATTTTGCGGCAGCAGCAGCATAAATAAAACCAATTCCAAACATTTCTTTTTCGCTCCGTTTAAATAAATGGTTAAATAAACATTGCACTTTTTCGGCACATGAGTTTGACCATGCCTCATTTCAATTCTAGTAATTTTTTTATTTTATATTAAAAACAAAAATGTTTGAAAAATGTTTCCCAAACAACAGAAATAAGTAACTAATCAAAAACAAACCAAACAAATATAAAAATAAATAAAATAAAATAAATGAAACACACAAACTTATGTGAAACAACAAACAAAATTAAACCGACTAAGCGCACATGTAATGATATGTATGCACATATACTTCAAATAAAATAATACAAATTACATGAAATAAACTTATATTATAAATCAACAATAATGCAAATTACAATAATAATACAAATATAGACAACTGAAGAGTAACAGAAATAAATTTACATAATAATATACACAAGCAACTAAATGAATTAAAAATACAAAAATATTGAAGCTGGACCAAGTTGCTGGAGCTTCTCATGATGATAACAAAGCGCGAAAGTACATTGAACATAAAAATATGAAAAATATAATAAATTCACACAACGTGTAATGGTCACATAGATCGAGAGGCGAGGGATATCGATGGGACCATCTTCAGAAAAAAAGGAGAGTGAAAAGAAGGCAGTGAGAAAAAAGAGAGAGACGCATGCGCAAGCGCTGCAGAAGATTGATTTAAAGAGAGGAATGCAAATAAATGAGTTATGAATAAATTATGAGTAATTATATATAAAAATAATAATATAAAATAAATAAATATAAAACGAAAGTAAAAAAAAAATTAAATAAAAACAAACAAACCGGCGGCAGCAACAGGCGGAACTATCCATCGCCGCCATCAAGGAGAAAATCGCAGGGACAACTGGACTCGAACCAGGAAGTCGAAGCCCGGAGACCCTGAGGCGTCTCGGATTATACCAACACACCTGTTTGTTTGTTCCGCCTAATTGCGGCACTGATTGGCCATAACCAATGCAATAGTGATGCTCATTTTGTCACTCAGTGATGCGCACTTTTGAAGCCGAAAAAAAGAACAGAAAAATCATAAATATTTAGTAAGCTTTAAATTAAGTTAATATATACAATTGTACTACATATATATAAGCGAATTTAGTGTTGGCCAACAAAATGTTAGAAATCACTATGTCACATGTATCACATGATTTGTAAATTAAATAGTCTGAAAAAAATGAATATGAGGTGGTAAATTAATGTGATCGGGTGAGATGAGGGCATAAGAAACAAGCGAGAAAGGAATAATTGTGAAAGGGAATTTCTCCAGGAAATTTAGAGGAGGAATCACTAGGAAGGGAGGGACACGCAGGCTGTACAACATCCACACAGCCAACACAGCAGCGAGCGGACTGGTTTGATGGAAATATTTGTTTTCTTTTTATTTAGAAAAGAATACAAATTTTTTGTTAACTTGCCGCCCAATATATCGCGGCCGAACTACCCCTCAGACAATAGCTAAGCTGAGGATATATTGGGCTTTCGACAGGCAAGGCATAACAAACGTTACAAACACTTACCTGGATGACTGGAGTACCTAAAGTCATTTCGACGCTCTCCTGCACCTAGACCTGAAAAAAGGAGAAAACACTAATTAAAACCACAAATAAAATAAATAACACTAAAGCAAAAAAATAACAAGGTCATATATAAGCAAAATAAAATTTGAAAAAATAAATTATTATACACAAACAAAATAAAAATAAATAAAACACATATTAATGCTAAAACAACAAAACAAAACCAAGTAAACGCAAATATGCAAACGCATATATGTATATCAAAGAAACTAAATAAAACAATTTAACCACCGGCGTCTCCAGAACCGACTCCTGAGCAGCCAACTTGACAAAATGACCATCGGCGATCGTCTCCAAGTACATGCAAAGAAAGAAAAATATACATTATTAATTGACGTCCATGCTGCTCTCGCGGCCAAAAATCAGCTGTTGCAAGCATAATCACCCAAACCGTTAGACGACACAACAAATCCCGGGTACTCCAGCATATGACCATCAAGAAGACTCTTTCTAAGCAGACAAATACGTAAATCAGCTGCTGCAGAGACAGCTGGCAAACAACACAAAAGCAACTTACCCAGTCCATCGACGATGACGCAGAAGACATCAACCTGTCCAAAATGTTAATTATTAATTACGAATAAGAAAATCTAAAATGTAAACAACAAACAAGTGTGAACAATTTGTAAGTTACTCATTTTGGCAGCTTGGTGCTGCCAACTTGTTGCGATATGTTATTTACTATTTAAAAAAAAAGGCGCCAACGGTTTGTGCCATTTGTATAACATACGATAAGCCATTTTTACTGTTGTAATTCAAATTTGCATATGTTGCCAATAGGTAAAGAAAGGAACCGTCAGTGGTTTAGCTAACGAACAAGTTTTGCTAATAAATTAAATAAATAATAATAAAATATTGGACAAATCTAGTCATTTTTCAATATACATTAAATTATTTTTTTCATTGCACTTCTTTTTTTGTTCAGTGGTGTAAAAATTGCTCGTCGGCCGTCTTTTCATAATCTGAACCCATTAAAAATGGCGCAGATCAAGTTTGCTTTATTTTTATCGATAACTGCGTCCGTTTCTCGATTATCGATACATTTAAATTTCCGATAGCAATAAATGCTACAATTTTAAAGGCAGCATCTTCTAATTTATACAGAATATACATATGCATATTATTGATCAACTTCCTACTTTTCATCAGGATCGGTTAAGAAGCACCCAAGTTATAGTCGAAAAAATATCCTCATACAGCCGCAAGCATTTTCTGTATGCATCAATATGCGAGCGCATTTGTGAGATAGAGACGACATTATAATTGACGCCCCCTTTACACCGTTACGATTCCGTTTACGTATATATGTTTGTATTTATGTAAATGCACGTGTTTGTTGCCAGTCAGCTAGGATCAGTTCGGGCTTGTGAATAAATACACGCGCTGCTCGTTTCTTTGCTCGAGTTCACTCGACTACAGCACTCTTACTTGTTTTTTCTTCTTTTTTTCGCTCAACTCTTGTTGCAATCGCCGATTAAATTAAGTTATTCATAAATAAATTTAAAAATATATCTTACATATTATATTGCAGAAGTCTAGTCATTTTTAAATAAAATATTGCATATTATTATTTTTTTTTGCATTATTGCTTAACTCTTTTGCCTCGCTCTTTTTATTCTTTGTGAAGCACAATAAATACAAAGTGTGTGTACGCGCGAGCGTGCGTGTGTAAGTTGTTTTTTCTAAAAATCTTACTTTTGATTTGCAAGGTAAATTGGTTAAATATTTTTTCATTTTGCGGCAGCAGCAGCATAAATAAAACCAATTCCAAACATTTCTTTTTCTCGCTCCGTTTAAATAAATGGTTAAATAAACATTGCACTTTTCTTCGGCACATGAGTTTGACTCATGCCTCATTTCAATTCTAGTCATTTTTTTTAATTTTATATTAAAAACAAAAATTTTTGAAAAAATGTTTCCCAAACAACAGAAATAAGTAACATAATCAAAAACAAACCAAACAAATATAAAAATAAATTAAATAAAATAAATGAAACACACAAACTTATGTGAAACAACAAACAAAATTAAACCAACTAAGCGCACACATGTAATTATGTAATCGATTATCGATACATTTAAATTTCCGATAGCAATAAATGTTACATTTTTAAAGGCAGCATCTTCTAATTTATACAGAATATACATATGCATATTATTGATCAACTTCCAACTTCATCAGATCGGTAAGAGCACCCAAGTTATAGTCGCAAAAATATCCTCATACAGCCGCAAGCATTTTCTGTATGCATCAATATGCGGCGCATTTGTGATATAGAGACGACATAATAATTGACGCCCCCTTACACCGTTACGATTCCGTTTACGTATATATGTTTGTATTTATGTAAATGCACGTGTTTGTTGCCAGTCAGCTAGGATCAGTTCGGGCTTGTGAATAAATACATGCGCTGCTCGTTTCTTTGCTCGAGGTCACTCGACTACAGCACTCTTACTTGTTTTTTCTTATTTTTTTGCTCAACTCTTGCTGCAATCGCCGATAAATTAAGTTATTCATAAATAAATTTAAAATATATCTTACATATTATATTGCAGAAGTCTAGTCATTTCTAAATAAAATATTGCATATTATTATTTTTTTTTGCATTATTGCTTAACTCTTTTGCCTCGCTCTTTTATTCTTTGTGAAGCACAATAAATACAAAGTGTGTGTACGCGAGGTGTGTAAGTTGTTTTTCTAAAAACCTTATTTTTGATTTGCAAGGTAAATCGGTTAAATATTTTTCATTTGCGGCAGCAGCAGCATAAATAAAACCAATTCCAAACATTTCTTCGCTCCGTTTAAATAAATGGTTAAATAAACATTGCACTTTTCTTCGGCACATGAGTTTGACTCAGCCTCTTCAATTCTAGTCATTTTTTTTATTTTATATTAAAAACAAAAATTTTTGAAAAAATGTTTCCAAACAACAGAAATAAGTAACATAATCAAAAACAAACAAACAAATATAAAAATAAATAAAATAAAATAAATGAAACACACAAACTTATGTGAAACAACAAACAAAATTAAACCAACTAAGCGCACACATGTAATTATGTAATCGATTATCGATACATTTAAATTTCCGATAGCAATAAATGTTACATTTTTAAAGGCAGCATCTTCTAATTTATACAGTATACATATGCATATTATTGATCAACTTCCTACTTTTCATCAGGATCGGTTAAGAAGCACCCAAGTTATAGTCGCAAAAATATCCTCATACAGCCGCAAGCATTTTCTGTATGCATCAATATGCGAGCGCATTTGTGAGATAGAGACGACATTGTAATTGACGCCCCCTTTACACTGTTACGATTCCGTTTACGTATATATGTTTGTATTTATGTAAATGCACGTGTTTGTTGCCAGTCAGCTAGGATCAGTTCGGGCTTGTGAATAAATACATGCGCTGCTCGTTTCTTTGCTCGAGTTCACTCGACTACAGCACTCTTACTTGTTTTTTCTTCTTTTCGCTCAACTCTTGTTGCAATCGCCGATTAAATTAAGTTATTCATAAATAAATTTAAAAATATATCTTACATATTATATTGCAGAGTCTAGTGATTTTTAAATAAAATATTGCATATTATTATTTTTTTTTTTGCATTATTGCTTAACTCTTTGCCTCGCTCTTTTTCTTTTTTGTGAAGCGCAATAAATACAAAGTGTGTGTACGCGTCGAGCGTGCGTGTGTAAGTTGTTTTTTCTAAAAAACCTTTACTTTGATTTGCAAGATAAATTGGTTAAATATTTTTCATTTTGCGGCAGCAGCAGCATAAATAAAACCAATTCCAAACATTTCTTTTCTCGCTCCGTTTAAATAAATGGTTAAATAAACATTGCACTTTCTTCGGCACATGAGGTTGACTCTCCTCATTTCAATTCTAGTCATTTTTTTATTTTATATTAAAAACAAAATTTTTGAAAAAATGTTTCCCAAACAACAGAAATAAGTAACATAATCAAAAACAAACCAAACAAATATAAAAATAAATAAAATAAAATAAATGAAACACACAAACTTATGTGAAACAACAAACAAAATTAAACCAACTAAGCGCACACATGTAATGATATGTATGCACATATACTTCAAATAAAATAATACAAATTACATGAAATAAACTTATATTATAAATCAACAATAATGCAAATTACAATAATAATACAAATATAGACAACTGAAGAGTAACAGAAATAAATTTACATAATAATATATACACAAGCAACTAAATGAATTAAAAATACAAAATATAATATTAAGCTGGACCAAGTTGCTGGAGCTTCTCATGATGATAACAAAGCGCGAAAAGTACATTGAACATAAAAATATGCAAAATATAATAAATTCACACAACGCAGTCAGCATATAGATCGAAAGGGAGGGATATCGATGGGGGACCATCTTCAGAAAAAAAAGGAGAGTGAAAAGAAGGCAGTGAGAAAAAGAGAGACCGCATGCGCAGCGCTGCAGAAGATTGATTTAAAAAGAGGAAATGCAAATAAATGAGTTATAAATAAATTATGAAGTAATTATATATAAAAATAATAATATAAAATAAATAAATATAAAACGAAAGTAAAAAAAAATTAAATAAAAACAAACAAACCGGCGGCAGCAACAGGCGGAATCCATCGCCGCCATCAAGGAGAAAATCGCAGGGACAACTGGACTCAGGAACCAGGAAGTCGAAGCCCGGAGACCCTGAGGCGACTCGGATTGTACCAACACACCTGTTTGTTTGCCGATTGGGCCAAGGACAGCTGATCGGCCCTAACCAATGCAATAGTGATGCTCATTTTGTCACTCAGTGATGCGCACTTTTGAAGCCGAAAAAAAAGAAAAGAAAAATCATAAATATTTAGTAAGCTTTAAATTAAGTAAATATATAAAATTGTACTACATATATATAAGCGAATTTAGTGTTGGCCAACAAAATGTTAAAAATCACTAAGTCACATGTATCACATGATTTGTAAATTAAATAGTCTGAAAAAAAATGAATATGAGGTGGTAAATTAATGTGATCGGGTGAGATGAGGGCATAAGAAACAAGCGAGAAAGGAATAATTGTTAAAGGGAATTTCTCCATGAAATTTAGAGGAGGAATCACTAGGAAGGGAGGGACACTCAGGCTGTACAACATCCACACAGCCAACACGGCAGCGAGCGGACTGGTTTGATGGAAATATTTGTTTTCTTTTTATTTAGAAAAGAATACAAATTTGTTGTTAACTTGCCGCCCAATATATCGCGGCCGAACTACCCCTCAGACAATAGCTAAGCTGAGGGATATATTGGTGCTTTCGACAGGCAAGGCATAACAAACGTTACAAAAACTTACCTGGATGACTGGAGTACCTAAAGTCATTTCGACGCTCTCCTGCACCTAGACCTGAAAAAAGGAGAAAACACTAATTAAAACCACAAATAAAATAAATAACACTAAAGCAAAAAAATAACAAGGTCATAATTAAATAAGCAAAAATAAAATTTGAAACAAAATAAATTATTATACACAAACAAAATAAAAATAAATAAAACACATATTCATGCAAAACAACAAAACAAAAACCAAATAAACGCAAATATGCAAACGCATATATATGTGTATATACAAATAAAAACAAAAATAAATAAAACAAATTTAACCACCGGCGTATCCAGAACCGACTCCTGAGCAGCCAACTTGACAAAATGACCATCGGCGATCGTCTCCAAGTACATGCAAAGAAAGAAAAATATACATTATTAATTGACGTCCATGCTGCTCTCGCGGCCAAAAATCAGCTGTTGCAAGCATAATCACCCAAACCGTTAGACGACACAACAAATCCCGGGTACTCCAGCATATGACCATCAAGAAGACTCTTTCTAAGCAGACAAATACGTAAATCAGCTGCTGCAGAGACAGCTGGCAAACAACACAAAAGCAACTTACCCAGTCCATCGACGATGACGCAGAAGACATCAACCTGTCCAAAATGTTAATTATTAATTACGAATAAGAAAATCTAAAATGTAAACAACAAACAAGTGTGAACAATTTGTAAGTTACTCATTTTGGCAGCTTGGTGCTGCCAACTTGTTGCGATATGTTATTTACTATTTAAAAAAAAAGGCGCCAACGGTTTGTGCCATTTGTATAACATACAATAAGCCATTTTTATTGTTGTAATTCAAATTTGCATATGTTGCCAATAGGTAAAGAAAGGAACCGTCAGTGGTTTAGCTAACGAACAAGTTTTGCTAATAAATTAAATAAATAATAATAAAATATTGGACAAATCTAGTCATTTTTCAATATACATTAAATTATTTTTTCATTGCACTTCTTTTTTTGTTCAGTGGTGTAAAAATTGCTCGTCGGCCGTCTTTTCATAATCTGAACCCATTAAAAATGGCGCAGATCAAGTTTGCTTTATTTTTATCGATAACTGCGTCCGTTTCTCGATTATCGATACATTTAAATTTCCGATAGCAATAAATGCTACAATTTTAAAGGCAGCATCTTCTAATTTATACAGAATATACATATGCATATTATTGATCAACATCCTACTATCCATCAGGATCGGTTAAGAAGCACCCAAGTTATAGTCGCAAAAATATCCTCATACAGCCGCAAGCATTTTCTGTATGCATCAATATGCGAGCGCATTTGTGAGATAGAGACGACATTATAATTGACGCCCCCTTTACACCGTTACGATTCCGTTTACGTATATATGTTTGTATTTATGTAAATGCACGTGTTTGTTGCCAGTCAGCTAGGATCAGTTCGGGCTTGTGAATAAATACATGCGCTGCTCGTTTCTTTGCTCGAGTTCACTCGACTACAGCACTCTTACTTGTTTTTTCTTATTTTTTTCGCTCAACTCTTGTTGCAATCGCCGATTAAATTAAGTTATTCATAAATAAATTTAAAAATATATCTTACATATTATATTGCAGAAGTCTAGTCATTTTTAAATAAAATATTGCATATTATTATTTTTTTTTTTGCATTATTGCTTAACTCTTTTGCCTCGCTCTTTTTCTTTTTGTGAAGCACAATAAATACAAGTGTGTGTATGCGCGAGCGTGCGTGTGTAAGTTGTTTTTTCTAAAAAACCTTACTTTTGATTTGCAAGATAAATTGGTTAAATATTTTTCATTTTGCGGCAGCAGCAGCATAAATAAAACCAATTCCAAACATTTCTTTCTCTCGCTCCGTTTAAATAAATGGTTAAATAAACATTGCACTTTTCTTCGGCACATGAGTTTGACTCATGCCTCATTTCAATTCTAGTCATTTTTCGTCTTATACTTCATGAAGATCTATAACGCAGAATTCATACCCAGAATATACAATGCATTATTGATCAACTCCTACTTTCCATCAGGATCGGTTAGAAGCACCCAAGTTATAGTCGAAAATATATCCTCATACAGCCGCAAGCATTTTCTGTATGCATCAATATGCGAGCGCATTTGTGAGATAGCGATGACATTATAATTGACGCCCCCTTTACACCGTTACGATTCCGTTTACGTATATATGTTTGTATTTATGTAAATGCACGTGTTTGTTGCCAGTCAGCTGGATCAGTTCGGGCTTGTGAATAAATACATGCGCTGCTCGTTCTTTGCTCGAGTTCACTCGACTACAGCACTCTTACTTGTTTTTTCTTCTTTTTCGCTCAACTCTTGTTGCAATCGCCGATTAAATTAAGTTATTCATAAATAAATTTAAAAATATATCTTACATATTATATTGCAGAAGTCTAGTCATTTTTAAATAAAATATTGCATATTATTATTTTTTTTGCATTATTGCTTAACTCTTTTGCCTCGCTCTTTTTCTTTTTTGTGAAGCACAATAAATACAAGTGTGTGTACGCGCAGCGTGCGTGTAAGTTGTTTTTTCTAAAAAACCTTACTTTTGATTTGCAAGATAAATTGGTTAAATATTTTTTCATTTTGCGGCAGCAGCAGCATAAATAAAACCAATTCCAAACATTTCTCGCTCCGTTTAAATAAATGGTTAAATAAACATTGCACTTTTCTTCGGCACATGAGTTTGACTCATGCCTCATTTCAATTCTAGTCATTTTTTTATTTTATATTAAAAACAAAATTTTTGAAAAATGTTTCCCAAACAACAGAAATAAGTAACATAATCAAAAACAAACCAAACAAATATAAAAATAAATAAAATAAAATAAATGAAACACACAAACTTATGTGAAACAACAAACAAAATTAACCAACTAAGCGCACACATGTAATGATATGTATGCACTATACTTCAAATAAAATAATACAAATTACATGAAATAAACTTATATTATAAATCAACAATAATGCAAATTACAATAATAATACAAATATAGACAACTGAAGAGTAACAGAAATAAATTTACATAATAATATATACACAAGCAACTAAATGAATTAAAAATACAAAATATAATATTAAGCTGGACCAAGTTGCTGGAGCTTCTCATGATGATAACAAAGCGCGAAAGTACATTGAACATAAAAATATGAAAAATATAATAAATTCAGCATATAGATCGAAAGGCGAGGGATATCGATGGGGGACCATCTTCAGAAAAAAGGAGAGTGAAAAGAAGGCAGTGAGAAAAAAAGAGAGACCGCATGCGCAAGCGCTGCAGAAAGATTGATTTAAAAAGAGGAAATGCAAATAAATGAGTTATGAATAAATTATGAAGTAATTATATATAAAAATAATAATATAAAATAAATAAATATAAAACGAAAGTAAAAAAAATTAAATAAAAACAAACAAACCGGCGGCAGCAACAGGCGGAACTATCCATCGCCGCCATCAAGGAGAAAATCGCAGGGACAACTGGACTCAGGAACCAGGAAGTAGAAGCCCGGAGACCCTGAGGCGTCTCGGATTATACCAACACACCTGTTTGTTTGTTCCCGCCTAATTGCGGCAGATTGTCAAGGACAGCTGATCGGCCCTAACCAATGCAATAGTGATGCTCATTTTGTCACTCAGAGATGCGCACTTTTGAAGCCGAAGAAAAGAACAGAAAAATCATACATATTTAGTAAGCTTTAAATTAAGTTAATATATACAATTGTACTACATACATATAAGCGAATTTAGTGCTGGCCAACCAAATGTTAAAATCACTAAGTCACATGTATCACATGATTTGTAAATTAAATAGTCTGAAAAAAAATGAATATGAGGTGGTAAATTAATGTGATCGGGTGAGATGAGGGCATAAGAAAAAAGCGTGAAAGGAATAATTGTTAAATGGAATTTCTCATGAAATTTAGAGGAGGAATCACTAGGAAGGGAGGGACACTCAGCCTGTACAACATCACACAGCCAACACGGCAGCGAGCGGACTAGTTTGATGGAAATATTTGTTTTCTTTTATTTAGAAAGAATACAAATTTGTTGAACTTGCCCCAATATATCGCGGCCGAACTACCCCTCAGACAATAGCTAAGCTGAGGGACATATTGGGGCTTTCGACAGGCAAGGCGTAACAAACGTTACAAAAACTTACCTGGATGACTGGAGTACCTAAAGTCATTTTGACGCTCTCCTGCACCTACACCTGAAAAAGGAGAAAACACTAATTAAACCACAAATAAAATAAATAACACTAAAGCAAAAAAATAACAAGGTCATAATTAAATAAGCAAAAATTTAATTTGAAAAAAATAAATTATTATACACAAACAAAATACAAATAAATAAAACACATATTCATGCAAAACAACAAAACAAAAACTAAATAAATGCAAATATGCAAACGCATATATATGTGTATATACAAATAAAAACAAAAATAAATAAAACAAATTTAACAACCGGCGTCTCAGAACCGACTCCTGAGCGGCCAACTTGACAAAATAACCATCGGCGATCGTCTCCAAGTACATGCAAAGAAAGAAAAATATACATTATTAATTGACGTCGATGCTGCTCTCGCGGCCAAAAATCAGCTGTTGCAAGCATAATCACCCAAACCGTCAGACGACACAACAAATCCCGGCTACTCCAGCATATGACCATCAAGAAGACTCTTTCTAAGCAGACAAATACGTAAATCAGCTGCTGCAGAGACAGCTGGCAAACAACAAAAAGCAACTTACCCAGTCCATCGACGATGACGCAGAAGACATCAACCTGTCCAAAATGTTAATTATTAATTACGAATAAGAAAATCTAAAATGTAAACAACATACAAGTGTGAACAATTTGTAAGTTACCCATTTTGGCAGATTGGTGCTGCCAACTTGTTGCGATGTGTTATTTACTATTTAAAAAAAAAGGCGCCAACGGGTTGTGCCATTTGTATAACATCAATAAGCCATTTTTATTGTTGTAATTCAAATTTGCATATGTTGCCAATAGGTTAAGAAAGGAACCGTCAGTGGTTTAGCTAACGAACAAGTTTTGCTAATAAATTAAATAAAGAATAATAAAATATTGGACAAATCTAGTCATTTTTCAATATACATTAAATTATTTTTTCATTGCACTTCTTTTGTTCAGTGGTGTAAAAATTGCTCGTCGGAATCTTTTCATAATCTGAACCCATTAAAAAGGCGCAGATCAAGTTTGCTTTAATTTTATCGATAACTGCGCCGTTCTCGATTATCGATACATTTAAATTTCCGATAGCAATAAATGCTACAATTTTAAAGGCAGCATCTTCTTATTTATACAGAATATACATATGCATATTATTGATCAACTTCCTACTTTTCATCAGGATCGGTTAAGAAGCACCCAAGTTATAGTCGAAATATATCCTCCACTACAGCCGCAAGCATTTTCTGTATGCATCAATATGCGAGCGCATTTGTGAGATAGAGATGACATTATAATTGACGCCCCTTTACACCGTTACGATTCCGTTTACGTATATATGTTTGTATTTGTAAATGCACGTGTTTGTTGCCAGTCAGCTAGATCAGTTCGGGCTTGTGAATAAATACATGCGCTGCTCGTTTCTTTGCTCGAGTTCACTCGACTACAGCACTCTTACTTGTTTTTTCTTATTTTTCGCTCAACTCTTGTTGCATCGCCGAATAAATTAAGTTATTCATAAATAAATGTAAAAATATATCTTACATATTATATTGCAGAAGTCTAGTCATTTTTAAATAAAATATTGCATATTATTATTTTTTTTTTTGCATTATTGCTTAACTCTTTTGCCTCGCTCTTTTTCTTTTTTGTGAAGCACAATAAATACAAAGTGTGTGTAAGCGCGAGCGTGCGTGTAAGTTGTTTTTTCTAAAAAACTTACTTTTGATTTGCAAGATAAATTGGTTAAATATTTTTTCATTTTGAGGCAGCAGCAGCATAAATAAAACCAATTCCAAACATTTCTTTCTCGCTCCGTTTAAATAAATGGTTAAATAAACATTGCACTTTTCTTCGGCACATGAGTTTGACTCATGCCTCATTTAAATTCTAGTCATTTTTTTTATTTTATATTAAAAACAAAAATTTTTGAAAAAATGTTTCCCAAACAACAGAAATAAGTAACATAATCAAAAACAAACCAAACAAATATAAAAATAAATAAAATAAAATAAATGAAACACACAAACTTATGTGAAACAACAAACAAAATTAAACCAACTAAGCGCACACATGTAATTATGTAATCGATTATCGATACATTTAAATTTCCGATAGCAATAAATGTTACATTTTTAAAGGCAGCATCTTCTAATTTATACAGAATATACATATGCATATTATTGATCAACTTCCTACTTTTCATCAGGATCGGTTAAGAAGCACCCAAGTTATAGTCGCAAAAATATCCTCATACAGCCGCAAGCATTTCCTGTATGCATCAATATGCGAGCGCATTTGTGAGATAGAGACGACATTATAATTGACGCCCCCTTTACACCGTTACGATTCCGTTTACGTATATATGTTTGTATTTATGTAAATGCACGTGTTTGTTGCCAGTCAGCTAGGATCAGTTCGGGCTTGTGAATAAATACACGCTGCTCATTTCTTTGCTCGAGTTCACTCGACTACAGCACTCTTACTTGTTTTTTCTTCTTTTTTCGCTCAACTCTTGTTGCAATCGCCGATTAAATTAAGTTATTCATAAATAAATTTAAAAATATATCTTACATATTATATTGCAGAAGTCTAGTCATTTTTAAATAAAATATTGCATATTATTATTTTTTTTTGCATTATTGCTTAACTCTTTTGCCTCGCTCTTTTTCTTTTTTGTGAAGCACAATAAATACAAAGTGTGTGTACGCGCGAGCGTGCGTGTGTAAGTTGTTTTTTCTAAAAACCTTACTTTTGATTTGCAAGATAAATTGGTTAAATATTTTTTTCATTTTGCGGCAGCAGCAGCATAAATAAAACCAATTCCAAACATTTCTTTTCTCGCTCCGTTTAAATAAATGGTTAAATAAACATTGCACTTTTCTTCGGCACATGAGTTTGACTCATGCCTCATTTCAATTCTAGTAATTTTTTTATTTTATATTAAAAACAAAAATTTTTGAAAAAATGTTTCCCAAACAACAGAAATAAGTAACATAATCAAAAACAAACCAAACAAATATAAAAATAAATAAAATAAAATAAATGAAACACACAAACTTATGTGAAACAACAAACAAAATTAAACCAACTAAGCGCACACATGTAATGATATGTATGCACATATACTTCAAATAAAATAATACAAATTACATGAAATAAACTTATATTATAAATCAACAATAATGCAAATTACAATAATAATACAAATATAGACAACTGAAGAGTAACAGAAATAAATTTACATAATAATATACACAAGCAACTAAATGAATTAAAAATACAAAATATAATATTAAGATGGACCAAGTTGCTGGAGCTTCTATGATGATAACAAAGCGCGAAAGTAAGCATTGAACATAAAAATATGAAAAAATATAATAAATTCAGCATATAGATCGAAAGGCTGAGGGATATCGATGGGGGACCATCTTCAGAAAAAAAGGAGAGTGAAAAGAAGGCAGCAACAGGCGGAACTATCCATCGCCGCCATCAAGGAGAAAATCGCAGGGACAACTGGACTCAGGAACCAGGAAGTGAAGCCGGAGACCCTGAGGCGTCTCGGATTATACCAACACACCGTTGTTTGTCCCGCCTAATTGCGGCAGATTGGGTCAAGGACAGCTGATCGGCCTAACCAATGCAATAAGTGATGCTCATTTTGTCACTCAGTGATGCGCACTTTGAAGCCGAGAAAAGAACAGCAAAATCATAAATATTTAGTAAGCTTTAAATTAAGTTAATATATACAATTGTACTACATATATATAAGCGAATTTAGCGCTGGCCAACCAAATGTTAAAAATCACTAAGTCACATGTATCACATGATTTGTAAATTAAATAGTCTGAAAAAATAAATGAATATGAGTGAATTAAGTATCGGGTGAGATGAGGGCATAAGAAAAAAGCGTGAAAGGAATAATTGTTAAAGGAATTTCTCCATGAAATTTAGAGGAGGAATCACTAGGAAGGGAGGGACACGCAGGCTGTACAACATCCACACAGCCAACACAGCAGCGAGCGGACTGGTTTGATGGAAATATTTGTTTTCTTTTTATTTAGAAAAGAATACAAATTTGTTGTTAACTTGCCGCCCAATATATCGTGGCCGAACTACCCCTCAGACAATAGCTAAGCTGAGGGATATATTGGGGCTTTCGACAGGCAAGGCGTAACAAACGTTACAAAAACTTACCCGGATGACTGGAGTACCTAAGTCATTTCGACGCTCTCCTGCACCTAGACCTGAAAAAAAGGAGAAAACACTAATTAAACCACAAATAAAATAAATAACACTAAAGCAAAAAATAACAAGGTCATAATTAAATAAGCAAAAATTAAATTTGAAAAAATAAATTATTATACACAAACAAAATACAAATAAATAAAACACATATTCATGCAAAACAACCAAACAAAACCAAATAAACGCAAATATGCAAACGCATATATATGTGTATATACAAATAAAAACAAAAATAAATAAAACAAATTTAACCAACGGCGTCTCCAGAACCGACTCCTGAGCAGCCAACTTGACAAAATGACCATCGGCGATCGTCTCCAAGTACATGCAAGAAAGAAAAATATACATTATTAATTGACGTCCATGCTGCTCTCGCGGCCAAAAATCAGCTGTTGCAAGCATAATCACCCAAACCGTTAGACGACACAACAAATCCCGGCTACTCCAGCATATGACCATCAAGAAGACTCTTTCTAAGCAGACAAATACGTAAATCAGCTGCTGCAGAGACAGCTGGCAAACAACACAAAAGCAACTTACCCAGTCCATCGACGATGACGCAGAAGACATCAACCTGTCCAAAATGTTAATTATTAATTACGAATAAGAAAATCTAAAATGTAAACAACAAACAAGTGTGAACAATCTGTAAGTTACTCATTTTGGCAGCTTGGTGCTGCCAACTTGTTGCGATATGTTATTTACTATTTAAAAAAAGGCGCCAACGGTTTGTGCCATTTGTATAACATACAATAAGCCATTTTTATTGTTGTAATTCAAATTTGCATATGTTGCCAATAGGTAAAGAAAGGAACCGTCAGTGGTTTAGCTAACGAACAAGTTTTGCTAATAAATTAAATAAATAATAATAAAATATTGGACAAATCTAGTCATTTTTCAATATACATTAAATTATTTGTTTCATTGCACTTCTTTTTTGTTCAGTGGTGTAAAAATTGCTCGTCGGCAGTCTTTTCATAATCTGAACCCATTAAAAAGGCGCAGATCAAGTTTGCTTTATTTTTATCGATAACTGCGTCCGTTTCTCGATTATCGATACATTTAAATTTCCGATAGCAATAAATGTTACAATTTTAAAGGCAGAATCTTCTAATTTATACAGAATATACATATGCATATTATTGATCAACATCCTACTATCCATTAGGATCGGTTAAGAAGCACCCAAGTTATAGTCGCAAAAATATCCTCATACAGCCGCAAGCATTTTCTGTATGCATCAATATGCGAGCGCATTTGTGAGATAGAGACGACATTATAATTGACGCCCCCTTTACACCGTTACGATTCCGTTTACGTATATATGTTTGTATTTATGTAAATGCACGTGTTTGTTGCCAGTCAGCTAGGATCAGTTCGGGCTTGTGAATAAATTCACGCGCTGCTCGTTTCTTTGCTCGAGTTCACTCGACTACAGCACTTTTACTTGTTTTTTCTTCTTTTTTCGCTCAACTCTTGTTGCAATCGCCGATTAAATTAAGTTATTCATAAATAAATTTAAAAATATATCTTACATATTATATTGCAGAAGTCTAGTCATTTTTAAATAAAATATTGCATATTATTATTTTTTTTTTGCATTATTGCTTAACTCTTTTGCCTCGCTCTTTTTCTTCTTTGTGAAGCACAATAAATACAAAGTGTGTGTACGCGCGAGCGTGCGTGTGTAAGTTGTTTTTTCTAAAAACCTTACTTTTGATTTGCAAGGTAAATTGGTTAAATATTTTTTCATTTTGCGGCAGCAGCAGCATAAATAAAACCAATTCCAAACATTTCTTTTTCTCGCTCCGTTTAAATAAATGGTTAAATAAACATTGCACTTTTCTTCGGCACATGAGTTTGACTCATGCCTCATTTCAATTCTAGTCATTGTTTTTTTATTTTATACAAAAACAAAATTTTTGAAAAAATGTTTCCCAAACAACAGAAATAAGTAACATAATCAAAAACAAACCAAACAAATATAAAAATAAATTAAATAAAATAAATGAAACACACAACTTATGTGAAACAACAAACAAAATTAAACCAACTAAGCGCACACTGTAATTATATGTATGCACATATACTTCAAATAAAATAATACAAATTACATGAAATAAACTTATATTATAAATCAACAATAATGCAAATTACAATAATAATACAAATATAGACAACTGAAGAGTAACAGAAATAAATTTACATAATAATATATACACAAGCAACTAAATGAATTAAAAATACAAAATATAATATTAAGCTGGACCAAGTTGCTGGAGCTTCTCATGATGATAACAAAGCGCGAAAGTACATTGAAAATAAAAATATGAAAAATATAAAATAAATTCAGCATATAGATCGATAGGCGAGGGATATCGATGGGGACCATCTTCAGAAAAAAGAGAGTGAAAAGAAGGCAGCAACAGGCGGAACTACATCGCCGCCATCAAGAGAAAAACGAGGACAATGGATCAGGAACCAGGAAGTAGAAGCCCGAGACCCTGAGGCGACTCTGATTATACCAACACACCGTAGAATTTCGCAATTGCAAAGGGTCAGACAGCTGATCGGCCCAACCAAGCAATAGTGATGCTCATTTGTCACTCAGTGATGCGCACTTTGAAGCCGAAAAAAGAACAGAAAATCATAAATATAGAACTTTAAATAGTAAGTGTAATTATAATATAACAATATGTAACTACATATATATAAGCGAATTTAGTGTTGGCCAACAAAATGTTAAAAATCACTAAGTCACATGTATCACATGATTTGTAAATTAAATAGTCTGAAAAAAATGAATATGAGGTGGTAAATTAATGTGATCGGGTGAGATGAGGGCATAAGAAACAAGCGAGAAAGGAATAATTGTAAATGGAATTTCTCCAGGAAATTTAGAGGAGGAATCACTAGGAAGGGAGGGACACGCAGGCTGTACAACATCCACACAGCCAACACAGCAGCGAGCGGACTGGTTTGATGGAAATATTTGTTTTCTTATTTAAAGAATACAAATTTGTTGTTAACTTGCCGCCCAATATATCGCGGCCGAACTACCCCTCAGACAATAGCTAAGCTGAGGATATATTGGGCTTTCGACAGGCAAGGCTAACAAACGTTACAAAAACTTACCTGGATGACTGGAGTACCTAAAGTCATTTCGACGTCCTGCACCTAGACCTGAAAAAGGAGAAACACTAATTACACAAATAAAATAAATACACTAAAGCAAAAATAAAGGCTAATAAGCAAAAATGAAATTTGAAAAAATAAATTATTATACACAAACAAAATACAAATAAATAAAACACATATTCATGCAAAACAACCAAACAAAAACCAATAAACGCAAAAGCAAACGCATATATATGTGTATATACAAATAAAAACAAAAATAAATAAAACAAATTTAACCAACGGCGTATCCAGAACCGACTCCTGAGCAGCCAACTTGACAAAATAACCATCGGCGATCGTCTCCAAGTACATGCAAAGAAAGAAAAATATACATTATTAATTGACGTCGATGCTGCTCTCGCGGCCAAAAATCAGCTGTTGCAAGCATAATCACCCAAACCGTCAGACGACACAACAAATCCCGGCTACTCCAGCATATGACCATCAAGAAGACTCTTTCTAAGCAGACAAATACGTAAATCAGCTGCTGCAGAGACAGCTGGCAAACAAACAAAAGCAACTTACCCAGTCCATCGACGATGACGCAAAGACATCAACCTGTCCAAAATGTTAATTATTAATTACGAATAAGAAAATCTAAAATGTAAACAACAAACAAGTGTGAACAAACTGTAAGTTACCCATTTTGGCAGATTGGTGCTGCCAACTGTTGCGATGTGTTATTTACTATTTAAAAAAAGGCGCCAACGGTTGTGCCATTTGTATAACATCCAATAAGCCATTTTTATTGTTGTAATTCAAATTTGCATATGTTGCCAATAGGTAAAGAAAGGAACCGTCAGTGGTTTAGCTAACGAACAAGTTTTGCTAATAAATTAAATAAATAATAATAAAATATTGGACAAATCTAGTCATTTTTCAATATACATTAAATTATTTTTTTCATTGCACTTCTTTTTTTGTTCAGTGGTGTAAAAATTGCTCGTCGGCATCTTTTGATAATCTGAACCCATTAAAAATGGCGCAGATCAAGTTTGCTTTATTTTTATCGATAACTGCGTCCGTTTCTCGATTATCGATACATTTAAATTTCCGATAGCAATAAATGTTACAATTTTAAAGGCAGAATCTTCTAATTTATACAGAATATACATATGCATATTATTGATCAACATCCTACTATCCATCAGGATCGGTTAAGAAGCACCCAAGTTATAGTCGCAAAAATATCCTCATACAGCCGCAAGCATTTTCTGTATGCATCAATATGCGAGCGCATTTGTGAGATAGAAGACCGCCGTTACATTGACGGTTTAATGACATGCCGCGACGTTTCAGTTCGTCCGTACTATGTTTGTATTTATGTAAATGCACGTGTTTGTGCCATCAGCTAGGATCAGTTCGGGCTTGTGAATAAATGCTGCTCGTTTCTTTGCTCGAGTTCACTCGACTACAGCACTTTTACTTGTTTTTTCTTCTTTTTTCGCTCAACTCTTGTTGCAATCGCCGATTAAATTAAGTTATTCATAAATAAATTAAAAAATATATCTTACATATTATATTGCAGAAGTCTAGTCATTTTTAAATAAAATATTGCATATTATTTTATTTTTTTTTTGCATTATTGCTTAACTCTTTTGCCTCGCTCTTTTTCTTCTTTGTGAAGCACAATAAATACAAAGTGTGTGTACGCGCGAGCGTGCGTGTATGAGTTGTTTTTTCTAAAATCTTACTTTTGATTTGCAAGGTAAATTGGTTAAATATTTTTTCATTTTGCGAAGCAGCAGCATAAATAAAACCAATTCCAAACATTTCTTTTTCTCGCTCCGTTTAAATAAATGGTTAAATAAACATTGCACATTTTCTTCGGCACATGAGTTTGCACCATTATTGACACATTCAATATTAATGCACATTCACTATAATTATATTAAAACAAATTCATGAAAAAATGTATCCCAAACAACAGAAATAAGTAACATAATCAAAAACAAACCAAACAAATATAAAAATAAATAAAATTAAAATAAATGAAACACACACAACTTATGTGAAACAACAAACAAAATTAAACCAACTAAGCGCACACTAATGATATGTATGCACATATACTTCAAATAAAATAATACAAATTACATGAAAGTAAACTTATATGATAAATCAACAATAATGCAAATACAATATATAATACAAATATCACACAACTGTAATGGTCAGCAATAGATCGATAGGCGAGGGATATCGATGGGAGACCATCTTCAGCAAAAAGGAGAGTGAAAAGACAGCATGAGAAATAAGATGAGACCAGCTGCGAAGCGCTGCAGAAAGATTGATTTAAAAAGAGGAAATGCAAATTAATTAGTATGAATAAATTATGAAATAATATATATAAAATAATAATATAAAATAAACGAGATATAAAACAAAAGTAAAAAAAATTAAATAAAAACATAAACCGGCGGCAGCAACAGGCGGAACTATCCATCGCCGCCATCAAGGAGAAAATCGCAGGGACAACTGGACTCAGGAACCAGGAAGTCGAAGCCCGGAGACCCTGAGGCGACTCGGATTATACCAACACACCTGTTTGTTTCTTCCAAGGACAGCTGATCGGCCCTAACCAATGCAATAGTGATGCTCATTTTGTCACTCAGTGATGCGCACTTTTGAAGCCGAAAAAAAAGAAAAGAAAAATCATAAATATTTAGTAAGCTTTAAATTAAGTAAATATATAAAATTGTACTACATATATATAAGCGAATTTAGTGTTGGCCAACAAAATGTTAAAAATCACTAAGTCACATGTATCACATGATTTGTAAATTAAATAGTCTAAAAAAAACTGAATATGAGGTGGTAAATTAATGTGATCGGGTGAGATGAGGGCATAAGAAACAAGCGAGAAAGGAATAATTGTTAAATGGAATTTCTCCATGAAATTTAGAGGAGGAATCACTAGGAAGGGAGGGACACTCAGGCTGTACAACATCCACACAGCCAACACAGCAGCGAGCGGACTGGTTTGATGGAAATATTTGTTTTCTTTTTATTTAGAAAAGAATACAAATTTTGTTAACTTGCCACCCAATATATTGCGGCCGAACTACCCCTCAGACAATAGCTAAGCTGAGGGATATATTGGGGTTTTCGACAGGCAAGGCATAACAAACGTTACAAAAACTTACCTGGATGACTGGAGTACCTAAAGTCATTTCGACGCTCTCCTGCACCTAGATATGAAAAAAGGAGAAAACACTAATTAAAACCACAAATAAAATAAATAACACTAAAGCAAAAAATAACAAGGTCATAATTAAGCAAAAATAAAATTTGAAAAAAATAAATTATTATACACAAACAAAATACAAATAAATAAAACACATATTCATGCAAAACAACAAAACAAAAACCAAATAAACGCAAATATAA
The DNA here is from genome assembly GCA_035043875.1 of Drosophila paucipuncta. Lineage (NCBI taxonomy): Eukaryota > Metazoa > Arthropoda > Insecta > Diptera > Drosophilidae > Drosophila > Drosophila paucipuncta. The sequence goes on along the minus strand of JAWNMP010000123.1, from coordinate 11,109 downwards.
ACGCATATATATGTGTATATACAAATAAAAACAAAAATAAATAAAACAAATTTAACCAACGGCGTATCCAGAACCGACTCCTGAGCAGCCAACTTGACAAAATGACCATCGGCGATCGTCTCCAAGTACATGCGAAGAAAGAAAAATATACATTATTAATTGACGTCCATGCTGCTCTCGCGGCCAAAAATCAGCTGTTGCAAGCATAATCTCCCAAACCGTTAGACGACACAACAAATCTCGGGTACTCCAGCATATGACCATTAATAAGACTCTTTCTAAGCAGACAAATACGTAAATCAGCTGCTGCAGAGACAGCTGGCAAACAACACAAAAGCAACTTACCCAGTCCATCGACGATGACGCAGAAGACATCAACCTGTCCAAAATGTTAATTATTAATTACGAATAAGAAAATCTAAAATGTAAACAACAAACAAGTGTGAACAAATTGTAAGTTACCCATTTTGGCAGCTTGGTGCTGCCAACTTGTTGCGATACGTTATTTACTATTTAAAAAAAAAAGGCGCCAACGGTTTGTGCCATTTGTATAACATACAATAAGCCATTTTTATTGTTGTAATTCAAATTTGCATATGTTGCCAATAGGTAAAGAAAGGAACCGTCAGTGGTTTAGCTAACGAACAAGTTTTGCTAATAAATTAAATAAATAATAATAAAATATTGGACAAATCTAGTCATTTTTCAATATACATTAAATTATTTGTTTCATTGCACTTCTTTTTTGTTCAGTGGTGTAAAAATTGCTCGTCGGCCGTCTTTTCATAATCTGAACCCATTAAAAATGGCGCAGATCAAGTTTGCTTTAATTTTATCGATAACTGCGTCCGTTTCTCGATTATCGATACATTTAAATTTCCGATAGCAATAAATGTTACAATTTTAAAGGCAGAATCTTCTAATTTATACAGAATATACATATGCATATTATTGATCAACATCCTACTATCCATCAGGATCGGTTAAGAAGCACCCAAGTTATAGTCGCAAAAATATCCTCATACAGCCGCAAGCATTTCTGTATGCATCAATATGCGAGCGCATTTGTGAGATAGAGACGACATTATAATTGACGCCCCTTTACACCGTTACGATTCCGTTTACGTATATATGTTTGTATTTATGTAAATGCACGTGTTTGTTGCCAGTCAGCTAGGATCAGTTCGGGCTTGTGAATAAATACATGCGCTGCTCGTTTCTTTGCTCGAGTTCACTCGACTACAGCACTCTTACTTGTTTTTTCTTCTTTTTTCGCTCAACTCTTGTTGCAATCGCCGATTAAATTAAGTTATTCATAAATAAATTAAAAAATATATCTTACATATTATATTGCAGAAGTCTAGTCATTTTAAAATAAAATATTGCATATTATTATTATTTTTTTTTGCATTATTGCTTAACTCTTTTGCCTCGCTCTTTTTCTTCTTTGTGAAGCACAATAAATACAAAGTGTGTGTACGCGCGAGCGTGCGTGTGTAAGTTGTTTTTTCTAAAAATCTTACTTTTGATTTGCAAGGTAAATTGGTTAAATATTTTTTCATTTTGCGGCAGCAGCAGCATAAATAAAACCAATTCCAAACATTTCTTTTCTCGCTCCGTTTAAATAAATGGTTAAATAAACATTGCACTTTTCTTCGCACATGAGTTTGACTCACGCCTCACTTCAATTATAGTCATTTTTTTATTGCATTTTAAAAACAAAAAATTTTGAAAAAATGTTTCCCAAACAACAGAAATAAGTAACATAATCAAAAACAAACCAAACAAATATAAAAATAAATTTAATAAAATAAATGAAACACACAAACTTATGTGAAACAACAAACAAAATTAAACCAACTAAGCGCACACATGTAATTATATGTATGCACATATACTTCAAATAAAATAATACAAATTACATGAAATAAACTTATATTATAAATCAACAATAATGCAAATTACAATAATAATAAAAATATAGACAACTGAAGAGTAACAGAAATAAATTTACATAATAATATATACACAAGCAACTAAATGAATTAAAAATACAAAATATAATATTAAGCTGGACCAAGTTGCTGGAGCTTCTCATGATGATAACAAAGCGCGAAAGTACATTGAAAATAAAAATATGAAAAAAATATAATCACAACGTGTAATGGTCAGCATATAGATCGATAGGCGAGGGATATCGATGGGGGACCATCTTCAGAAAAAAGAGAGTGAAAAGAAGCAGTGGAAAAAAGAGAGAGCAGCGCAAGCGCTGCAGAAAGATTGATTTAAAAAGAGAAATGCATTAATTAGTTTGAATCAATTATGAAGTAATTATATATAAAAAAAATAATATAAAATAAACAAATATAAAACAAAGTAAAAAAAAAATTAAATAAAAACATACAAACCGGCGGCAGCAACAGCGGAACTATCCATCGCCGCCATCAAGGAGAAAATCGCAGGGACAACTGGACTCAGGAACCAGGAAGTCGAAGCCCGGAGACCCTGAGGCGACTCGGATTATACCAACACACCTGTTTGTTTCTTCCAAGGACAGCTGATCGGCCCTAACCAATGCAATAGTGATGCTCATTTTGTCACTCAGTGATGCGCACTTTTGAAGCCGAAAAAAAAGAAAAGAAAAATCATAAATATTTAGTAAGCTTTAAATTAAGTAAATATATAAAATTGTACTACATATATATAAGCGAATTTAGTGTTGGCCAACAAAATGTTAAAAATCACTAAGTCACATGTATCACATGATTTGTAAATTAAATAGTCTGAAAAAAATGAATATGAGGTGGTAAATTAATGTGATCGGGTGAGATGAGGGCATAAGAAACAAGCGAGAAAGGAATAATTGTAAAGGGAATTTCTCCATGAAATTTAGAGGAGGAATCACTAGGAAGGGAGGGACACGCAGGCTGTACAACATCCACACAGCCAACACGGCAGCGAGCGGACTGGTTTGATGGAAATATTTGTTTTCTTTTTATTTAGAAAAGAATACAAATTTGTTGTTAACTTGCCGCCCAATATATCGCGGCCGAACTACCCCTCAGACAATAGCTAAGCTGAGGGATATATTGGGGCTTTCGACAGGCAAGGCATAACAAACGTTACAAAAACTTACCTGGATGACTGGAGTACCTAAAGTCATTTCGACGCTCTCCTGCACCTAGACCTGAAAAAAGGAGAAAACACTAATTAAAACCACAAATAAAATAAATAACACTAAAGCAAAAAAATAACAAGGTCATAATTAAATAAGCAAAAATAAAATTTGAAAAAAATAAATTATTATACACAAACAAAATAAAAATAAATAAAACACATATTCATGCAAAACAACAAAACAAAAACCAAATAAACGCAAATATGCAAACGCATATATATGTGTATATACAAATAAAAACAAAAATAAATAAAACAAATTTAACCACCGGCGTCTCCAGAACCGACTCCTGAGCAGCCAACTTGACAAAATGACCATCGGCGATCGTCTCCAAGTACATGCAAAGAAAGAAAAATATACATTATTAATTGACGTCGATGCTGCTCTCGCGGCCAAAAATCAGCTGTTGCAAGCATAATCACCCAAACCGTCAGACGACACAACAAATCCCGGCTACTCCAGCATATGACCATCAAGAAGACTCTTTCTAAGCAGACAAATACGTAAATCAGCTGCTGCAGAGACAGCTGGCAAACAATACAAAAGCAACTTACCCAGTCCATCGACGATGACGCAGAAGACATCAACCTGTCCAAAATGTTAATTATTAATTACGAATAAGAAAATCTAAAATGTAAACAACATACAAGTGTGAACAAACTGTAAGTTACCCATTTTGGCAGATTGGTGCTGCCAACTTGTTGCGATGTGTTATTTACTATTTAAAAAAAAAGGCGCCAACGGGTTGTGCCATTTGTATAACATCCAATAAGCCATTTTTATTGTTGTAATTCAAATTTGCATATGTTGCCAATAGGTAAAGAAAGGAACCGTCAGTGGTTTAGCTAACGAACAAGTTTTGCTAATAAATTAAATAAATAATAATAAAATATTGGACAAATCTAGTCATTTTTCAATATACATTAAATTATTTTTTCATTGCACTTCTTTTTTGTTCAGTGGTGTAAAAATTGCTCGTCGGCAGTCTTTTGATAATCTGAACCCATTAAAAATGGCGCAGATCAAGTTTGCTTTAATTTTATCGATAACTGCGTCCGTTTCTCGATTATCGATACATTTAAATTTCCGATAGCAATAAATGTTACAATTTTAAAGGCAGAATCTTCTAATTTATACAGAATATACATATGCATATTATTGATCAACATCCTACTATCCATTAGGATCGGTTAAGAAGCACCCAAGTTATAGTCGCAAAAATATCCTCATACAGCCGCAAGCTTTTTCTGTATGCATCAATATGCGAGCGCATTTGTGAGATAGAGACGACATTATAATTGACGCCCCCTTTACACCGTTACGATTCCGTTTACGTATATATGTTTGTATTTATGTAAATGCACGTGTTTGTTGCCAGTCAGCTAGGATCAGTTCGGGCTTGTGAATAAATACATGCGCTGCTCGTTTCTTTGCTCGAGTTCACTCGACTACAGCACTCTTACTTGTTTTTTCTTATTTTTTTCGCTCAACTCTTGTTGCAATCGCCGATTAAATTAAGTTATTCATAAATAAATGTAAAAAATATATCTTACATATTATATTGCAGAAGTCTAGTCATTTTTAAATAAAATATTGCATATTATTATTTTTTTTTTTTTGCATTATTGCTTAACTCTTTTGCCTCGCTCTTTTTCTTTTTTGTGAAGCACAATAAATACAAAGTGTGTGTAAGCGCGAGCGTGCGTGTGTAAGTTGTTTTTTCTAAAAAAACTTACTTTTGATTTGCAAGATAAATTGGTTAAATATTTTTTTCATTTTGAGGCAGCAGCAGCATAAATAAAACCAATTCCAAACATTTCTTTTTCTCGCTCCGTTTAAATAAATGGTTAAATAAACATTGCACTTTTCTTCGGCACATGAGTTTGACTCATGCCTCATTTAAATTCTAGTCATTTTTTTTTATTTTATATTAAAAACAAAAATTTTTGAAAAAATGTTTCCCAAACAACAGAAATAAGTAACATAATCAAAAACAAACCAAACAAATATAAAAATAAATAAAATAAAATAAATGAAACACACAAACTTATGTGAAACAACAAACAAAATTAAACCAACTAAGCGCACACATGTAATGATATGTATGCACATATACTTCAAATAAAATAATACAAATTACATGAAATAAACTTATATTATAAATCAACAATAAGGCAAATTACAATAATAATACAAATATAGACAACTGAAGAGTAACAGAAATAAATTTACATAATAATATATACACAAGCAACTAAATGAATTAAAAATACTAAATATAATATTAAGCTGGACCAAGTTGCTGGAGCTTCTCATGATGATAACAAAGCGCGAAAGTACATTGAACATAAAAATATGAAAAAAATATAATAAATGTCAGCATATATCGAAGGCGAGGGATATCGATGGGGGACCATCTTCAGAAAAAAGGAGAGTGAAAAGAAGGCAGCAACAGGCGGAACTATCCATCGCCGCCATCAAGGAGAAAATCGCAGGGACAACTGGACTCAGGAACCAGGAAGTAGAAGCCCGGAGACCCTGAGGCGTCTCGGATTATACCAACACACCTGTTTGTTTGTTCCCGCCTAATTGCGGCAGATTGGGCAGGACAGCTGATCGGCCCTAACCAATGCAATAGTGATGCTCATTTTGTCACTCAGTGATGCGCACTTTTGAAGCCGAAAAAAGAACAGAAAAATCATAAATATTTAGTAAGCTTTAAATTAAGTTAATATATACAATTGTACTACATATATATAAGCGAATTTAGTGTTGGCCAACAAAATGTTAAAAATCACTAAGTCACATGTATCACATGATTTGTAAATTAAATAGTCTGAAAAAAAATGAATATGAGGTGGTAAATTAATGTGATCGGGTGAGATGAGGGCATAAGAAACAAGCGAGAAAGGAATAATTGTTAAAGGAATTTCTCCAAATTTAGAGGAGGAATCACTAGGAAGGGAGGGACACGCAGGCTGTACAACATCCACACAGCCAACACAGCAGCGAGCGGACTGGTTTGATGGAAATATTTGTTTTCTTTTTATTTAGAAAAGAATACAAATTTGTTGTTAACTTGCCGCCCAATATATCGCGGCCGAACTACCCCTCAGACAATAGCTAAGCTGAGGGATATATTGGGGCTTTCGACAGGCAAGGCATAACAAACGTTACAAAAACTTACCTGGATGACTGGAGTACCTAAAGTCATTTCGACGCTCTCCTGCACCTAGACCTGAAAAAAGGAGAAAACACTAATTAAAACCACAAATAAAATAAATAACACTAAAGCAAAAAAATACAGGTCATAATTAAATAAGCAAAATAAAATTTGAAAAAAATAAATTATTATACACAAACAAAATACAAATAAATAAAACACATATTCATGCAAAAACAAAACAAAACAAATAAACGCAAATATGCAAACGCATATATATGTGTATATACAAATAAAAACAAAAATAAATAAAACAAATTTAACCAACGGCGTCTCCAGAACCGACTCCTGAGCAGCCAACTTGACAAAATGACCATCGGCGATCGTCTCCAAGTACATGCAAAGAAAGAAAAATATACATTATTAATTGACGTCCATGCTGCTCTCGCGGCCAAAAATCAGCTGTTGCAAGCATAATCACCCAAACCGTTAGACGACACAACAAATCCCGGGTACTCCAGCATATGACCATCAAGAAGACTCTTTCTAAGCAGACAAATACGTAAATCAGCTGCTGCAGAGACAGCTGGCAAACAACACAAAAGCAACTTACCCAGTCCATCGACGATGACGCAGAAGACATCAACCTGTCCAAAATGTTAATTATTAATTACGAATAAGAAAATCTAAAATGTAAACAACAAACAAGTGTGAACAATTTGTAAGTTACTCATTTTGGCAGCTTGGTGCTGCCAACTTGTTGCGATATGTTATTTACTATTTAAAAAAAAAGGCGCCAACGGTTTGTGCCATTTGTATAACATACAATAAGCCATTTTTATTGTTGTAATTCAAATTTGCATATGTTGCCAATAGGTAAAGAAAGGAACCGTCAGTGGTTTAGCTAACGAACAAGTTTTGCTAATAAATTAAATAAATAATAATAAAATATTGGACAAATCTAGTCATTTTTCAATATACATTAAATTATTTTTTCATTGCACTTCTTTTTTGTTCAGTGGTGTAAAAATTGCTCGTCGGCCGTCTTTTCATAATCTGAACCCATTAAAAATGGCGCAGATCAAGTTTGCTTTATTTTTATCGATAACTGCGTCCGTTTCTCGATTATCGATACATTTAAATTTCCGATAGCAATAAATGTTACAATTTTAAAGGCAGAATCTTCTAATTTATACAGAATATACATATGCATATTATTGATCAACATCCTACTATCCATCAGGATCGGTTAAGAAGCACCCAAGTTATAGTCGAAAATATATCCTCATACAGCCGCAAGCATTTTCTGTATGCATCAATATGCGAGCGCATTTGTGAGATAGAGACGACATTATAACTGACGCCCCTTTACACCGTTACGATTCCGTTTACGTATATATGTTTGTATTTATGTACATGCACGTGTTTGTTGCCAGTCAGCTAGGATCAGTTCGGGCTTGTGAATAAATACACGCGCTGCTCGTTTCTTTGCTCGAGTTCACTCGACTACAGCACTTTTACTTGTTTTTTCTTCTTTTTTCGCTCAACTCTTGTTGCAATCGCCGATTAAATTAAGTTATTCATAAATAAATTAAAAAATATATCTTACATATTATATTGCAGAAGTCTAGTCATTTTTAAATAAAATATTGCATATTATTATTTTTTTTTGCATTATTGCTTAACTCTTTTGCCTCGCTCTTTTTCTTCTTTGTGAAGCACAATAAATACAAAGTGTGTGTACGCGCGAGCGTGCGTGTGTAAGTTGTTTTTTCTAAAAATCTTACTTTTGATTTGCAAGGTAAATTGGTTAAATATTTTTTCATTTTGCGGCAGCAGCAGCATAAATAAAACCAATTCCAAACATTTCTTTTTCTCGCTCCGTTTAAATAAATGGTTAAATAAACATTGCACTTTTCTTCGGCACATGAGTTTGACTCATGCCTCATTTCAATTCTAGTAATTTTTTTTAATTGCACATTTTAAAAAAAAAAAAATTTTGAAAAAATGTTTCCCAAACAACAGAAATAAGTAACATAATCAAAAACAAACCAAACAAATATAAAAATAAATTAAATAAAATAAATGAAACACACAAACTTATGTGAAACAACAAACAAAATTAAACCAACTAAGCGCACACATGTAATTATATGTATGCACATATACTTCAAATAAAATAATACAAATTACATGAAATAAACTTATATTATAAATCAACAATAATGCAAATTACAATAATAATATAAATATAGACAACTGAAGAGTAACAGAAATAAATTTACATAATAATATATACACAAGCAACTAAATGAATTAAAAATACAAAATATAATATTAAGCTGGACCAAGTTGCTGGAGCTTCTCATGATGATAACAAAGCGCGAAAGTACATTGAAAATAAGAGTATGAAAAAAATATAATAAATTCACACAACGTGTAATGGTCGGCAGATAGATCGATAGGCGAGGGATATCGAATGGGGGACCATCTTCAGAAAAAAAGGAGAGTGAAAAGAAGGCAGTGAGAAAAAAGAGAGAGACCGCATGCGCAAGCGCTGCAGAAAGATTGATTTAAAAAGAGGAAATGCAAATAAATTAGTTATGAATGAATTATGAAGTAATTATATATAAAAAAAATAATATAAAATCGAAATATAAAACAAAAGTAAAAAAAATTAAATAAAACAAACAAACCGGCGGCAGCAACAGGCGGAACTATCCATCGCCGCCATCAAGGAGAAAATCGCAGGGACAACTGGACTCAGGAACCAGGAAGTCGAAGCCCGGAGACCCTGAGGCGACTCGGATTGTACCAACACACCTGTTTGTTGTTCCAAGGACAGCTGATCGGCCCTAACCAATGCAATAGTGATGCTCATTTTGTCACTCAGTGATGCGCACTTTTGAAGCCGAAAAAAGAAAGAAAAATCATAAATATTTAGTAAGCTTTAAATTAAGTAAATATATAAAATTGTACTACTATATATATAAGCGAATTTAGTGTTGGCCAACAAAATGTTAAAAATCACTAAGTCACATGTATCACATGATTTGTAAATTAAATAGTCTGAAAAAATATGAATATGAGGTGGTAAATTAATGTGATCGGGTGAGATGAGGGCATAAGAAACAAGCGAGAAGCAATAATTGTGAAAGGGAATTTCTCCATGAAATTTAGAGGAGGAATCACTAGGAAGGGAGGGACACGCAGGCTGTACAACATCCACACAGCCAACACAGCAGCGAGCGGACTGGTTTGATGGAAATATTTGTTTTCTTTTTATTTAGAAAAGAATACAAATTTGTTGTTAACTTGCCGCCCAATATATTGCGGCCGAACTACCCCTCAGACAATAGCTAAGCTGAGGGATATATTGGTGCTTTCGACAGGCAAGGCATAACAAACGTTACAAAAACTTACCTGGATGACTGGAGTACCTAAAGTCATTTGGACGCTCTCCTGCACCTAGACCTGAAAAAAAGGAGAAAAGACTAATTAAAACCACAAATAAAATAAATAACACTAAAGCAAAAAAATAACAAGGTCATAATTAAATAAGCAAAAATAAAATTTGAAAAAAATAAATTATTATACACAAACAAAATACAAATAAATAAAACACATATTCATGCAAAACAACAAAACAAAAACCAAGTAAACGCAAATATGCAAACGCATATATGTATATACAAATAAAAACAAAAATAAATAAAACAATTTAACCACCGGCGTATCCAGAACCGACTCCTGAGCAGCCAACTTGACAAAATGACCATCGGCGATCGTATCCAAGTACATGCAAGGAACGAAAAATATACATTATTAATTGACGTCCATGCTGCTCTCGCGGCCAAAAATCAGCTGTTGCAAGCATAATCACCCAAACCGTTAGACGACACAACAAATCCCGGCTACTCCAGCATATGACCATCAAGAAGACTCTTTCTAAGCAGACAAATACGTAAATCAGCTGCTGCAGAGACAGCTGGCAAACAATACAAAAGCAACTTACCCAGTCCATCGACGATGACGCAGAAGACATCAACCTCTCCAAAATGTTAATTATTAATTACGAATAAGAAAATCTAAAATGTAAACAACAAACAAGTGTAAACAATTTGTAAGTTACTCATTTTGGCAGCTTGGTGCTGCCAACTTGTTGCGATATGTTATTTTCTATTAAAAAAAAGGAACCAACGGTTTGTGACATTTGTATAACATACGATAAGCCATTTTTTAGTGTTGTAATTCAAATTTGCATATGTTGCCAATAGGTAAAGAAAGGAACCGTCAGTGGTTTAGCTAACGAACAAGTTTTGCTAATAAATTAAATAAATAATATTAAACATTGGACAAATCTAGTCATTTTTCAATATACATTAAATTATTTTTTCATTGCACTTCTTTTTTGTTCAGTGGTGTAAAAATTGCTCGTCGGCCGTCTTTTCATAATTTGATCAAGTTTGCTTTATTTTCTTTATTTCTCGATTATCGATAAATTTAAATTTCCGATAGCAATAAATGCTACAATTTTAAAGGCAGAATCTTCTAATTTATACAGAATATACATATGCATATTATTGATCAACTTCCCAAATTTTATCAAGATCGATTAAGAAACACCCAAGTTATAGTCGAAAATATATCCTCATACATCCGCAAGCAGTTCTTGTATGCATCAATATGCGAGCGCAATTGTGAGATAGAGACGACATTATAATTGACGCCCTCTTTACACCGTTACGATTCTGTTTACGTATATATG
>JAWNMP010000122.1:0-11538 GCA_035043875.1 Drosophila paucipuncta | reverse complement strand
AATGAAATCGAGAAATTGACGTTTTAAGTTTCTGTTTCCAAATTCAAACGGTTGTATCTTCGACAATAATTGTCCAAAGTCAGAATTTCTTCCAAAATTATGAAGCCCTTTTAATATATATTGATTCTGCATCAAAAGTTGAAAATACGTATTTTTGAAATGAAATCGTAGAAATTGACGTTTTAAGTTTCTGTTTCCAAATTCAAACGGTTGTATCTTCGCCAATAATTGTCCAAAGTCAGAATTTCTTCAAATATTATGAAGCATTTTATATATATTGATTCTACATCAAAAGTTGAAAGTACGTATTTTTGAGTTGAAGTCGAGAAATTGGCGTTTTAAGTTTCTGTTTCCAAATTCAAACGGTTGTATTTTCGCCAATAATTGTCCAAAGTCAGAATTTCTTCCAAAATTATGAAGCCCTTATAATAAAAGTTGAAAAACGTATTTTTGAAATGAAATCGTAAAATTGACGTTTTAAGTTTCTGTTTCCAAATTCAAATTCCAATAATTGTCTAAAGTCAGAATTTCTTCCAACATTATGAAGACCATTTTATATATATTGATTCTGCATCAAAAGTTGAAAACGCGTATTTTTGTATTTGACGTTTTAACTTTCTGTTTCCAAATTCAAATTCCAATAATTGTCGAAGTCAGAATATCCTCCAACATTATGAAGCATTTTATATATATATTGATTCTGCATCAAAAGCTGAAAATACGTATTCTTGAAGTAAATTCGAGAAATTGACGTTTTAAGTTTCTGTTTCCAAATTCAAATTCCAATAATTGTCGAAAGTCAGAATTTCTTCCAAAATTATGAAGCCCTTTTATATATGAATTCTGCATCAAAAGTTGAAAAACGTATTTTTGAAGTAAATCGTAAAATTGACGTTTTAAGTTTCTGTTTCCAAATTCAAATTCCAATAATTGTCAAAAGTCAGCATTTCTTCAACATTATGAAGCCATTTTTATATATATTGATTCTGCATCAAAAGTTGAAAATATGTATTCTTGAAGTAAATTCGAGAAATTGACGTTTTAAGTTTCTGTTTCCAAATTCAAAGGTTGTCTCTTCGCAATAATTGTCAAAAGTTAGAATTTCTTTCAACATTATGAAGCATTTTATATATATATTGATTCTGCATCAAAAGTTGAAAATACGTATTCTTGAAGTAAATTCGAGAAATTGACGTTTTAAGTTTCTGTTTCCAAATTCAAACGGTTGTATTTTCGCCAATAATTGTCCAAAGTCAGAATTTCTTCCAAAATTATGAAGCCCTTTTGATAAAAGTTGAAAAACGTATTTTTGAAATGAAATCGTGAAATTGACGGCTTAAGTTTCTGTTTCCAAATTCAAATTCCAATAATTGTCTAAAGTCAGAATTTCTTCCAACATTATGAAGACCATTTTATATATATTGATTCTGCATCAAAAGTTGAAAACGCGTATTTTTGTATTTTGACGTTTTAACTTTCTGTTTCCAAATTCAAATTCCAATAATTGTCGAAAGTCAGAATATCCTCCAACATTATGAAGCATTTTATATATATATTGATTCTGCATCAAAAGTTGAAAGTACGTATTTTTGAAATGAAGTCGAGAAATTGACGTTTTAAGTTTCTGTTTCCAAATTCAAATTCCAATAATTGTCCAAAGTCAGAATTTCTTCAAATATTATGAAGCATTTTATATATATTGATTCTACATCAAAAGTTGAAAGTACGTATTTTTGAGTTGAAGTCGAGAAATTGGCGTTTTAAGTTTCTGTTTCCAAATTCAAACGGTTGTATTTTCGCCAATAATTGTCGAAAGTCAGAATGTCCTCCAACATTATGAAGCATTTTATATATATATTGATTCTGCATCAAAAGTTGAAAGTACGTATTTTTGAAATGAAGTCGAGAAATTGACGTTTTAAGTTTCTGTTTCCAAATTCAAACGGTTGTATCTTCGCCAATAATTGTCCAAAGTCAGAATTTCTTCCAACATTATGAAGCATTTTATATATATTGATTCTGCATCAAAAGTTGAAAGTACGTATTTTTGAAATGAAGTCGAGAAATTGACGTTTTAAGTTTCTGTTTCCAAATTCAAACGGTTGTATCTTCGCCAATAATTGTCGAAAGTCAGAATGTCTTCCAACATTATGAAGCATTTTAATATATATTGATTCTGCATCAAAAGTTGAAAGTACGTATTTTTGAAATGAAAAATTCCAAAATTATGAAGCACTTTTAATAAAAGTTGAAAATACGTATTTTTGAAATGAAATCGAGAAATTGACGGCTTAAGTTTCTGTTTCCGAATTCAAACGGTTGTATCTTCGCCAATAATTGTCCAAAGTCAGAATTTCTTCCAACATTATGAAGCCCATTTTATATATATTGATTCTGCATCAAAAGTTGAAAATATGTGTTCTTGAAATTAAATCCAGAAATTGACGCAATTTTTCTTTTTTTGTTGGCGTTGTTGCAGTTGAAATTGTTGACGTTAATATTGGTGTTATTTTTGGTATTTTTGTTAGTGTTGTTGTTGGCATTGTTAGTGTTTTTAATGTTTTTGTGGAGATTGTTTTTGTTGTTGACGGTGTTCTTGATGATGTAGTTGTTTTTGCTCTTGGAATTGTTAGTATTTGCGTTATTGGCGTTGTTGTTATTGTTGCTGTTACCGCTCGCCAGGCGAGACCGCAGATTATAGCGGAGTTCGCTGGTCTGTAAGGCAACAGAAGGCGAGCACCAAGGAACAGCAGTATCTGGCGCATCACCGTCAGTGGCGGTATGGGAGATGTCGCTCATATTGGCTGAATATGCGGCCACCAAGCACACGCACTCTAGCAGAGTGGTGGCGGCATACGCACAAATCACACTGATTGAAGGGATGCGACGCGAAAATCGATTGTTTAAGTACAACACAAAAAATAAATGAAAAACTAAATACAAATAAAATTCTCGTTTTTTGATTTTTATTTTTTTTTTCTCGCTAAGAAAATTATAGTGTGACCGTCCGCTGCGAAGGCTAAAATCTGAATATGTGTTCTTGAAATTAAATCCAGAAATTGACGTTTTAAGTTTCTGTTTCAAATTCAAACGGTTGTATCGTCGACAATAATTGTCCAAAGTCAAATTTCTTCCAAAATTATGAAGCCCTTTTAATATATTGATTCTGCATCAAAAGTTCAAAATCAGTACTTTTGAAATGATATCGTAAAATTGACGTTTTAAGTTTCTGTTTCCAAATTCAAATTCCAATAATTGTCCAAAGTCAAATTTCTTCAAATATTATAAAGCATTCTATATATTGATTCTACATCAAAAGTTGAAAGTACGTATTTTTGAGTTGAAGTCGAGAAATTGGCGTTTTAAGTTTCTGTTTCCAAATCCAAACGGTTGTATGTTCGCCAATAATTGTCCAAAGTCAGAATTTCTTCCAAAATTATGAAGCCCTTATAATAAAAGTTGAAAAACGTATTTTTGGAATGAAATCGTAAAATTGACGTTTTAAGTTTCTGTTACCAAATTCAAATTCCAATAATTGTCTAAAGTCAGAATTTCTTCCAACATTATGAAGACCATTTTATATATATTGATTCTGCATCAAAAGTTGAAAACGCGTATTTTTGTATTTGACGTTTTAACTTTCTGTTTCCAAATTCAAATTCCAATAATTGTCGAAAGTCAGAATATCCTCCAACATTATGAAGCATTTTATATATATATTGATTCTGCATCAAAAGTTGAAAGTACGTATTTTTGAAATGAAGTCGAGAAATTGACGTTTTAAGTTTCTGTTTCCAAATTCAAATGGGTTGTATCTTCGCCAATAATTGTCCAAAGTTAGAATTTCTTTCAACAATTATGAAGCCCTTTTTATATATATTGAGTCTGCATCAAAACGTATGCATTCGCGTATGTTATCGTATAATTGACGTTTTAAGTTTCTGTTTCCAAATTCAAGATTCCAATAATTGTCGAAGTCAGAATTTCTTAGAAGCATTATGAAGAGCATTCTATATATACTGATTCTGCATCAAAAGTTGAAAGTACGTATTTTTGAGTTGAGTCGAGAAATTGG
This sequence comes from Drosophila paucipuncta, assembly GCA_035043875.1. Classification (NCBI taxonomy): domain Eukaryota; kingdom Metazoa; phylum Arthropoda; class Insecta; order Diptera; family Drosophilidae; genus Drosophila; species Drosophila paucipuncta. Next base: position 7,463 of record JAWNMP010000122.1, on the reverse strand, counting down.
CGTTTTAAGTTTCTGTTCCATTCAAACGGTTGTATTTTCGCCAATAATTGTCGAAAGTCAGAATATCCTCCAACATTATGAAGCATTTTATATATATATTGATTCTGCATCAAAAGTTGAAAATACGTATTCTTGAAGTAAATTCGAGAAATTGACGTTTTAAGTTTCTGTTTCCAAATTCAAACGGTTGTATTTTTCGCCAATAATTGTCAGCAAGTCAGAATGTCCTCAACATTATGAAGCATTTTATATATATATTGATTCTGCATCAAAAGTTGAAATACGTATTTTGAAGAAATTCAAAATTTACGTTTTGCTAAGTTTCTGTTTGAAATTCAAATGGTTGTTCTTCGCCAATAATTGTCAAAAGTCTAGAATTTCTTCCAACATTATGAAGACCATTTTATATATATTGATTCTGCATCAAAAGTTGAAAACGCGTATTTTTGTATTTTTACGTTTAACTTTCTGAAATTCTTCCTAATTTCAGTTTCTTCAAATTTAAACGAGTTTATTATTTGCTACATCAAAGTGGAACTCAAGTCATTTTGAGTTGAAGCGAGAAATTGCGTTTTAACTGATCAAATTACGGTTGTATTTTCTGCAATAATTGTCGAGTCAGAATGTCTCCAACATTATGAAGCATTTTATATATTGATTCTGCATCAAAAGTTGAAAATCGTATTTTGAGTAAATTGTTGCGTTTTAAGTTTCTGTTTCCAAATTCAACGGTGTATTTTCGCAATAATTGGATCGAAAGTCAGAATGTCCTCCAACATTATGAAGCATTTTATATATATATTGATTCTCATCAAAAGTTGAAATACGTATTTTGAAATGAAAAATTCAAAATTATGAAGCACTTTAATAAAAGTTGAAAATACGTATTTTTGAAATGAAGTCGAGATATTGGCGTTAAGTTTCTGTTTCCAAATTCAAACGGTTGTATCTTCGCCAATAATTGTCCAAAGTCAGAATTTCTTTCAAATTATGAAGCCCTTTTATATATATTTTGATTCGTGCATCAAAAGCTGAAAATATGTATATCGGTGAAGTCATTTCGAGAAATTGACGTTTTAAGTTTCTGTTTCCAAATTCAAAGGTTGTCTCTTCGAATTGTCAAAGTAGAATTCTCAACATTATGAAGCATTTTTTATATATATTGATTCTGCATCAAAAGTTGAAAACGTATTTTTGAGATTATTGACGTTTTAAGTTTCTGTTTCCAAATTCAAATTCCAATAATTGTCAAAGTCAAATTTCTTCCAAAATTATGAAGCATTTTATATATTGATTCCATCAAAAGTTGAAAATATGTATTTTGAAGTAGAAGTCGAGAAATTGACGTTTTAAGTTTCTGTTTCCAAATTCAAAGGTTGTAATTGGCCAATAATTGTCCAAAGTAGAATTTCTTCAAAATTATGAAGCATTTTATATATATTGATTCTGCATCAAAAGTTGAAAATACGTATTTTTGAAGTGAAGTCGAGAAATTGGCGTTTTAAGTTTCTGTTTCCAAATTCAAACGGTTGTATTTTCGCCAATAATTGTCAAAGTCAGAATTTCTTCTCAAATTATAAGCATTTTTATATATATTGATTCTGCATCAAAAGTTGTATGTATTTTGAATAAGTTCGAGAAATTGACGTTTTAAGTTTCTGTTTCCAATTCAAAGGTTGTAATGAAATGTAAATTGAATTGCTTCAATTTCTGGCACTTAAGAGTTGTCTGCTCAAAAGGTCAAATCGTATTTCTTGAGTAAATTCGTGAAATGACGTTTTAAGTTTCTGTTTCCAATTCAAACGGTTGTATCTTCGCCAATAATTGTCGAAAGTCAAATTTCTCAACATTATGAAGCCTTTTAATATATATTGATTCCATAAAGTTGAAAGTATGTATTTTGAAATAAGTCAGAGAAATTGGCAGTTTTAATTCTGATCTTCGCCAATATTAAGTCAAATGTCTCCAACATTATGAAGCTCTGATAAAAGTTGAAAAAGTACATTATTTTTGAAATGAAATCGAGAAATTGACGTTTAAGTTTCTGTTTCCAAATTCAAATTCCAATAATTGTCAAAGTCAGAATTTCTTCAAATATTATAAAGCATTTAATATATGTTGATTCTACATCAAAAGTTGAAAGTACGTATTTTGAAATGAAAAATTCAAAATTATGAAGCACTTTTAATAAAAGTTGAAAATACGTATTTTTGAAATGAAATCGAGAAATTGACGGCTTAAGTTTCTGTTTCCGAATTCAAACGGTTGTATCTTCGCCAATAATTGTCAAAAGTCAGAATTTCTTCCAACATTATGAAGCCCTTTTTATATATATTGATTCTGCATCAAAAGTTGAAAATATGTGTTCTTGAAATTAAATCAGAAATTGACGCAATTTTTCTTTTTTTGTTGGCGTTGTTGCAGTTGAAATTGTTGACGTTAATATTGGTGTTATTTTTGGTATTTTTGTTAGTGTTGTTGTTGGCATTGTTAGTGTTTTTAATGTTTTTGTGGACATTGTTTTTGTTGTTGACGGTGTTCTTGATGATGTAGTTGTTGTAGCTCTTGGAATTGTTAGTATTTGCGTTATTGGCGTTGTTGTTATTGTTGCTGTTACCGCTCGCCAGGCGAGACCGCAGATTATAGCGGAGTTCGCTGGTCTGTAAGGCAACAGAAGGCGAGCACCAAGGAACAGCAGTATCTGGCGCATCACCGTCAGTGGCGGTATAGGAGATGTCGCTCATATTGGCTGAATATGCGGCCACCAAGCACACGCACTCTAGCAGAGTGGTGGCGGCATACGCACAAATCACACTGATTGAAGGGATGCGACGCGAAAATCGATTGTTTAAGTACAACACAAAAAATAAATGAAAAACTAAATACAAATAAAATTCTCGTTTTTTTGATTTAATATTTTTTTTTTCTCGCTAAGAAAATTATAGTGTGACCGTCCGCTGCGAAGGCTAAAATCTGAATATGTGTTCTTGAAATTAAATCCAGAAATTGACGTTTTAAGTTTCTGTTTCTAAATTCAAACGGTTGTATCGTCGACAATAATTGTCCAAAGTCAGAATTTCTTCCAAAATTATGAAGCCCTTTTATATATATATTGATTCTGCATCAAAAGTTCAAAATCGTACTTTTGAAATGATATCGTAAAATTGACGTTTTAAGTTTCTGTTCCAAATTCAAATTCCAATAATTGTCCAAAGTCAGAATTTCTTCAAATATTATAAAGCATTCTATATATATTGATTCTACATCAAAAGTTGAAAGTACGTATTTTTGAGTTGAAGTCGAGAAATTGGCGTTTTAAGTTTCTGTTTCCAAATTCAAACGGTTGTATGTTCGCCAATAATTGTCCAAAGTCCGAATTTCTTCCAAAATTATGAAGCCCTTATAATAAAAGTTGAAAAACGTATTTTTGGAATGAAATCGTAAAATTGACGTTTTAAGTTTCTGTTACCAAATTCAAATTCCAATAATTGTCTAAAGTCAGAATTTCTTCCAACATTATGAAGACCATTTTATATATATTGATTCTGCATCAAAAGTTGAAAACGCGTATTTTTGTATTTTACGTTTTAACTTTCTGTTTCCAAATTCAAATTCCAATAATTGTCGAAAGTCAGAATATCCTCCAACATTATGAAGCATTTTATATATATATTGATTCTGCATCAAAAGTTGAAAATACGTATTTTTGAAGTGAAATCGAGAAATTGACGTTTTAAGTTTCTGTTTCCAAATTCAAATTCCCAATAATTGTCAAAAGTCAGAATTTCTTCCAACATTATGAAGCCATTTTATATATATTGATTCTGCATCAAAAGTTGAAAATACGTATTTTTGAAGTTTAAGTTCGAGATAATTGGACGTTTTAAGTTTCTGTTTCCAAATTCAAACGGTTGTATTTTCGCCAATAACTGTCGAAAGTCAGAATTTCTTCAAACATTATGAAGCATTTTATATATATATTGATTCTGCATCAAAAGTTGAAAGTACGTATTCTTGAAATTAGAAATTCTTAGAAATTATTGATTTGCATCAAAAGTTGAAAATAGTATTTTTAAGTAATTCGAGAAATTGACGTTTAAGTTTCTGTTTCCAAATTCAAACGGTTGTATTTTCGCCAATAATTGTCGAAAGTCAGAATTTCTTCCAAAATTATGAAGCCCTTATATGATAAAAGTTGAAAAACGTATTTTTGAAATGAAATCGTAAAATTGACGTTTTAAGTTTCTGTTTCCAAATTCAAATTCCAATAATTGTCTAAAGTCAGAATTTCTTCCAACATTATGAAGCCATTTTATATATATTGATTCTGCATCAAAAGTTGAAAATACGTATTCTTGAAGTAAATTCGAGAAATTGACGTTTTAAGTTTCTGTTTCCAAATTCAAATGGTTGTATCTTCGCCAATAATTGTCGAAAGTCAGAATTTCTTTCAACATTATGAAGCCATTTTATATATATATTGATTCTGCATCAAAAGTTGAAAATACGTATTCTTGAAGTAAATTCGAGAAATTTACGTTTTAAGTTTCTGTTTCCAAATTCAAATGGTTGTTCTTCGCCAATAATTGTCCAAAGTCAGAATTTCTTTCAAATTATGGCATTTTATATATATGATTTAATTCTGCATCAAAAGTTGAAAAGTACGTATTTTTGAAGTAGAAGTTCGAGATAATTGACGTTTTAAGTTTCTGTTTCCAAATTCAAACGGTTGTATCTTCGCCAATAATTGTCAAAAGTCAGAATTTCTTCCAACATTATGAAGCATTTTATATATATATTGATTCTGCATCAAAAGTTGAAAATACGTATTCTTGAAGTAAATTCGAGAAATTGACGTTTTAAGTTTCTGTTTCCAAATTCAAACGGTTGTATTTTCGCCAATAATTGTCCAAAGTCAGAATTTCTTCCAAAATTATGAAGCCTTTTATTATTGATTCTGCATCAAAGTTGAAAATACGTATTTTGAAATGAAATCGAGAAATTGACGTTTTAAGTTTCTGTTTCCAAATTCAAACGGTTGTATCTTCGCCAATAATTGTCCAAAGTCAGAATTTCTTCCAACATTATGAAGCCCTTTTAATATATAAGTTGAAAATACGTATTTTGAATGAAGTGAAATTGACGTTGTTCATTCCTGTTCAATTGATATTTCGCCAATAATTGTCAAAAGTCAGAATTTCTTCCAACATTATGAGCCCTTTTATATATTGATTTCATAAAAGTTGAAAATATGTATTCTTGAAATAAAATCGAGAATTTAACGGCTTAAGTTTCTGTTTCCAAATTCAAATGGTTGTATCTTCGCCAATAACTGTCGAAAGTCAGAATGTCCTCCAACATTATGAAGCATTTTATATATATATTGATTCTGCATCAAAAGTTGAAAATACGTATTCTTGAAGTAAATTCGAGAAATTGACGTTTTAAGTTTCTGTTTCAAATTCAAATTCCAATAATTGTCCAAAGTCGAATTTCTTCAAATATTATAAAGCATTTAATATATATTGATTCTACATCAAAAGTTGAAAGTACGTATTTTTGAAATGAAAAATTCCAAAATTATGAAGCACTTTTAATAAAAGTTGAAAATACGTATTTTTGAAATGAAATCGAGAAATTGACGGCTTAAGTTTCTGTTTCCGAATTCAAACGGTTGTATCTTCGCCAATAATTGTCAAAAGTCAGAATTTCTTCCAACATTATGAAGCCCATTTTATATATATTGATTCTGCATCAAAAGTTGAAAATATGTGTTCTTGAAATTAAATCCAGAAATTGACGCAATTTTTCTTTTTTGTTGGCGTTGTTGCAGTTGAAATTGTTGACGTTAATATTGGTGTTATTTTTGGTATTTTTGTTAGTGTTGTTGTTGGCATTGTTAGTGTTTTTAATGTTTTTGTGGACATTGTTTTTGTTGTTGACGGTGTTCTTGATGATGTAGTTGTTGTAGCTCTTGGAATTGTTAGTATTTGCGTTATTGGCGTTGTTGTTATTGTTGCTGTTACCGCTCGCCAGGCGAGACCGCAGATTATAGCGGAGTTCGCTGGTCTGTAAGGCAACAGAAGGCGAGCACCAAGGAACAGCAGTATCTGGCGCATCACCGTCAGTGGCGGTATAGGAGATGTCGCTCATATTGGCTGAATATGCGGCCACCAAGCACACGCACTCTAGCAGAGTGGTGGCGGCATACGCACAAATCACACTGATTGAAGGGATGCGACGCGAAAATCGATTGTTTAAGTACAACACAAAAAATAAATGAAAAACTAAATACAAATAAAATTCTCGTTTTTTGATTTTATGTTTTTTTTTCTCGCTAAGAAAATTATAGTGTGACCGTCCGCTGCGAAGGCTAAAATCTGAATATGTGTTCTTGAAATTAAATCCAGAAATTGACGTTTTAAGTTTCTGTTTCTAAATTCAAACGGTTGTATCGTCGACAATAATTGTCCAAAGTCAGAATTTCTTCCAAAATTATGAAGCCCTTTAATATATATTGATTCTGCATCAAAAGTTCAAAATCGTACTTTTGAAATGATATCGTAAAATTGACGTTTTAAGTTTCTGTTTCCAAATTCAAATTCCAATAATTGTCCAAAGTCAGAATTTCTTCAAATATTATAAAGCATTCTATATATATTGATTCTACATCAAAAGTTGAAAGTACGTATTTTTGAGTTGAAGTCGAGAAATTGACGTTTTAAGTTTCTGTTTCCAAATCCAAACGGTTGTATGTTCGCCAATAATTGTCCAAAGTCCGAATTTCTTCCAAAATTATGAAGCCCTTATAATAAAAGTTGAAAAACGTATTTTTGGAATGAAATCGTAAAATTGACGTTTTAAGTTTCTGTTACCAAATTCAAATTCCACTAATTGTCTAAATTCAGAATTTCTTCCAACATTATGAAGACCATTTTATATATATTGATTCTGCATCAAAAGTTAAAAACGCGTATTTTTGTATTTTACGTTTTAACTTTCTGTTTCCAAATTCAAATTCCAATAATTGTCGAAAGTCAGAATATCCTCCAACATTATGAAGCATTTTATATATATTTGATTCTGCATCAAAAGTTGAAAATACGTATTCTTGAAGTAAATTCGAGAAATTGACGTTTTAAGTTTCTGTTTCCAAATTCAAATGGTTGTCTCTTCGGCAATAATTGTCAAAAGTAAGAATTTCTTTCAACATTATGAAGCCCTTTTATATATATTGATTCTGCATCAAAAGTTGAAAATACGTATTCTTGAAGTAAATTCGAGAAATTGACGTTTTAAGTTTCTGTTTCCAAATTCAAACGGTTGTATTTTCGCCAATAATTGTCGAAAGTCAGAATTTCTTTCAACATTATGAAGCATTTTATATATATATTGATTCTGCATCAAAAGTTGAAAATACGTATTCTTGAAGTAAATTCGAGAAATTGACGTTTTAAGTTTCT
>JAWNMP010000121.1:0-57333 GCA_035043875.1 Drosophila paucipuncta | reverse complement strand
CCTGTCACTCCCCCCACCCAAAGCAATAAATTAACTCCAACTAATGAAGCAATTAAAATTCAAAAGCAATAAACCGCTTCCTGTCATAGAATCCTCATTACCCTATTACTGAGCCCTAATTGTTTGACCTTCTAATTGTGGGGGAAACCAATGTAATGATCCAGTTTGATTGAAAGCCCAAACGGACTAAAATTTGAAAATATTTATTAATATTCAAAGTCTTTACATCAACCAAAATATGAATACTTGAAAACACTCGTGAACCCAATAAAAGGATGGGATATTTTACATTTTCAGAAAATGAAAGTGTTCTAGCACCAAGTAAAGCAAAAATAACTCTATAATGATTTTTGATGATGTTGCTTGTGAAAAACAAAATAATATTCGTGCATACTTCTGTATGGGACGACATAATAACATTGATGTGTTTTATTTATGTCAGACGTATACACGCATCCCTAAACATCTTATTCGATGATAATGCAAATCTAATAATAATGTTCAAGCAAGATGAACTAAATATGAAACATGTGTATCAAGATCATGTAGGCGTAGATATGAAATTCTGATAAATTTGAAGAATATTTGTCAATTTTGTTGGAAGGAAAAATATGGTTTTGTGCTTATAAGTAAAGATGATCCTCTGGAAAATGGACGCTACAGACGGGGATTCGCTGACTTTATTAGAATTTGAAATATAATATGAACAAATCTCATTATTAGTTCACTTAACAAAAATCGTTCGAAATGACAACAACTCTTACATTAACGGGCAACAGCTCAATTTTAATGGCAAACTATCATCCACCCATTGAATTGAAGGGAAATTATGAGTGTGCACTCATTGATTTCCACATGTATAACTCAATTCCAAATGTTGATCATGATAATAATTTATTTCATATTGGAGAACATGTTTTTGAGATACCTGTTGGATCATATGAGCTTAGTGATATAAGAAATATTATTATTGAGAAAATGGAGGAAAAGGAACCAAATAAATTAAAACACCCTCTCATCGAAAGTAACAATAATACGCTTCAAGTGATGATTTCAACTAAGGAAGACCCTATATATTTAAACAAAAGGAATACTATTGGTCAATTATTCGGGTTTAATAAAAAAGTACTAACACCGAATTCTATACACATCTCATGACCAGCCTGTTGATATTTTAAAAGTAAATACAATTAGAATAGAATGTAATATTGTAAGCGGATCATATGTTAATGCAGAATCAAGTCATGTATTGCATGAGTTTGCTTTAAATGTCCCCCAGGCTATAAAATGAGTGAGAAGCCACACAATCTTATTTATTTCCCAGTGAACACGAGAGAGATACAGTCATTAAAAATAAGGATTGTTGATCAGGACGGAAATTTAGTTAATTTGCGTAATGAGAGTGTTACACTCCGCCTACATTTAAGACAGCAAAAATGATTATTTACAATAAAAATGTATGCTATCCTCCATTAGCAAACACTTTGAGTTATACTGCAGAAGACAGAAGGTCGTTACGGACAACACTCACAACAGAGAACAAATTGTTTTTAAGGTCATTGGGTTTAAAAATTAGAGAACAATGACTAATTTATTAACAGTTCGAGAGAAACCATATTCGGATGAGAGCATAATCAAAAAGAATATCATAGCTGCTCCCTATCTACAATAATTTAAGAGTAATGATTAAGTTAGAATCACAATCCAGAATCAGGACTTATATGTGCTACCGAGCGAGAGTTTTATTAATATTGAGGGCTTGATATCTTTGGCTAACAATGCGTCTACTGGAGGTGGTAAACTGAAAAATAATTGCATGAGTTACCTTCTGATGAGATTCGATACGAGTTGAATGGAATTGAAATTGATCGAACTAGATTTGTTGGCACTTCAACAACCTTAAAAAACTATATTTCTTTGAATAAACTTGAAAGTCGAATGCTTGCGAATTCTGGTTGGTTTAATGGAAACGAAAAACTAGTGGCAATTGATGGATATTTTAATTTCTCTATTCCTATTATATACCTACATGGATTTTGTGAAGACTATAACAAAATCTTATTAAATTCTAAACATGAACTAATATTACTCAAAGCTAAAAACATGGATGATGTATATCATAGTAAAATTGGAATTATTGAGTGTAAATTAAATATAACTAATACATATTACATATTACACATATTACTCTTAGTGATGAAATGAAATTCTGATCCGTTGTTACTACATAAGGAATTTAAGGAAAAAGCACCGATTGTTGTTATAGATCTAACACATCAGAATGAGTCTGTTAAAATAGGATCGATCGATATCAGAGTTTCCATCGGTTGGAGAGTGCAGGTGTGAGAGACACTAAAGATATTGTCTGCTTATGCATGATAGGTTAGTTGAGTGTTCACCATTAACAGGATTAGGTCAGCGCATTGTTTAAATCAATTCGATGGAGAATCAAGTAGTTGTCCACATTCAAAGGATTTTTGGAAATTGTGATCATTTTATATTAAAAGAAATTGCTCTTGTTTTTAAGAATGGTTATTATCATGATATTCATTACCTTATAAGACCACCATATGATTTTCTTAGACTAACGAAGAAGGCCCGTAAAACGGCAATATGGTTAACAAGAAATCAGCACAACCTCTGTTGGAATGATGGAAATTATAGCTTTTTAGAAGTCAGAAACTATCTTCGTGAGCTTCTCAAGGATATGAGAGTAATCACGAAGGGAGATACAAAGAAAAAGTTTCTTGAAAAGTTTCTAAAGACGTGTGTAATCAACATTGAAGACTTTGGATGTCCACGATTAGATGCGATGAAATTAAATGTTTTCTCCGATTGTGGGTCTTATCTAAATAAAGGTGTATGTGCCCTAAGAAACGCACGAATTGTATTAGATTTTATTATAATCTCTAATTTAAGTGCGATGTAAACCCATTGACTAAATTGAATAAAGTAAAACTCAATATTTCGAAATTTTATCGATTTTTTAGTTTGTTTATATTTAGGAACATAATGGTATAATCAAATTCTAATTTCCATATATTTCAAAATTAGAGTTTTCTAAGATTACAAAGAGTTTAAATAAATTGTTTAGAGCACATTGGTTTGTTATTTTCTTATGTATTCTACAATTTGTGAAAAAGTTTTGAAAGTGTCTTAAACTTTGATCTAGTTCTAAATCAACTATTTTTGTAGTTAAATATTTACTTAAAAACTGTTTCTTTGCTCGACCTCGTACAATAACTGTAGCGAAACTATTTAATGGACTTAATATATCACCAAGGCTTAAATAAGAAATGTCGCCATCACACCAATCCAATCCATCGACGTACTGTTTAGTAGTTTTTAGTGTTTTTCTCGTTATTTCATCCAGCTCTTTTATATCATATGGAGGCTTGAAGTGAAAGAAATTCGGAAGGATTGATCCTGCTTGCATGAAGGCCAATTCCTTTAGAAAAATTTGTTGCTCGTTTCCAAATATATACTGAAAGTCAAGAAGAACACACGAGCTTCTGTCTATCTTAAACATTTTGTGTCAAATGTGAAAATGTACTGAGAAGCATGTGCAAGGCTCTTCACCTTAAATAGCGTTGACAATTCAATTCTCAAGTTAGTTTGAGACAACTTTTCAATCGATATGGACACACTTCAGCTAAGAAAATCTAGAAATTCAAGAAAACTTCAAGATCACGAAATCATTTTTGGTTTCGAGTATTTTGTTAATCACAATCTAAAATTAAAGTTTGGCTTTTCAACAACGAGACGATTTACACCTATGGTTTGGATGCAGCAGCATAAGCGTAATTTCATTGGATTTGGAAAAGATGAATGGATTCAATTACTAACGTTTAAGGAATATATCCAGCTAAGGCTTGAACAGTTTGAGTTCTTGATGCCTGATGCAATAGTTGATAATCCGAAGATTGAGAGTATAAAGTGTCATTTTAAGATTAGAAAATCCGATAAGCAATGCATATTAATTTTAAATCAATATGGAAATAAAATTGAATTTGATAGTGAATCATGGAGAGCCTTCATAAGATTAGGGATATTTTTCACATCATTCTTATGTTGGAACACACTGCTTAAAAATCAAATTTGTAATATATATAATAATTATATTATTCCCAAATGTTCAAAATTGGGGAAATATGATGTACAACTTTTAGATTTAGATGCGTCTTATGGGCATGAAGCAGAAATTGATTTAACTCGCTTATGCTTTGAAATTTCAAGTAAGATGGGAAAAGAAATAAAAAAAGATGTAAACCAGTATAGACAAGTATTACAAAAGAAAGTTACACAAGTATAGACACTTTATAAATAAAGTAAAATAATTCTTCAGTTGCATTTCTGCTTTTGGAGAATACACAACAGAATGGGTCTTATTTCGAATTTTGGATTTAAACAAATGTAAGGAAAATTGATGATTTCCTCAAGGAGTTTGAGGATGTCATTTTCCCTGAACATTCTAAATTGTTGGAGGAATACCGAGTATTTTTCTTGGAGTATGAAAACTATCGTCTAATTAAATCAAAATATGGAAAGCACTTGACAGTTTGCTCATGGTCTTCGGATAACGCCAGAGAGGGAGTTGATACATGTGCTTGTCACTACTTTGTATCATATAAAAGAAAACTGGATCGTCTTATATTTCAATACACTAACCTAAGAAAGAGGTTAAGCAAAATGGATAATAATAATAATATACTTTCATAATGTACATGTATCCTAAAATTAAACTATATCAATAAGAATAAACCAATGTTCACATTTGAAAGGATTTTATTTATAAATAAATAAATTATATTATGAAAATTAGAAAAGAAAAAAAAGTTATTTTATTTAAACATTTTAAACTCTATAAACCAAAGGTATGAAGCACAAAGCAACGCATGCTATTATTTCAAATTATTGTGAAATTAACATAAGGAGGGTCACTCAAAGAGGGAGATCCAAACACACGAAGAAGGTACCAGCACGTGGCAAGAGTACGTGCGAAGAACGTACTTAACAACAGTTTAAATCAGTAATACTTTAATTATTGTGTGGGAAAACATTCAGGTGTGAGGTGTCGTATGAGTTATATACATTGACAAAAAAGTGAGAAAAGAGAAGCGAGCATTACCTTTCCACTGATCATTGCACCCAAAAATCAAATCATGCACATGCACAACAGTGCGCCAGCTGCTAGTTGATCTTCCACTTGATTCTAACACACACAGGTTATATATTCTCCTTAAAGTCACAATCACGTACGCACACATGCAGCTGAGTGATCCTCCATCTCATGCCAACCCATAATAAAAAAAGGGTCAGCCATAAATATATACCCTTCGATCATAAATGTCTCATGCGTGATCCAAAATCCTAAAAAATGTCACACACCTGTCACTCCCCCACCCAAAAGCAACAAATTAGCTCCAATAATGAAGCAATTAAAAATCAAAAGCAATAAGCCACTTCCTGTCGTAGAATCCCCAATTCTCTACTACTCCCAAAAAGTAAAAAATGAGTGCATTTATAAAAATAGAACCGCTGTGTGCGGAAAATTACTATACATGGAAATTACAAATGCAAGCCGTACCAGTTAAGAACGACCTATGTCAGTACGTGGACGGCACTAAGACGTGCCCTCTCACGGACGGGAACGACTTCGCCGTATGGAAAACGGACATATGACGAGAGCGGGTGCGGATATAGTGTTGGCGATTAGCCCATCCGAATTGGCCGTAATATAAGTTTGTATGTCAGCTGCCAACTGCTGGACAAAGCTTGGGGAAACGTTTCGATCAAGAGGACCAGTGCTGAAAGCATCTCTCTGAAGAAACTCGCATTATCGCGGCTAAGTGAAGAAGGCAATGCGCGCCAACATGTGTACGAGTTCTTCCAGGCTGTGAAGCAACTCAGGGAAATTGGCGTGACAATAGGCGATGATTTACTCAGCATAATCTTGCTTTACAGTTTGCCCGAATCATACGAAAGGTTTCGGTGCGCAATGGAAGCAAGAGATGATCTTCAAGGTCATATGTTCTAAAAGTAAGAATACTAGAAGAATTAAATGCGCGCAGAACTAAGTGTGAACGTGAAGAGAAAAACGTAATTTTCGTTCACCGACAAAACGGTAAACGCGATAAGCCGCCTAAAATGCGAAAAACGGGACATATAGCGCGCAACTGTCGTAACAAGGCAAAAGGCAAGTGCGAAGAGCCAGAGAACCAAAGAGAGAGCAAAGAGAGCTGAAGAAGCCACGCTGAAGTTGGATTCATTTGAAAATATTGCAATGATCGAAAGACATTGCATTTGGCAAACAATGAAACGACACAGATCAGTGGAGTCGGTGATGTACGAATCGCAGTTGAGGAAAATCAAACAAAAGAGAATGTAACTCTGAGTGAAGTGCTCTATGTGCCCGATCGAGACAAAGTCTGCTGTCGATCGCAAAGATCACAGACAGAGGTTACGATGTTAATTTCCGAAAAAAATGATGCATTAATAGTGAAAAACAATAATATGGTTTGGTTGCATGCAAAAGATAAGGAAACTTATACTACTTGGACAGTGAGCGGATCCAAGCAAACAGCATAGAAGGGCGTAGTCAAAATAATATTGACATGTGGCATTACCGCATGGGACACTTAAACGAAGGAGATTTAAAGAGCATGGCGAAAAGACATTGAAAAGTTGTCAAAATTTGAAGGATGTATAAGTGAGAAACAAACTACGAACACTTATAAAACTTATGAGAACGACTGATTTCTTTAAAATGTTCAAGCAATATAAAGCAGAAGTGGAAAACATCACCGGAAGGAATATAAAAGCACTTCGATCGGACAATGGAACCGAATATTGCAAGTGGGGTTTGATAACTATTTGAAGAGGCATGGCATCCGGCGTAGGCTTAGTGCCTCATACGTCGCAGCAAAACGGATTGGCTGAGAGGTAAAACAGAACCCTTGAGGAAAGGGCCAGGTGCATGATGAGTCAAGCGGGAGCGCCTCCAATGTTTTGGACAGAAGCTGTAAGCACAGCTTGCTACATTCGCAACAGATGGAACGAAAGGACTCATCTGGAGCGATTCCCTACACCATGTGGACAAATAAAATCCCGTCACTGGCATACATGCGAACGTTTGGCACATAGGCCGAAGAGTAGAAGCGAGAACTACACAATCCTCGTCGTGGTCGGGGGCGTCCAAAAACTATTCGGACGGGTCAAGGCCGAAGGCCACGAATGTTGTGAAAGAGGGACGATGCAGCAGCAGAAGCAATAATGAGGCGGAAGACGCTTAAGCACTGGATGAAATCATTGAGGAGTGCGAAATGGCTTTTGCATACTTAGATGGTCTACGCTGCAAGAAGCTAAAAATTCTAAAGAAGCAGACGCGTAGACTAAAGCAATCGAGGACGAGTTTTTAGCTCAAGTTGCCAAATAAAACGTGGGACTTCGTAGAACGACCAGCTGATCGTAAAGTTATCGGCAACAGAGTGGTATTTCGCACGAAGGATGACATCAGCGCTGCAGGCAAGAAGAAAGTGCGTCTGGTTGCCAAGGGATACGCTCAGCGAACTGGAGACGATTATCATGACAATCAGAGCGCACATAAACTGGTTACTGGCTTCGGATTTCACCCGCGTACTGAAACATATAGATGTAAGCCACCACTTCATGAGGCAAAAATACATGAGCGGCGACATTGAAGTGGATATTCAAACAGAGCAGATGCCAGCAGACGTCCTGACGAAAGGTCTGACCGGGAGCAAAAATCGCGAATGCACTTCGAGTTGGGAGTTACATATATTTAAGTAAAGCATATTGTTACTTTAAGGGAGCGTATTGTTATTATCGCAAATAGTATAATTATATGTACCTAGGGTTACCACAACATTTTGTATCCGAGTCTCTTAACAGATCACTGTAAAGACGCGCATAACAACAATCACAGTAATTTAGTCGTTTCATTACATAAAGCAGAAGGTCGCGCAGCGCTTGACGAAAGATATTGAAACGTATATATAAACATAACCTCTACAGAAAAACTTATCGTGTTATTAGTGGTCATGGG
The DNA here is from genome assembly GCA_035043875.1 of Drosophila paucipuncta. NCBI lineage: Eukaryota > Metazoa > Arthropoda > Insecta > Diptera > Drosophilidae > Drosophila > Drosophila paucipuncta. The sequence goes on along the minus strand of JAWNMP010000121.1, from coordinate 49,268 downwards.
CCCGGTAGTTTCAATTAGTAAACCTGTACCCATAACCTAAATCTCCAACACAATTTTCTCAAATGTGACCGACTTCATTGCAATTCCAAAATTTCAACTTGGCGTGAGCCATACAGACAGCAGCTAACTACCGTTCGGCGATGTCGCATCTTCGTCTGCGTCGTGGTCTGGGTCTTCTAATGCGTATACTTGACGGCGTTGAAAGAACTATTGAGCTCAAAAGTGAGATTCTCACTCATTTCACCTAATCGTCCTAAATGTCCAACCGAATGAACCGGCTGATATAAGAACTTTTCGCGCGTCTCCGGAAGCTAATTGTTTTTAATATCTCTATCAACTCTTCTTCATAAATACGTAATGCAGATTTATCTATTAAAGACGCCACAGCCTCGTAAAATGATGAAAAGGATTCATCATGATCCTTCGGATCTTATGAGTTCCATTACTCATAAAATCCGAGCGATAATCCTTGTATTCCTGTCGAAGAGAAGCACAGACATCAGACCAGGCAATCCGGTCGACTTGTTTTGGTATCTCCAATACTAACCTCGTGCTTTCCCAGCAAACAACACATGATTATGCTTCCATACAGCGATAAAATCAATATCTGAAGTTTACTCTTTCCAGTCGTGCCAGAGCCTTGCCGTAGGACCAGAGATTTGCGGTAGTGCCTCTACGTTGGGCGCCAAAACTATAATCTTCGGACCAATTCTCGTCGACCGTTCGAGGCGTATACGCTGTCAAATTTGGTAGTCGGGTACGTCCGATTGGCAAACGTTCTTTTTGGTTTTTTTTTTTATCGGGAGAACGTTTATTTCTACTGAGGGACAAAGCGGGCGGAATCCTCTGGGTCGCAGCTCTTTCGGGATGGGATGGGTTGTTGCTGAGTCTCAGTAGGGACAACATAGTTTTATTTTTTTAAGATTCCATCTTCATCTAAACTACATGGGGAGACGATACTCCTCGAAGAGTTCGTTTGGATTCACAAATCCTACAAACGATTTATGGACTAGACCAATTCCTTTCTAGTGGGCTGTCCATCTGTTCAGGGTGCCCTGAAAGGGGCGAGGTCTGAGGTGGTAGTCGACTCTCGCGTTCTATACCCTAACCAAACCATGATCATCGAAGTGCAGTTAGTCGATGATCCCCTATAAAAAAATTTTCCTAATTCATTATACTACCATGCCTCAGGAACGTTAACGATTTTAGCACTTCATGATTATTTTTTGTCGGGTTTATTCATTTTCATTCATAATCTTTAGGGGCACTTTGTGTTAGCCACATAATGGGATTTATTTAATTATTAAAAAAAAGTAACTTACAGACTAATTAAGAATAAGAAAAATTTAATTGAGTAAAAATTTAATTACAAAAATTAATCATATTTAAAAATAAAATAAGGTCTTGCTCGTCAGAGCAAGGCAGTCTGAATTTACAATTCAAGCTCGCGAGTGTATATTATTTATACATTTTGGTCCTTCGAAAACCGTGTCCAGAGATCGAAACTAATCGTCGAATCTGGAAATACAGTTTCGCGCCAATCAGATTTCGAATTTGTTCGTCGAATCTTAAAACATTTTTAGCGATTTATAAAAAAAAACAACTGAAAAAGTGATTACGATGTCGGACGAACAAATCGAACTACTGAAGGCTCAAGCTAAACTCAGGGAGCAAGTGCAAAAAATGATCAACCAAAGTGCAAACCCGACCTCGTTCGAGAAGATTTTAGCCGAGTTTCGGTCAAATAACTCGAAGCTAGTGAACATCAGACGGATCGGCCACGAATATTTCAATAAGAAAATATTCGAGTCAACTATAGCTGAAACCACATTATACAAAAGTAAGGAGACGCGAGTGAAACCTAAGGAGAAGATGGTTTTAACTACAACGGAACCCTCAACATCGCAGAAAGCTATTGAGGAGGCTTATCTAACGGATCGTTTGGCGAGGCCAAAAACCCTATTTTGGAGAAATTAGAGATGCGCCTAGCCAGTCTACGGGAAGAAATGGAAATCCCCAAGAATGGTTGGCTAATCCAGCAAGAAGGGAGCTGCAAAAAATTGAGTATATGCAGGCCGTCCGTATGAGGACGATTGAGAAAATTATAAAGACATTGGAAATGGAAGACAAATCATGGACATGTTCAGATGACATCGGTGAGCTAATGTTCAAGGCGGAATGCTTGAAAGAGGACATCGATATAGAATTGTCGGATCTATCATCTACATCGACACAGGATTATCCAGGCAAGAAGCCCCAAAGGTTGACATACCTCATTTTAATGGTAATGCCAAGGAATGGCCAAGCTTTTTTTGCCTATTCACCGAAATAATACATGATCGAGAAGACATCAGCGACACAATAAAGCTGAATCACTTAATATCATGCCTGAAAGGAGAAGCATCCACAATGGTAAGCCATTTACTGATTGGCTCAGCAGCGAACTACCAAAAGGCATGGAATAATAGAAAGACCGGCTGAACACGTTATTGGAATTGGAACCATTAAGATGCGATTCAGAGGAAAGGATCCGCAAATTCCTAAATTTAGAAACGGAAAGTATCTATATCATAAAGGAAAATCCGAAAATTGGCAATTCCGCAGATGTTCTCTTCGCCCAAATCCTTCTTCAACGCTTTTCGACAGAGGCTCTGCAGCAGTACGAGCAATATGTTAAAACGAAAAATAGAGATCCAATCTCTGGAGGACGCACAGGAGTTCATCAATCAGCTATACTATGCAGTGGACTCTGTACAGAAAAACGTTGTTAAAGAGACAACGCACCGTCAACAGAGGAACTTGCAGATTTTGTGCGATAAGCGGGCACGACATAAACAGATGTCAAAAATTTAAAGCAGCGAATTTAAACAAACGAAACGAGTTTTTAAAAATGCAACATTTATGTTTCCGTTGCGTGGGGACTCATGCTATGATGGAATGCAGAAAGGACTGGAGATGCCAGCAATTTAACAAGCACCACAATACCTTGTTACATGAAGAAACAAAAAATGAGAGTGTGAACTGGCTTAAACAAAATAAAGGACAGGGAACACTGTTGGCCACTGCTGTTGTCAACATAAGAAGTGCCAATGGAAATTACGAGCAACTTCGAGCATTGATGGATGGAGGATCGCAGCGCACCCTGATATCAGAAGAAGCAGCGCAGCTTCTAAGGCTGAAGGAAAACAAGGAGAAAGTGGAAATACAGGGAATAGTTTCAAACGGCGTGGAACTGGCAAAATACAGTATGCCACTTGAAATTAAACCTCGATTTTCAAGTAGTTTCAAGGCGAAAACTACAGCGCTAGTACTTCCCAAGTTACAAAGAGCACTCCCCAGCAAGAGGATTGATATGGATATCAATACAGACTGGAAGAATTGCACTTTAGCTGATCCACACTTTAACATGCCTAGTAGAGTAGACATGGTCATTGGTGTGGACTTATTTCCCTTAATAATGATGGGTCAAGTCAGAACTATTAATGGAGCGCTTGGACAAAAAACACGACTCGGATGGATAGTTTCCGGAAATATTGCCCGAGCAACACCAAAGAAAATCATGACAGCGACCACAACTGTACACATTGATGATCTGGAGCGCTTCTGGGAACTAGAAAAAGAAGACACGATGTAACTGAAGAAAATCTGCATTGGAAAATGATTACCAACAAACTACATCAGTAGATAAAGATGGACGACTGATAGTCTCAATTCCATTTCATAACACCATTGAATTGGGAGAATCTCGTAAGCAAGCAGTAGCAAGAGTATTGTAAATAGAGAAAAATTTAAAAAGAACCAAATGCTCAATCGAAAAAATCGCAATAACAAAGGACGAGACAATAAAAACATTGGGATTGCTTTGGGACCCAGCCAGAGACGATTTTATATTCAGTGTAAAAGTGCCGCACTTGGGTCATATTTCAAAGCGTTCGGTGCTTTCTCAGCTAGCAAGGATATTTGACCCATAGGATGGCTAACTCCGGTAACATTACAAGGAAAATGTTTCATGGAGGAACTATGGAAAATCTCCTTCACGTGGGACAGAACTGGAAAATGGCTTGGCAGACATTTGGCGCAACTTTGCAAATAAACTACCAGCTTTAACAAGTATACGGATTCCGCGGTGGATTGGAAGCAAACGTCTCACAGCCATTAGCTTCATGGGTTTTGTGACGCCTCAGAGAAAGCATATGCTGCCGTAGTATACGCAAAATAAGTAGCCAAGTCACTTGGCTTGCTTCAAGAAGCAAGGTTAAAAAAACAAGAAAAACATCCCCAAGTTAGAGCTATGTGCAACTCAACTTCTGGCAAACTATTGTTTCGAATCTCATCCACCATGATCTGCCGATGTCAAATCAACGCATGGAGCGACTCGCAAATTACAATTGAATGGATCACAAATAAGTGCAGTAAGGACAAATTTGTGGAAACCAGGGTGGATGACATTACGAGCCACCATCAGTAAAATGGAACTACGTGAAGTCAGAAGAGAATCCAGCAGACGTCGCTTTAAGAGGAATCACACCAAAAAACTGGAACATCATTCGACATGGTGGCATGGGCTTATCGAGTGAATCACTGCCAACACAACGTTCTGTCCGAATAAACAATAATTTACCCACAAGTTTCACATCCGGGAATTTCGACGAATTCTGGCAATCAAAGACTTATAACTATCAGAGAGAAAGGCATCTGACTGGAGATCTACCACAGGGTTCATATCCAAAGCCGACACTTCGTTTTCACAAACACGGGATAACGCATCAGGCACCAGATGGTCTTTTCCTTTACGATGTGCGATGGAGAATTTATATTGCTGTAGTCGAAATATCCAACGAGCTAGTCTGCCAGATACATTTTGCTGTCTCATGAGCCAAAGCAAACTTGAGTGGTCAGTCACTACCTCGAACTCTTGGAGTTCTAAATAGCATCTGAATTTCTCAATTGCTGGAATCACGGCTAGACATTCGCGTTCCGTGACACTATAATTACGTTGGGCTTGGCTTAATTTTTTTGACATGAATGCAATAGGCTTCTCTTCGTTTTCCTCTGACATTTGCACTAGCACGGCGCCTATACCAAAATCGCTGGCATCACAATGTAGAAAAATTTTTTTTCCAAAATCGGGATTCGTTAATATTGGTGCGGAGGTTAAAATCTGTTTTAAATTGGTCATCGCCAATTTGACAAGTGCGCTCTGTGAAGTTCTTAATAAATCTTCTATACCATCCACAAACTCCAAGAAATCCGCGCACTTGCTTCTGATTGTTCGGTTCAGGCTAATTCAGAATACACGAAACTTTATCCGGGTCGGTATGTATACCGGTACTACTAATAACATAACCTAGGTAATTGATACTTGTTACGCAAAAGTGGCTTTTGGCAAGGTTTAGGGTTATTTTTGCTTTTCGAAACTGATCTGCGATTCTGACTAATATGGCAAGATGGGAAGAAAAATCTTCGGACACTATGCACAAATCATCTAAATAGCCAAAAACACAATGTCGGAGATCTGGCGGAATAATATCATCCATCAGACGACACATAGTAGAGGGAGCGTTACAAAGGCCAAAAGACATAACTTTAAACTGGTAAAGTGATCTACCAGGGATCGTAAATGCAGTTAAAGGCTTTGATTCGGGGCTTATCTCAATTTGCCAGTACGCATCCTTTAAGTCGAGTTTTGAGATTAAATTTGCCTTGGGCAGCCGGGAAAAGATGCCTTCTATACTGGGTAGGGGTATGCATCCTTTTTGGTTGCCTCATTCAGCGTACGAGCATCTAGGCATAAGCGAACTTTGTTAGGTTTTACTACAAGACGCACGGGTGAACTCCAGGCACTCACAGAAGGTTCAATAACATCAAGTTGAATCATTCGGTCTATTTCTGAATAGAGTAACTTCTCCACGGCTGGACTCACTGGATAGAATCGCCATCGCATCTCCCACCTCAATATGATGCTGAATAAGCGTAGTTCGACGTAAACCTTCACTAGCATTTGGAAACAATAAATTAACGACCTCTAGCTTCTGAAACTGTTGGGCGTTTAACGAATAGCTCGCAGTGTATACAGCTCGAACATGATCGAGGGAATTATGTAGAGCTTCATAGATTTCTTAGCGGACTTATATGTCATCTCAATGTTTAGAACTCCACTGATATTCTGACTTTCTCCATGACACTTCAAAGGTCTAAACTCTCCGTACTTTGCAGCTTATATTAGCTTCTGTATCCAGACCAAGTTCTGTAACACCCAGAAACGAAACTTCTGCATAACTACGTAAATCTTGCTGATTACTAAAAATAGTAGAAATTTGTAATTTCCGGGTTTGCTTTACATTCCTATAGAACTTCCTAAGTCTTAGCGTACGCTTATTATATTGAGTGATCTACATCATTAATTATACGATTGCTTACGTTTAGATAATTTGCTAAACTTTCGTCATAAGGACGATAACAAAGAGGAACGGTGTCAGGCTTCACAGAGGTATTCGCTTTCTCCAAACGTGCAGTGGGATTAATTCCGGCGGATTGCGTATGTTTCTCTGGAACCGACAAGGATAGCGTTAAGCTTTCGGGGCATCCGGCTGTTGTTGGGTGCACCCGGTAACGGTTTTCCGACTGTCGTCGTAGACAGTTTTTACATTGGGGCTTATAGACATTCGAAGCACCACATCCATAACAAAATATGCGTCGATCGGACAGACAATTTTCCCAAATGTGACCTAGCTCATCGCAATTCCAAATTTCAACTTGGCGTGAGCCATACGAACAGCTGCTATCTCACGTTCGGCGATGTCGACATCTTCGTCTGCATCGTGGTCTGGGCCTTCTAAGGCGTATACTTGACGGCGTTGTTTTTTTAAGTAGTAGGGAAATCGGAATTCTATGACAGGAAGCGGTTATTGCTTTTTTGATTTTTAATTACTTCATTATTGGAGCTAATTTATTGCTTTTGAGTGGGGGAGTGACAGGTGTGTGACGTTTTTTAGGAAAATGTGTGATTTTGGATCACGTATGAGACATTTATGATCGAAGGGCTGCATTGTGCACCTGCGGTCTTCATACCTTAGTTTATAGAGTTTAAAATGTTTAAATAAAATAACTTTTTTCTAATATTCATAATATAATTTATATATTTATTCTTATTGATATAGTTTAATTTTAGGATACATGTACATTATGAAAGTATATTATTATTATTATCCATTTTGCTTAACCTCTTTCTTAGGTTAGTGTATTGAAATATAAGACGATCCAGTTTTCTTTTATATGATACAAAGTAGTGACAAGCACATGTATCAACTCCCTCTCTGGCGTTATCCGAAGACCATGAGCAAACTGTCAAGTGCTTTCCATATTTTGATTTAATTAGACGATAGTTTTCATACTCCAAGAAAAATACTCGGTATTCCTCCAACAATTTAGAATGTTCAGGGAAAATGACATCCTCAAACTCCTTGAGGAAATCATCAATTTTCCTTACATTTGTTTAAATCCAAAATTCGAAATAAGACCCATTCTGTTGTGTATTCTCCAAAAGCAGAAATGCAACTGAAGAATTATTTTACTTTATTTATAAAGTGTCTATACTTGTGTAACTTTCTTTTGTAATACTTGTCTATACTGGTTTACATCTTTTTTTATTTCTTTTCCCATCTTTCTTGAAATTTCAAAGCATAAGCGAGTTAAATCAATTTCTGCTTCATGCCCATAAGACGCATCTAAATCTAAAAGTTGTACATCATATTTCCCCAATTTTGAACATTTGGGAATAATATAATTATTATATATATTACAAATTTGATTTTTAAGCAGTGTGTTCCAACATAAGAATGATGTGAAAAATATCCCTAATCTTATGAAGGCTCTCCATGATTCACTATCAAATTCAATTTTATTTCCATATTGATTTAAAATTAATATGCATTGCTTATCGGATTTTCTAATCTTAAAATGACACTTTATACTCTCAATCTTCGGATTATCAACTAATGCATCAGGCATCAAGAACTCAAACTGTTCAAGCCTTAGCTGGATATATTCCTTAAACGTCAGTAATTGAATCCATTCCTCTTTTCCAAATCCAATGAAATTACGCTTATGCTGCTGCATCCAACCATAGGTGTAAATCGTCTCGTTGTTGAAAAGCCACACTTTAATTTTAGTTGTAGATTAACAAAATACTCGAAACCAAAAATGATTTCGTGATCTTGAAGTTTTCTTGAATTTCTAGATTTTCTTAGCTGAAGTGTGTCCATATCGATTGAAAAGTTGTCTCAAACTAACTTGGGAATTGAATTGTGAACGCTATTTAATGTGAAGAGTCTTGCTCATGCTTCTCAGTACATTATACACATTAGACGCAAAATGATTAAGATAGACAGAAGCTCTTGTGTTCTTCTTGACTTTCAGTATATATTTGGAAACGAGCAGACAAATTTTTGTAAAGGAATTGGCCTTCATGCAAGCAGGATCAATCCTTCCGAATTTCTTTCACTTCAAGCCTCCATATGATATAAAAGAGCTGGATGAAATAACGAGAAAAACACTAAAAACTACTAAACAGTACGTCGATGGATTGGATTGGTGTGATGGCGACATTTCTTATTTAAGCCTTGGTGATATATTAAGTCCATTAAATAGTTTCGCTACAGTTATTGTACGAGGTCGAGCAAAGAAACAGTTTTTAAGTAAATATTTAACTACAAAAATAGTTGATTTAGAACTAGATCAAAGTTTAAGACACTTTCAAAACTTTTTCACAAATTGTAGAATACATAAGAAAATAACAAACCAATGTGCTCTAAACAATTTATTTAAACTCTTTGTAATCTTAGAAAACTCTAATTTTGAAATATATGGAAATTAGAATTTGATTATACCATTATGTTCCTAAATATAAACAAACTAAAAAATCGATAAAATTTCGAAATATTGAGTTTTACTTTATTCAATTTAGTCAATGGGTTTACATCGCACTTAAATTAGAGATTATAATAAAATCTAATACAATTCGTGCGTTTCTTAGGGCACATACACCTTTATTTAGATGAGACCCACAATCGGAGAAAACATTTAATTTCATCGCATCTAATCGTGGACATCCAAAGTCTTCAATGTTGATTACACACGTCTTTAGAAACTTTTCAAGAAACTTTTTCTTTGTATCTCCCTTCGTGATTACTCTCATATCCTTGAGAAGCTCACGAAGATAGTTTCTGACTTCTAAAAAGCTATAATTTCCATCATTCCAACAGAGGTTGCGCTGATTTCTAGTTAACCATATTGCCGTTTTACGGGCCTTCTTCGTTAGTTTAAGAAAATCATATGGTGGTCTTATAAGGTAATGAATATCATGATAATAACCATTCTTAAAAACAATAGCAATTTCTTTTAATATAAAATGGTCATAATTTCCAAAAAATCCTTGAATGTCCACAACTACTTGATTCTCCATCGAATTGATTTAAACAATGCGCTGAACTAATCCTGTTAATGGTGAATACTCAACTAACCGATCATGCATAAGCAGGCAATATACTTTAGTGTCTCTCACACTTGCACTCTCCAACTCGATGGAAACTCTGATATCGATCGGTCCTGTTTTAACAGACTCATTCTGATGTGTTAAATCTATAACAACAATCGGTGCTTTTTCCTTAAATTCCTTAGGTGTTAACAACGGTTCAGATTGCTTCATATAGTAACTTGCTTGGAAATTTGCATACATATCATACAAAGTTGCAAATCGTTCGCGGTTAAAATTTATATTCATATCATCATAGGGATATGTTTCAGAGTTCAAGTACACTTTCAAGTTTCGCAAATGATTTTGAATCAATTTATTATCCTGTATAAAGGCTATTATAGCGAAACGGGGGCGCTCTCTATTTGCTGCAAGTTTTACATTCCACACATGATGAGTACCTTCTGCTAGTGTTGGATTGAGATAACAATCCCAACTGCGGAAAGCTAGTGGTAGTGAGCCTCCATTTTTTGTTATATTTAACATTAGTAATTTCTTTTCGTCACTGAGAGTAATATGTGGTACTTTCCATGTAATATTAGTTATATTTAATTTATACTCAATACTTCCAATTTTACTATGATATACATCATCCATGTTTTTAGTTATGAGTAGTATTAATTCATGTTTACAATTTAATAGGACTTTGTTATAGTCTTCACAAAATCCAAGTAGGTATTTAACAGGAATAGAGAAATTAAAATATCCATCATTTGGCACTAGTTTTTCGTTTCCATTAAACCAACCAGAATTCTCAAGCATTCGACTTTCAGGTTTATTCAAAGAAATATAGTTTTTTAAAGTTGTTGAAGTGCCAACAAATCTAGTTCGATCAATTTCAATTCCATTCAACTCGTATCGAATCTCATCAAAAAGGTAACTCATGCAATTGTTTTTCAGTTTACCACCTCCAGTAGGCGCATTGCTAGCCAAAGATATCAAGCCTTCAATATTAATAAAACTCTCGCTCGGTAGCACATATAAGTCCTGATTCTGGATTGTGATTCTAACTTCATCATTGCTCTTAAATGATTGTAGATAGGGAGAGTAGCTATGGTATTCTTTTTTGATTATGCTCTCATCCGAATAGGGTTTCTCTCGAACTGTTAATAAATTAGTCATTGTTCTCTAATTTTTAAACCCAATGACCTTAAAAACAATTTGTTCTCTGTTGTGAGTGTTGTCCTTAACGACCTTCTTTCTTCTGCAGTATAACTCAAAGTGTTTGATAATGGAGGATAGCATACATTTTTATTGTAAATAATCATTTTTGCTGTCTTAAATGTAGGCGAAGTGTAACACTCTCATTACGCAAATTTACTAAATTTCCGTCCTGATCAACAATCCTTATTTTTAATGACTGTATCTCTCTCGTGTTCACTGGGAAATAAATAAGATTGTGTGGCTTCTCACTCATTTTATAGCCTGGGGGGACATTTAAAGCAAACTCATGCAATACATGACTTGATTCTGCATTAACATATGATCCGCTTACAATATTACATTCTATTCTAATTGTATTTACTTTTAAAATATCAACAGGCTGGTCTGAGATGTGTATAGAATTCGGTGTTAGTACTTTTTTATTAAACCCGAATAATTGACCAATAGTATTCCTTTTGTTTAAATATATAGGGTCTTCCTTAGTTGAAATCATCACTTGAAGCGTATTATTGTTACTTTCGATGAGAGGGTGTTTTAATTTATTTGGTTCTTTTTCCTCCATTTTCTCAATAATAATATTTCTTATATCACTAAGCTCATATGATCCAACAGGTATCTCAAAAACATGTTCTCCAATATGAAATAAATTATTATCGTGATCAACATTTGGAATTGAGTTATACATGTGGAAATCAATGAGTGCACACTCATAATTTCCCTTCAATTCAATGGGTGGATGATAGTTTGCCATTAAAATTGAGCTGTTGCCCGTTAATGTAAGAGTTGTTGTCATTTCGATCGATTTTTGTTAAGTGAACTAATAATGAGATTTGTTCATATTATATTTCAAATTCTAATAAAGTCAGCGAATCCCCGTCTATAGCGTCCATTTTCTAGAGGATCATCTTTACTTATAAGTACAAAACCATATTTTTCCTTCCAACAAAATTGACAAATATTCTTAAATTTATCAAATTTCATATCTACGCCTACATGATCTTGATACACATGTTTCATATTTAGTTCATCTTGCTTGAACATTATTATTAGATTTGCATTATCACGAATAAGATGCTTGGGGATGCATGTATACGTTTGACATAAATAAAACGCATCAATGTTATTATGTCGTCCCATACAGAAGTATGCACGAATATTATTTTGTTTTTCACAAGCAACATCATCAAAAATCATTATAGAGTTCTTTTTGGCTTTACTTGGTGCTAGAACACTTTCATTTTCTGAAAATGTAAAATATCACATCCCTTTTATTGGGTTCACGAGTGTTTTCAAGTATTAATTTTTTGGTTGATGTAAAACTTTGAATATTAATAAATATTTTCAAATTTTAGTCCGTTTGGGCTTTCAATCAAACTGATCATTACATTGGTTTCCCCACAATTAGAAGGTCAAACAATTAGGGCTCAGTAGTAGGGTAATGAGGATTCTATGACAGGAAGCGGTTTATTGCTTTTGAATTTTAATTGCTTCATTATTGGAGCTAATTTATTGCTTTTGGGTGGGGGAGTGACAGGTGTGTGACCTTTTTTAGGAAAATGTGTGATTTTGGATCACGTATGAGACATTTATGATCGAAGGGTATAGATTTATGGCTGACCCTTTTTATTGTGGGTTGGCATGAGGTGGAGGATCACTCAGCAGCACTTGTGTGTGCGTACGTGATTGTGGTTTTAAGGAGAATATTGTGTGCTAGGCATGTAACCTGTAACCTGTGTGCTAGAATCAGGTGGAGGATCACTCAGCAGCACTTGTGTGTGCGTACGTGATTGTGGTTTTAAGGAGAATATTGTGTGCTAGACGTGTAACCTGTAACCTGTGTGCTAGAATCAAGTGGAAGATCAGCTAGCAGCTGGCGCACTGTTGTGCATGTACATGATTTGATTTTTGAGGGTGGGTGCAATGATCAGTGGAAAGGTAATGTTCGCTTCTCTTTTGTCACTTTTTGTCAATGTATAGAGCTCATACGACACCTCACACCTGAATGTTTTCCCACACATTAATTAAAGTATTACTTGTGTAAACTGTTGTCAAGAACGCTCTTCGCACGTACGTTTGCCACGTGCTGGTACCTTCTTCGTGTGTTTGGATCTCCCCTGTTTGAGTGACCCTCCTTATGTTCATTTCACAATAATTTGAGATAATAGCATGCGCTGCCTTGTGCACCTGCGGTCTTCATACCTTGGTTTATAGAGTTTAAAATGTTTAAATAAAAGAACTTTTTTTTTTCTAATTTTCATAATATAATTTATATATTTATTCTTATTGATATAGTTTAATTTTAGGATACATGTACATTATGAAAGTATATTATTATTATTATTATCCATTTTGATTAACCTCTTTCTTAGGTTAGTGTATTGAAATATAAGACGATCCAGTTTTCTTTTATATGATACAAAGTAGTGACAAGCACATGTATCAACTCCCTCTCTGGCGTTATCCGAAGACCATGAGCAAACTGTCAAGTGCTTTCCATATTTTGATTTAATTAGACGATAGTTTTCATACTCCAAGAAAAATACTCGGTATTCCTCCAACAATTTAGAATGTTCAGGGAAAATGACATCCTCAAACTCCTTGAGGAAATCATCAATTTTCCTTACATTTGTTTTAAATCCGAAATTCGAAATAAGACCCATTCTGTTGTGTATTCTCCAAAAGCAGAAATGCAACTGAAGAATTATTTTACTTTATTTATAAAGTGTCTATACTTGTGTAACTTTCTTTTGTAATACTTGTCTATACTGGTTTACATCTTTTTTTATTTCTTTTCCCATCTTTCTTGAAATTTCAAAGCATAAGCGAGTTAAATCAATTTCTGCTTCATGCCCATAAGACGCATCTAAATCTAAAAGTTGTACATCATATTTCCCCAATTTTGAACATTTGGGAATAATATAATTATTATATATATTACAAATTTGATTTTTAAGCAGTGTGTTCCAACATAAGAATGATGTGAAAAATATCCCTAATCTTATGAAGGCTCTCCATGATTCACTATCAAATTCAATTTTATTTCCATATTGATTTAAAATTAATATGCATTGCTTATCGGATTTTCTAATCTTAAAATGACACTTTATACTCTCAATCTTCGAATTATCAACTATTGCATCAGGCATCAAGAACTCAAACTGTTCAAGCCTTAGCTGGATATATTCCTTAAACGTCAGTAATTGAATCCATTCCTCTTTTCCAAATCCAATGAAATTACGCTTATGCTGCTGCATCCAACCATAGGTGTAAATCGTCTCGTTGTTGAAAAGCCACACTTTAATTTTAGTTGTTGATTAACAAAATACTCGAAACCAAAAATTATTTCGTGATCTTGAAGTTTTCTTGAATTTCTAGATTTTCTTAGCTGAAGTGTGTCCATATCGATTGAAAAGTTGTCTCAAACTAACTTGGGAATTGAATTGTGAACGCTATTTAATGTGAAGAGTCTTGCTCATGCTTCTCAGTACATTATACACATTAGACGCAAAATGATTAAGATAGACAGAAGCTCGTGTGTTCTTCTTGACTTTCAGTATATATTTGGAAACGAGCAACAAATTTTTCTAAAGGAATTGGCCTTCATGCAAGCAGGATCAATCCTTCCGAATTTCTTTCACTTCAAGCCTCCATATGATATAAAAGAGCTGGATGAAATAACGAGAAAAACACTAAAAACTACTAAACAGTACGTCGATGGATTGGATTGGTGTGATGGCGACATTTCTTATTTAAGCCTTGGTGATATATTAAGTCCATTAAATAGTTTCGCTACAGTTATTGTACGAGGTCGAGCAAAGAAACAGTTTTTAAGTAAATATTTAACTACAAAAATAGTTGATTTAGAACTAGATCAAAGTTTAAGACACTTTCAAAACTTTTTCACAAATTGTAGAATACATAAGAAAATAACAAACCAATGTGCTCTAAACAATTTATTTAAACTCTTTGTAATCTTAGAAAACTCTAATTTTCAAATATATGGAAATTAGAATTTGATTATACCATTATGTTCCTAAATATAAACAAACTAAAAAATCGATAAAATTTCGAAATATTGAGTTTTACTTTATTCAATTTAGTCAATGGGTTTACATCGCACTTAAATTACAGATTACAATAAAATCTGATACAACTCGTGAGTTTCTTAAGGCACATACACCTTTATTTAGATGAGACCCACAAATATGAGTAATATTAGTTCATTTTTACAATTTATTAAGACTTTGCTATAGTCTTCACAAAATCCAAGTAGGTATTTAATAGGAATAGAGAAATTAAAATATCCATCATTTGCCACTAGTTTTTCGTTACCATTAAACCAATAAGAATTCGCAAGCATTCGACTTTCAGGTTTATTCAAAGAAATAAATACGCTGGGCTTGGCTTAATTTTTTGACATTAATGCAATAGGCTTCTCTTCACTTTCATCGGACAATAGCACTAGCATGGCGTCTATTCCAAAATCGCTGGCATCAGAGTGCAGGAAAAACTTTTATCCAAAATCGGGATTCGTTAATATTGGTGCGGAGGTTAAAATCTGTTTTAAATTGGTCATCGCCAATTTTACAAGTGCGCTCTGTGAAGTTCTTAATAAATCTTCTATACCATCCACAAACTCCAAGAAATCCGCGCACTTGCTTCTGATTGTTCGGTTCAGGCTAATTCAGAATACACGAAACTTTATCCGGGTCGGTATGTATACCGGTACTACTAATAACATAACCTAGGTAATTGATACTTGTTACGCAAAAGGCTTTTGGCAAGGTTTATGGTTATTTTTGCTTTTCGATACTGCTCAGCGATTCTGACTAATATGGCAAGATGGGAAGAAAAATCTTCGGACACTGCACAAATCATCTAAATAGCCAAAAACACAATGTCAGAGATCTGGCGGAATAATATCATCCATCAGACGACACATAGTAGAGGGAGCGTTACAAAGGCCAAAAGGCATAACTTTAAACTGGTAAAGCGGTCTACCAGGGATCGTAAATGCAGTTAACGGCTTTGATTCTGGGCTTATCTCAATTTGTCAGTACACATCCTTTAAATCGAAAAGATGCCTTCTATACTGGCATCCCTTTTGGTTGCCTCATTCAGCTTATGAGCATCTAGGTATAAGCGAATTTTGTTAGGCTTTACTACAAGACGCTTGGGTGAACGCCAGGCACTCACAGAAGGTTCAATGACATCAAGTTGAATCATGCGGACTATTTGGCTAAATTCTCCACGGCTGGACTCACTGGATAGACTCTTTGTTTTATCGGCATCGCATCTCCCACCTCAATATGATGCTGAATAAGCGTAGTTCGACCTAAACCTTCACTAGCATTTGGAAACAATAAATTAACGACCTCTAGCTGTTGAAACTGTTATGCGTTTAACGGATAGCTCGCAGTGTCTGCAGCTCGAACTTCGCACAGGTGTGTGACTTTATTTTAGGAAAATGTGATTTTGGATCACGTATGAGACATTTATGATCGTATGGTATAGATTTATGGCTGACCCTTTTTTATTATGGGTTGGCATGAGGCGGAATATCACTCAGCAGCAATTGTGTGTGCGTACGTGATTGTGGTTTTAAGGAGAATATTGTGTGCTAGACGTGTAACCTGTAACCTGTGTGCTAGAATCAAGTGGAAGATCAGCTAGCAGCTGGCGCACTGTTGTGCATGTACATGATTTGATTTTTGAGGGTGGGTGCAATGATCAGTGGAAAGGTAATACTCGCTTCTCTTTTCTCACTTTTTGTCAATGTATAGAACTCATACGACACCTCACACCTGACTGTTTTCCCACACAATAATTAAAGTATTACTGGTACATTCTTCGTTTTCGTTTGGATCTCCCCTGTTTGAGTGACCCTCCTTATGTTAATTTCACAATAATTTGAAATAATAGCATGCGCTGCCTTGTGCACCTGCGGTCTTCATACCTTGGTTTATAGAGTTTAAAATGTTTAAATAAAAGAACTTTTTTTTTCTAATTTTCATAATATAATTTATATATTTATTCTTATTGATATAGTTTAATTTTAGGATACATGTACATTATGAAAGTATATTATTATTATTATTATCCATTTTGATTAACCTCTTTCTTAGGTTAGTGTATTGAAATATAAGACGATCCAGTTTTCTTTTATATGATACAAAGTAGTGACAAGCACATGTATCAACTCCCTCTCTGGCGTTATCCGAAGACCATGAGCAAACTGTCAAGTGCTTTCCATATTTTGATTTAATTAGACGATAGTTTTCATACTCCAAGAAAAATACTCGGTATTCCTCCAACAATTTAGAATGTTCAGGGAAAATGACATCCTCAAACTCCTTGAGGAAATCATCAATTTTCCTTACATTTGTTTTAAATCCAAAATTCGAAATAAGACATTCGTCCAAAATCAGAAATGCAACTGAAGAATTATTTTACTTTATTTATAAAGTGTCTATACTTGTGTAACTTTCTTTTGTAATACTTGTCTATACTGGTTTACATCTTTTTTTATTTCTTTTCCCATCTTTCTTGAAATTTCAAAGCATAAGCGAGTTAAATCAATTTCTGCTTCATGCCCATAAGACGCATCTAAATCTAAAAGTTGTACATCATATTTCCCCAATTTTGAACATTTGGGAATAATATAATTATTATATATATTACAAATTTGATTTTTAAGCAGTGTGTTCCAACATAAGAATGATGTGAAAAATATCCCTAATCTTATGAAGGCTCTCCATGATTCACTATCAAATTCAATTTTATTTCCATATTGATTTAAAATTAATATGCATTGCTTATCGGATTTTCTAATCTTAAAATGACACTTTATACTCTCAATCTTCGGATTATCAACTATTGCATCAGGCATCAAGAACTCAAACTGTTCAAGCCTTAGCTGGATATATTCCTTAAACGTCAGTAATTGAATCCATTCCTCTTTTCCAAATCCAATGAAATTACGTTTATGCTGCTGCATCCAAAAGGTGTAAATCGTCTCGTTGTTGAAAAGCCACACTTTAATTTTAGTTTTTGATTAACAAAATACTCGAAACCAAAAATTATTTCGTGATCTTGAAGTTTTCTTGAATTTCTAGATTTTCTTAGCTGAAGTGTGTCCATATCGATTGAAAAGTTGTCTCAAACTAACTTGGGAATTGAATTGTGAACGCTATTTAATGTGAAGAGTCTTGCTCATGCTTCTCAGTACATTATACACATTAGACGCAAAATGATTAAGATAGACAGAAGCTCGTATGTTCTTCTTGACTTTCAGTATATATTTGGAAACGAGCAACAAATTTTTCTAAAGGAATTGGCCTTCATGCAAGCAGGATCAATCCTTCCGAATTTCTTTCACTTCAAGCCTCCATATGATATAAAAGAGCTGGATGAAATAACGAGAAAAACACTAAAAACTACTAAACAGTACGTCGATGGATTGGATTGGTGTGATGGCGACATTTCTTATTTAAGCCTTGGTGATATATTAAGTCCATTAAATAGTTTCGCTACAGTTATTGTACGAGGTCGAGCAAAGAAACAGTTTTTAAGTAAATATTTAACTACAAAAATAGTTGATTTAGAACTAGATCAAAGTTTAAGACACTTTCAAAACTTTTTCACAAATTGTAGAATACATAAGAAAATAACAAACCAATGTGCTCTAAACAATTTATTTAAACTCTTTGTAATCTTAGAAAACTCTAATTTTGAAATATATGGAAATTAGAATTTGATTATACCATTATGTTCCTAAATATAAACAAACTAAAAAATCGATAAAATTTCGAAATATTGAGTTTTACTTTATTCAATTTAGTCAATGGGTTTACATCGCACTTAAATTAGAGATTATAATAAAATCTAATACAACTCGTGCGTTTCTTAGGGCACATACACCTTTATTTAGATGAGACCCACAATCGGAGAAAACATTTAATTTCATCACATCTAATCGTGGACAACCAAAGTCTTCAATGTTGATTACACACGTCTTTAGAAACTTTTCAAGAAACTTTTTCTTTGTATCTCCCTTCGTGATTACTCTCATATCCTTGAGAAGCTCACGAAGATAGTTTCTGACTTCTAAAAAGCTATAATTTCCATCATTCCAACAGAGGTTGTGCTGATTTCTTGTTAACCATATTGCCGTTTTACGGGCCTTCTTCGTTAGTCTAAGAAAATCATATGGTGGTCTTATAAGGTAATGAATATCATGATAATAACCATTCTTAAAAACAATAGCAATTTCTTTTAATATAAAATGATCATAATTTCCAAAAAACCCTTGAATGTCCACAACTACTTGATTCTCCATCGAATTGATTTAAACAATGCGCTGAACTAATCCTGTTAATGGTGAATACTCAACTAACCGATCATGCATAAGCAGGCACTAAACTTTAGTGTCTCTCACACTTGCACTCTCCAACTCGATGGAAACTCTGATATCGATCGGTCCTGTTTTAACAGACTCATTCTGATGTGTTAAATCTATAACAACAATCGGTGCTTTTTCCTTAAATTCCTTAGGTGTTAACAACGGTTCAGATTGCTTCATATAGTAACTTGCTTGGAAATTTGCATACATATCATACAAAGTTGCAAATCGTTCGCGGTTAAAACATATCATCATAGGGATATGTTTCAGGTTCAAGTACACTTTCAAGTTTCGCAAATGATTTTGAATCAATTTATTATTCTGTATAAAGGCTATTATAGCGAAACGGGGGCGCTCTCTATTTGCTGCAAGTTTTACATTCCACACATGATGAGTACCTTCTGCTAGTGTTGGATTGAGATAACAATCCCAACTGCGGAAAGCTAGTGGTAGTGAGCCTCCATTTTTTGTTATATTTAACATTAGTAATTTCTTTTCGTCACTGAGAGTAATATGTGGTACTTTCCATGCAATATTAGTTATATTTAATTTATACTCAATACTTCCAATTTTACTATGATATACATCATCCATGTTTTTAGTTATGAGTGGTATTAATTCATGTTTGCAATTTAATAGGACTTTGTTATAGTCTTCACAAAATCCAAGTAGGTATTTAACAGGAATAGAGAAATTAAAATATCCATCATTTGGCACTAGTTTTTCGTTTCCATTAAACCAACCAGAATTCTCAAGCATTCGACTTTCAGGTTTATTCAAAGAAATATAGTTTTTTAAGGTTATTGAAGTGCCAACAAATCTAGTTCGATCAATTTCAATTCCATTCAACTCGTATCGAATCTCATCAAAAAGGTAACTCATGCAATTGTTTTTCAGTTTACCACCTCCAGTAGGCGCATTGCTAGCCAAAGATATCAAGCCTTCAATATTAATAAAACTCTCGCTCGGTAGTACATATAAGTCCTGATTCTGGATTGTGATTCTAACTTCATCATTGCTCTTAAATGATTGTAGATAGGGAGAGTAGCTATGGTATTCTTTTTTGATTATGCTCTCATCCGAATAGGGTTTCTCTCGAACTGTTAATAAATTAGTCATTGTTCTCTAATTTTTAAACCCAATGACCTTAAAAACAATTTGTTCTCTGTTGTGAGTGTTGTCCTTAACGACCTTCTTTCTTCTGCAGTATAACTCAAAGTGTTTGATAATGGAGGATAGCATACATTTTTATTGTAAATAATCATTTTTGCTGTCTTAAATGTAGGCGAAGTGTAACACTCTCATTACGCAAATTTACTAAATTTCCGTCCTGATCAACAATCCTTATTTTTAATGACTGTATCTCTCTCGTGTTCACTGGGAAATAAATAAGATTGTGTGGCTTCTCACTCATTTTATAGCCTGGGGGGACATTTAAAGCAAACTCATGCAATACATGACTTGATTCTGCATTAACATATGATCCGCTTACAATATTACATTCTATTCTAATTGTATTTACTTTTAAAATATCAACAGGCTGGTCTGAGATGTGTATAGAATTCGGTGTTAGTACTTTTTTATTAAACCCGAATAATTGACCAATAGTATTCCTTTTGTTTAAATATATAGGGTCTTCCTTAGTTGAAATCATCACTTGAAGCGTATTATTGTTACTTTCGATGAGAGGGTGTTTTAATTTATTTGGTTCTTTTTCCTCCATTTTCTCAATAATAATATTTCTTATATCACTAAGCTCATATGATCCAACAGGTATCTCAAAAACATGTTCACCAATATGAAATAAATTATTATCGTGATCAACATTTGGAATTGAGTTATACATGTGGAAATCAATGAGTGCACACTCATAATTTCCCTTCAATTCAATGGGTGGATGATAGTTTGCCATTAAAATTGAGCTGTTGCCCGTTAATGTAAGAGTTGTTGTCATTTCGATCGATTTTTGTTAAGTGAACTAATAATGAGATTTGTTCATATTATATTTCAAATTCTAATAAAGTCAGCGAATCCCCGTCTATAGCGTCCATTTTCCAGAGGATCATCTTTACTTATAAGTACAAAACCATATTTTTCCTTCCAACAAAATTGACAAATATTCTTAAATTTATCAAATTTCATATCTACGCCTACATGATCTTGATACACATGTTTCATATTTAGTTCATCTTGCTTGAACATTATTATTAGATTTGCATTATCACGAATAAGATGCTTGGGGATGCATGTATACGTTTGACATAAATAAAACGCATCAATGTTATTATGTCGTCCCATACAGAAGTATGCACGAATATTATTTTGTTTTTCACAAGCAACATCATCAAAAATCATTATAGAGTTCTTTTTGGCTTTACTTGGTGCTAGAACACTTTCATTTTCTGAAAATGTAAAATATCCCATCCCTTTTATTGGGTTCACGAGTGTTTTCAAGTATTCATATTTTGGTTGATGTAAAGACTTTGAATATAAATAAATATTTTCAAATTTTAGTCCATTTGGGCTTTCAATCAAACTGATCATTACATTGGTTTTCCCACAATTAGAAGGTCCAACAATTAGGGCTCTAATTGAATTGGGTAATAATCTGCTATGTTTAACTTGTTTGTCTTCTCCATTTTTAAAATCGATATTCCTCACTTCTATGTTCGTTTTTTGTTTTATTAATCTCATATCAGATACACTTCTCTCAGCAGATCGTTACTCTCTTGCAAGTCTTTGAAGAATAAACATCAATTAAAATGGTAGTGCGCTTTTATAAATCAACTAGTAGCAAATCACAGCTCTATCGGGGTAGAGGTCTTATCAATAAAATAATCAACTCCCTCCCAATTGAACTACATATACCAGGTTATCAGTTCTGTGGTCCAGGAACTAAGCTAGAAAGTCGTTTGGAAAGAGGTGAAAAGGGAATAAATCCATTAGATGCTGCTTGTAGAGAGCACGACATAGCATATGCTAATCATAAAGATTTGAGAAATCGGCATATAGCTGATTCAAATTTGGCCGAAAGAGCGTGGGAGCGTGTAAAGGCATCTGATAGTACTCTTGGGGAAAGAACCGCTGCTTATTTTGTAACCAACATAATGAAAGCAAAGAAAAAATTTGGCATGGGACTCAAACAAAGAGAATATAAAAAGCCATGTGAGAAAAAGAAAAAATTCATGCATGCCGTAAGAGTGGCTACCAGAGTATTAAAGAAGGAGAAGCCTTATGATATTCAATCTGCGATAAAAATCGCGAAAAAAGCAATAAGCAAGACTTTTGGGCGAAAGAAAAATGATGTAATAATTCCTCGAGTTATTAGTGTTCCGAAAGTTGGTGGCTTCTTGCCGCTTATACCCATTATAACAGCACTCGGAGCATTAGGGGGACTTGCCTCTGGTGGTGCAGCTATTGCAAAAAGTATTAATAGTGCTAAAAATGCAAAGAAAGAATTGGAAGAGAATAAACGTCATAACAGAAAAATGGAAGCCATTGCATTAGGCAATGGACTCTATCTAAGACCATATCAAAAGGGATATGGTATATCAACTGACTTTCCAAAAAACTCTTAATTCAGCTACCTAATAAGCCGCTCTCAAACATTGACATTGTGAGTTTTGCTCACAAACATATCCCCTTTTTCAGAGGTGTATTTATGAGAGACTCTTTACCAAAACGAGTACGGAAAAGAGAATGTGGTATTGTTAACTTGGACATTTCAACTGGAGCTGGAACGCATTGGGTAGCTTACTACAAAGCAGATAAGCAAATCAGATATTTTGATAGTTATGGAAATTTACCACCACCTCTAGAGCTTATTAGATATTTAGGAGATAATATAAAATACAATTATAAGCAAGTTCAACGATTCGGTTCTTTTAACTGTGGGCACTTATGTTTAAGATTTCTATTACTACAGCATAAAGCTGCGGATTGAAATTAACTTGTATTCAACTTTAAACAAATAAATGAATAAAAAATCTGATTTATTTTATTTTATTTTAGTATATAACAACTATATATAGTTATACTATCTTTAGTGTGATTAGAGTGTGTGTATTGTTTACATCGGAAACCATCTGAAAAACCGCGTTAAACTGTGTTAAACCACATAAAAACCGTTATTAACTACATGATAAACTACATCAAACCGCTTGAAAACCAGAAACCAGCTCTAAAGGCGTTTTCGGTTTAGATCTGGTGGTTTTTTTAAAATTAAAAATGAATGAGCATATACTGAAAGAATTGACAAAAACAAGAAACGCCCTGAAAAGAAAATTTCAAAGCATTAAATTAGGTAGAGCCGCAAATGAATATCAATTAGAGGAAACGTTTAAGCCAATAACACAACCTCTTCAGAAAATAGTTAAAGGGAATATAATAGCAAATCACTTGATGAAAGTAAAAAAAGAAGAGGAGGAAGGTCAATTAAATAGTAGAAATGAAATTAAAAGAGGTGAAAACTTTAGTAGTATTGGTGAATATTATGATGCACTGGAAAGAGGAATATCTGAGTTTCAAACACAAGATTTATCGTTAGCACCAAGCGAAGAGAGTTATAATAAACCTGATACAATTAGTAATGAAGACTATAATCAAACGAATGAAATGACTGATGAGTTCTTTAATCTTAGTTTAAATGATTTAGAACGTCAGAAAAAGCTGGATAAAGCATTTGGACCTACTAAAAAAAGTGGACAAATTAATTTGGGGAGTTCTAAAATATCTATTTACGAGAAGAAAATTATGCTGGAATCTGGTGAAAAGTGGAATCTTACTCCGGGATTATATTCTTTGATTTACTTGAAAGATCCAAAAGGTTATACTGAAACAGATTTGGATGTATATCAGAAAATCTTATCAAAAACCAATGCCCATAGGAAAAATTATCTACCTGATGGTGCGCTTAAGGGAAATCGTTCAAAAAAGTACACTGAAATAATAAAAAAACTTTTCTCAAAAAAAGATGATCCAAGTGCAATGTCTACACCTCTAAATAAGAAATCTATGCATAAGGGTGGAGGTTTTATGACACTCGCTTCAACTAAGCCAAATTATGTATACTGGGATGATCCAAATGAGATCGTTGATAGACTTAAACTTTTAGTTGGCTCACAGGCAGCTGGTAACACTAATCATAATAATGAAATCGTTTCGATAGTTGAAGAACTTCGTGAAGCAAAAATTATTTATTGAATAAATAAATAATACGGTGACTATCATTAATTTAGTATTATCAAAATGCCTCTTGACAAGTTTGGTCACTTCTTTTCAACTAGCCATGAAAAAGAAAGATCAAGTATAAAAATCAAATTGCTGGTGTTCTACTTGATGTTGATCAGAACATTAATTTTTTAAACAAACGTCTTAAGAATGTTGGTGAACCCGTGGAAGATAATGATGCGGTTAGTAAAGTCTTTATAGAAAGAAAAGTAGAAGAAACAATGGAGAGCTTTGAAAATCTTTTAAAAGGAAAAGATCAGTCAGATCAGAAAACAATAAGTGAAATATCATTTACAATTCTTCATGAAATTAATAAAAATAGAATTGAGGTGGAAGAACTCTTGAAAAAATCAGGAAGTTCTTTACAAACGAATTTTAATTCGCAAATAGAGTCAATAAGAAGTTTATTTAACGGTGAAAATCAAAATATAAGTTTAAATATAGACTCTTTAAGATTCAACAATAAAATAGATAAATAATGTGTCTTGTGTGTGCAACGAGTTATAATCTATAGGAGCGTTAACAAGTTCGGACATTCATCAAATGAGCGGAATAAAGAGAAACATAATTTCCACTTTGTGGAAGACTATACGGAAAATGGTCAAAGCATTGGTACTAAATACAAACTGTCTAAAAATGTGCTGCAGACAGCACTTTTCGAAAGGAAGCAGACATTGTTCTCGTTTATAAAAAAAAAGAAAAAAGAAAGTAAATAAATAAATAAAACAAAATAAAGAAAAATAATAATTAAGGTAAAGCTAAATATGGAGAAAAATAACTAAAAAGATAATCATGAGTAGGAGGAATTTAATAGAGGAATTACATGCACCAGCTCGTAAAAATTTTAAACGCCGAAGAGTTATTATGAAGGGAATCGATGATCATTGGCAAGCAGACTTAGTAGAAATGCGACAGTACTCATCATCGAATAAAGGATATAAATTTCTATTGACAGTTATTGATACGTTTTCGAAATATGCATGGGGACAAGCATTGAAAACAAAATCTGCGAAAGAAGTTGAACGCGCATTCTCGGGTATACTTAAGGAGAATCGAATTCCAAAGAATTTACAGACTGATGATGGAAAAGAATTTTTTAATATAGACTTTAAGAGTTTGTGCAGAAAACATAACATCAATCATTACTCAACTTTTAGTGGTCTTAAGGCGTCAATTGTTGAGCGTTTTAATAGAACGCTTAAGGAGATGATGTGGAGAGAGTTTAGTTATAATGGAACATATTGTTGGATTACAATTTATAAGCAATTGATAAATGAGTACAATCGAAAACATCATAGAACAATTCAAATGAGACCTGTTGATGTAAATTCGTCGAATGAGAACAAGTTGTTGAAAACTGCCTACAATCGTATAAAAATCTTCAATGGTAGTAAATTTCATCTTGGTGATTATGTGCGTATTAGCAAGCATAAACATACATTTGAAAAGGGGTATACACCGAACTGGACAACTGAAATTTTTAAAATAAAACAAATACAAAATACCAATCCAACTACATACATACTGGAAGACTATCAAGGTGCAGTTCTGAAAGGAGGTTTCTATAATGAAGAGTTGAGGAAAACAAGATTTCCAAACACTTACTTGATTGAAAAGATAATAAGGCGTCGAAAAGATAGAGTTCTTGTTAAATGGCTTGGGTTCTCAAATGATCAGAACTCTTGGATAAATATTAATGAAGTTCTATAAAATCGTACGTGTGCGTACTATTAATAGATTAAAATTTCATGAACAGTATTGATTTGTGATGAAGTTCTCAGTAATTTCTTTTAAACCTGCGCACTAAGGTTTTGGTTAATTTATGTATGAAACGAATGTACTCAGTGTAGGGAATTTCGGTTATAAAAGAGCGTCTTGAGTACAAGTATCTCATTCGAAAAGATGTCAACAAACATTCAAGAGCTCTTTCATCGATGACGATTTTCAATTGGAAGAGATGAGTCCAACAGAATGGATTGAGCTCTTAGAAATTTCATCAGAGAAACGGAAAATCGAGGAGGAGGAGGACGCTTCGTATCACAAGAAGCAAAAGGTTGAAGAGTCGGAAACCTTCACCTTTGATATAACTCAGGAGGGACAAACAATGGAGCCCACCTTCGATGAACTTCTTGCCGAGGAGCCGATTGAGGAATGGGAGATCAGGAAATTGTTTTATAACAATGATGCTGAACTAGAAAATTCATCAGAATTTTTAAGCTTTATTGCAAATATTTAAAAATTTATTCATTACATTAAATAAAATAAAAAACATTACAAAATAAAACTTTCTTTGTGTTATTATTATTATTATTTATTCGAGATATACATATATACACTTTATTTTCAGCTTCAGCTTCGTGAATTCAAATAAAATGCATATATACAAACCCAAAATCTTGTGTTTATCTTCTTCCTTTTTTTTTTTTTATACAGGTACACTGCATTTTTAAATAGACACACGCAGGTGCACAAGCACACACTTGCAACCTCAAGTCTTGAGTTTATCTTCTCCTTTTACAGGTACACTGAATTTCTAAATACAGGCACAAACACACACACACACATATATATGTATGAGTATATATTTCGTCTTTTATATCAATACCCTACATTTTCAGCTTGCATAAATTAAAATAAAAGAGACAGGTGTATTTCTTTTGGTTTTAAATATTCATTTATTTATTATTATTTTGTTTTTTCTTCTTAATTTTATTTACATTTTTTCCACTTAATTTTACTAACTTTTTTTTCACTTAATTTTACTAACATTTTTTTTTTTTTGATTGTTTATTTATTTACTTATTTTCTTCTTTTTTTTTTTTTTCTTACTACTATGAATTTATTCTATAATGCCCCCAGGCATATGTATTTACCCCATCTTCTTTTATTTTTCGCTTATCATCTCTAGAACTTAAAGTTGTTTTTCTTATTCTATGCGTGTACAAATTGTGAATCTTAGATCTAAACAGCAACATGCTATCACAAAATGTCTTTTTTTCAAATAGACATTGCTTATAACTGTTTATTGTCAATTTATCTAATGAGACTTTTAACCCTTGATTTTTTAATGCACCCACCCCTCAAGAGACAATGAATACATTTTGGCTCTAAGCCCAACAAACTCCAACATTCTTTTCCCACTGTTTTCATCTTTCATCATTCCCAAAACTTTCTTGTTGCACCTTCTGATCCCATATTTTTTTGCTAACTCCTCCGGATAGTCAGATGTATCAAATCTCATTTCTACATCTTCCGCAATGTCTTTAAAGAAATCTTTAGTCTCGATAGAATATATGAATGAATCTGTATCCATATAATTCAAAGAAACTTTTTCTTGATACTTTGGCTTCATGTAATCATAATGAAAATCATACATTTGCCATTTAGACAGTTCGAGAACTGTGAAGCCTAAGTACATTGGCTTATCGTACACCTTATGGAGTCGATTCATTTGAATCGCATACATATCTTCTGCAAATTGTGCTGAACTATGGAAATTGGCTTTTGCAATGAGGGCACGAGCAACCAATCTATTCCGATTTGTGGTTTCCCACGATGTGACCAGTTTGATCAGTTTTCCATCGTTTTCCCATAGACAGCGTTATTTAATAATTTGAAAAAGTTAATACTAAGCCATTTCTTAGACATTGCTGAAGATTTCTATAATGGATAGGATATTTTATTTTTGACCTAAGGTCAGCAACAAGTTTATTAACTTTAGCCTCCGGAATATGCTTTTGGTTTGATGGGCAAAAAGGTAGATCATTATGGTAATCGTGAAGAGAGTCTGGATACAAAAGATCTACCTCGAGAATGTACCCAGGCTCTGAATTATCTTTGATAAATGAAATATCAAATGCATTAAATTCTGCATCATTCATACATCTAAAGCCGGAATATGTAATATGTATATAATATGTAATACATTATTGGCATCTAAATACATCGGGAATTCTGATGGCTTAGTGCTGTCATAATTCTCCATTTACATATGGTTGGCTTTCGAATAGCGCTTGCAGCACTGAACTAATCCACTACGAATACAATTTATAATGAACGTATACAAATGTCTTGAACCTATACATAATGTCAGTTAATAACTCTAGTTATTTTTTGTGGTCTTTAGCATTGCATCCCAAGAGAGACCGTCTGTAGTATAGTAGTCGGCCGGATCTTGCACATTGCACGAATAGCACAGTAAAAGAACATCAGTCTTAAGATACAAATCCATGTAATCTTTAAGACTTTGACATCCAAAAACTGACCAGACTTTTTGAGCATGGGAATAGTCTTCGATTGAACATTCTGTATTGGTTAAACTGTTGAAGAATTTTATCTCTGGGGGGAAGAGCTGACTCATCTAATCTGCTCTTTGAGTCAATATACTCATAGGGAAAGACTCCCTTCCTACGTATTAGATGAAATTCATCATCTAATGGGAAAAATGCTTTAACGTTATTGAAACTGGCTATATCTAGATTGCTACTAAGTGCATCTAGACTTGTTGCCATGAATCGGAACGTATCTAAGAATCTAATTTCAAGGTTTTTATCATGGGATGCAATATGAATATATTTTGAGAGTGAAATGTACAACTCCTTATTAAGGGGGAATACTTTTATATCACCTTCAACTTTATTTAATTCTCTAACGAATAAATGAGAGTCATATTTAGAAAAGTTGTGGAAAAATACAGGAACAAAAGGTGCAATTTGAAAATTAATGTTGCAGGCTGTATGCCCCAGTTAAATAGCAATGATCTCTAACTCGATCATTGCCTAAGGTTTTTTCATAGATGTGAAAAATGAGTGCATTTCTAAACCTAAACTCATCATCTGCGTTCATATTTATGAGCTTGATGGTGCTTAGGTAACAAATATAAATATCGTTTACATCTCTGATAAGAGACTTGACGAATTTTATACCTGCATCTACCCCAGTTTCTAAAACAAGATTATCTAACGTGGGGTTAAAACTAAAACTAAGACTTGCGTTTTCTTCCGATGGGAGTGTTGATTCTTCTCCATTTCCGTCACATACAATGGTCCGTTGACTGCATTGGACTGCTCATCGAAACCAAAAATATTGATGCTAATGTTTTGGTTTTGGGCTTCAACAAATTTTAATTGATCCAACGGCAGTGCGAAATCCAAATTGGAAAAATTGAGCGTAAGTGCTCCATCAATTTTGATTAAATCGCTCCCAATCGCATCAACTCTATATGCTGAGCATCGTGCAGGCTAGTTGTTTGCTGGTGCTTTAAGGGCTGATATTAATGCCCATTTAAAACAAAATTCATCAGCATTTTTAACATTAATGATCGCCTTCTTGTTCCTCAAAACTTTTGGTGTTTCAATAAAGCTTGAAACTTTGAGTGGAGTATATTTGCTAATATTTATCTCCAGTCTTAAGATTTGAGACAATGTCCGACCACTGTCCTTCTCTTGGAACTCATCCATTTTCACACAAATGATTGCTGAATGATCTTTGATGATATCTCCAAGATCCCTAGATGCTGTTAAGACACTCATATTAGACTGATGAGATTTAATTGTCATCAGCAATTCATCATCAGTGAATTTTATATACTCTGCAAAGAGTTCAATATTTATTTTGCAGGCTGTGTGAGTTATCAAAACATTTTGAATTAGTGGAAGCATTTCTTCAGCTGCTTCACTCAGAAACTCTGTTGGATCGACTACATTTTTGTGTTTATTCTCAAATGCGAATGTCGAAATCCGATTTTTGAATCCGCTCGAAATTAGTTTCACTTGAGTATTTATAGGTGTAAAAACGAGCATCTTGTGGGCATTGGAACGAAGATGTGCGCTCCACTTTGATGATGCAATTTCTATATTGCATGCGGTGCAGACCCTGGCGACGGAAGCGACGGAGTTGATGTTGTTGGTGGTGGTGATGGAGTTGATGTTGTTGGTGGTAGGTGGTGACGGAGTTGATGATGGAGCTGGTGTTGGTGGTGATGGGATTGAGAGTGATGCTGGTGGAGTTGGCGTTGGGATTGGTAATGATGTTGTTGTTGTTGAAGATGGAGTGGGTTGGATTGTTGGTGACGCTTGTATTAACCACATAAGTGGATTATTATTATAGATTATAGAAATTATAGAAATTATCACAATAGTTCGGGCGTCGCTGTCCTTGGGCCGAGTTATTCCGGGAGACATAGTTGAATCCCTCGATGGCGTTCACGTTGTTATTCTTATTATTGAACATTTTAATTGTTTGTTTGTTTTGTTTTTTTTTTGTTTTGTTTTACACTTTGAATACACAAGACACGAGTTGACGATTGTAGAGTTCGAAAACTACTAAGGTTTTTAGAAATCAGAATCCAAAATGTTAGATATGAAGCCCGCAGGTGCACAAGGCAGCGCATGCTATTATTTCAAATTATTGTGAAATTAACATAAGGAGGGTCACTCAAACAGGGGAGATCCAAACACACGAAGAAGGTACCAGCACGTGGCAAACGTACGTGCGAAGAACGTACTTGACAACAGTTTACATCAGTAATACTTTAATTATTGTGTGGGAAAACATTCAGGTGTGAGGTGTCGTATGAGTTCTATACATTGACAGAAAGTAAGAAAAGAGAAGCGAGCATTACCTTTCCACTGATCATTGCACCCACCCTCAAAAATCAAATCATGTACATGCACAACAGTGCGCCAGCTGCTAGCTGATCTTCCACTTGATTCTAAAACACAGGTTACAGGTTACACGTCTAGCACACAATATCCTCCTTAAAACCACAATCACGTACGCACACACAAGTGCTGCTAAGTGATCCTCCACCTGATTCTAGCACACAGGTTACAGGTTACATGCCTAGCACACAATATTCTCCTTAAAACCACAATCACGTACGCACACACAAGTGCTGCTGAGTGATCCTCCACCTCATGCCAACCCACAATAAAAAAGGGTCAGCCATAAATCTATACCCTTCGATCATAAATGTCTCATACGTGATCCAAAATCACACATTTTCCTAAAAAAAGTCACACACCTGTCACTCCCCCACCCAAAAGCAATAAATTAGCTCCAATAATGAAGCAATTAAAAATCAAAAAAGCAATAACCCGCTTCCTGTCATAGAATCCTCACATCCCTACTACTTACGTAATGCAAATTTATCTATTAAAGAGGCCACAGCCTCGTTAAATGGCGAAGTTGATTCACCATGATTCTCCTTACGGGATCTTATAAGTTCCATACTGGTAAAATCTCAGCGATAATCCTTGTATTGCTGTTGGATAGAAGCACAGACATCAGACCAGACAATCCGGTCGACTTGCTTATGGTATCTCCAATATAAGTCTCGTGCTTTCCCAGCAAACAACACATCCATATGCTTGCAAAAGCGATCCATCGAAATGTAAATTCCACTTCGGGATGATCTCGGCAGCTTTTCGATTGTACATTGAAAAGCTTGTAGGAGACGGAGTTGGATGTGTGGGCACAGCTTGAACTTGTCTTTCAATGGGAGTCGAGCGGGCACTTCCATTTAGGGATGTCACTATCCGGAACGAGTAGGACGATCTCTTCTTCTATTCACTGCAGTTCTCGCGAGAGCGGCTTCTGTGGATCTGGACTGTGGATCAATCCCTTTATGCGTATGCTCTTGGCCAACAGCCGAGGTAGAATGCGGATCTGGAATTTGACTCAAGGATTTTGCCAAATTTCAGGGTTGTTACCCTATGAGGAAAAGGGGCTGACGGAGGGGCCATTTGTTTTACTCTTAGCGACAATTTCCGGCTACTAATTTAATGCGCCGTTAAATGTTCTCTAACCATAGTTATGTTCTTTGGAGCAGACAATTATTCCCTCAATCTTGGTAAGAAAAGTATATCTCATGGACTATCAGTATTGGTATCCGTGCTGAGCCGAATTGTTTAAAGACAGTATTTTCAAACCCACGCATAGGAAATAACGCCTTCTTCAAAAACATAGAAAACAAACGAGCAACTATTGTGAGAGGTTCACACCCGTGACCGACGATGTTGTAAACGGTCACTATTTTGTTCATTTTATATGAATTCCAAGTCTGAATATCTAAGGCAGAATACTCAGTATCGTAGGTTCATATATAACAAGAATTATTCCTCCATATGCGGAAGCTAGACTAAGCAAATCAAAACTTCGTCAGCACCGGGAATACTTAGAAAATTGAAAAAAAAAATTTTGTTTAACTCAACTCAAGGGGATTGTGCAGCAACTTACAAGAACTCGCCCCATGAGTTGGGTGCTAAAACTTCCGTCGAGCACGTCACAACGCGTTTTGCAAGTTACTCATTACATTGCGGCATTTTAGTGGGGACCACTACCGATAACTCTGAAGTTTAAAGTCGTCTGGTGAGGCCAAAGTCTTTAAACTCTTTCCAGTCGTGCCAGAGCCTTGCCGTAGGGCCAGAGCTTTGCGATAGTTCCTCTACGTTGGGCAAAAAAACTATAATGTTCGTAACAAATCTCGTCGACCGTTCGAGCGTATATGCTGTCAAATTTGGTAGTCGGGTACGTCCGGTTGGCAAACGTTCTTTTTGGTTTTTTTTTTATCGGGAGAACGTTTATTTCTACTGAGGGACAAAGCGGGCGGAATCCTTTGGGTCGTAGCTCTTTCGGGATGGAATGGGTTGTTGCTTAGTCTCAGTAGGGACAACATAGTTTTAATTTTTTAAGATTCCATCTTCATCTAAACTACATGGGGAGACGATACTTCTCGAAGAGTTCGTTTGGATTCACAAATCCTACGAACGATTTATGGACTAGACCAATTCCTTTCTAGGGGGCTGTCATCTGTTCCGGGTGCCCTGAAGGGGGCGAGGTCTGAGGTGGTGGTCGACTCTTGCGTTCTATACCCTAACCCAACCATGATCATCGAAGCGCAGTTAGTCGATGATCCCCTATAAAAAAACTGGTCCTAACTCATTATACTACCATGCCTCCCAGGAACGTTACGATTTTAGCACTGCATGATTATTTTTCTTCGGGTTTATTCATTTTCATTCATCATCATTACAGGCACCTTGTGTTAGCCACATAATGGGAGTTATTTAATTAATAAAAAAGTGACTTACAGATTAATTAACAAGAAAAATTTAATTAAGTAAAAATTTAATTCCAAAAATTAATAATTTGAAATTTTAAATTTACAAAATTTTAACTTAAAAAATTAATTCCAAAAATATTTATAACATTTTAACAAAAAAAACTAATTAAATGAAAATTAACTTAACATTTTAATTTTAAAAAATTAATAATTAATTGAATTAATGGCAAAATCTAAGAAAATCATTAATAATTGAAATTAATACAAACTTCAAGTAAAACTATTAAACATTTAATTTTAATTATTCAAACAAATTATAGTACAAGTGGGCGAACCATCTTGTAATAAAACAGCTTTTTCGCGCTGCACACGCGTAAAAGAATGTTTATCTGGTTGTTGGATGTGTTGTAGAGGTACAGACTGTAGTTACTGGTAAACATTTTTTTTATGTATTTATTTTTATTTATTTATTTTCCATTTTTCTATTATACCTAACATAATATTTTTTTTTCTCTTTTGTTTGTGACCATTTTTACTACGAGGATACGGGCCAAGTAGGTCAATATACAATCTCTGAAATGATGGACACGTTGGGGTGTGCGTACCCATCAACCGACGTGAGCAAAAGTTGGGAGCTTTAGTTTCCTTGCAGGTGTCGAATGTATTCACGCACATCTTTAGCCAAGCCGGGCCAGAAAAGATAGCGACGCACTTTTTTAATACTCGCTTGCATACCCGCATAAGCAGACGTAGGACTGTCGTGTGCTTGTTTGAGAACACTATGTTTTAGTTGCTCCGGGAACCCATAATTTCAAGAGAGCTTATCGAGTGATTCATTGCCAACACAACGTTCTGTCCGAATATACAATACCACAATTTTCATATCCGGGAATTTCGACGAATTCTGGCAAAACTTGTCTATCAAAGACTGATAGCTATCAGAGAGAAAGGCATCTGACTCGAGGTCTACCATAGGGTTCATGTCCAAAGATGACACTTCGTTTTCACAAACGCGGGATAACGCATCAGGCACCAGATGGTCTTTTCCTTTACGATGTGCGATGGAGAATTTATATTGCTGTAGTCGAAATATCCAACGAGCTAGTCTGCCAGATACATTTTGCTGTCTCATGAGCCAAAGCAAACTGGAGTGGTCAGTCACTACCTCGAACTCTTGGAGTTCTAAATAGCATCTGAATTTCTCAATTGCTAGAATCACGGCTAGGCATTAGCGTTCCGTGACACTATAGTTACGTTGGGCTTGGCTTAATTTTTTGGACATGAATGCAATAGGCTTCTCCTCGTTTTCCTCGGACATTTGCACTAGCACGGCGCCTAAAAATTTTTTTTCCAAAATCGCTGGCATTCGTTACATATTGGTGCGGAGGTTAAAATCTGTTTTAATTCGGTCAAATCGGGCCTCGTTCCGCTTCGGTAGTCGGAGGTTACAAATCTGTCTTTAAATTGGTCGATCAGCCAATGGGACAAGTGCGGTCGGCGAAGTTCTTAAATAAATCTTCTATACCATCCACAAACTCCAAGAAATCCACGGACTTGCTTCAGATTCTTCGGTTGAGGCCAATTGCGAATACACGAAACTTTATCCGGGTCGGTATGTATACCGGTACTACCAATAACATAACCTAGGTAATTGATACTTGTTACGCAAAAGTGGCTTTTGGCAAGGTTTAGGGTTATTTTTGCTTTTCGAAACTGATCTGCGATTCTGACTAATATGGCAAGATGGGAAGAAAAATCTTCGGACACTATGCACAAATCATCTAAATAGCCAAAAACACAATGTCGAAGATCTGGCGGAATAATATCATCCATCAGACGACACATAGTAGAGGGAGCGTTACAAAGGCCAAAAGGCATGACTTTAAACTGGTAAAGTGGTCTACCAGGGATCGTAAATGCAGTTAACGGCTTTGATTCGGGGCTTATCTCAATTTGCCAGTACGCATCCTTTAAGTCGAGTTTTGAGATTAAATTTGCCTTGGGCAACCGGGAAAAGATGCCTTCTATACTGGGTAGCGGGTATGCATCCTTTTTGGTTGCCTCATTCAGTTTACGAGCATCTAGGCATAAGCGAACTTTGTTAGGTTTTACTACAAGACGCACGGGTGAACTCCAGGTACTCACCGAAGGTTCAATGACATCAAGTTGAATCATGCGGTCTATTTCGGCATAAAGTAACTTCTCCACGGCTGGACTCACTGGGTAGAATCTTTGTTTTACCGGCTTCGCATCTCCCACCTCAATATGATGCTGAATAAGCGTAGTTCGACCTAAACCTTCACTAGCATTTGGAAACAATAAATTAACGACCTCTAGCTGTTGAAACTGTTATGCGTTTAACGGATAGCTCGCAGTGTCTGCAGCTCGAACTTCGCACAGGTGTGTGACTTTATTTTAGGAAAATGTGTGATTTTGGATCACGTATGAGACATTTATGATCGTATGGTATAGATTTATGGCTGACCCTTTTTTTATTATGGGTTGGCATGAGGCGGAATATCACGTTTTGAAAGGGGAGTAATGGGAATGCATTCCTACCTCATATATGGTGGTGAATAAGCGTAGAATTCGACCTAAACCTTCACTAGCATTTGGAAACAATAAATTTACGACCTCTAGTTATTGAAACTGTTGGGCGTTTAACGGATAGCTCGCACTGTATGCAGCTCGAACTTCGTAGAATCTCCTTCAAGTGAACTAATAATATTTGGAGCGAGAGCAAAGTTCTACAAAAATCATGTCTTAGTATAAGGTTCTGCATGATCGAGGGAATTATATGAGCTCATAGATTTCTTAGCGGACTTATATGTCATCTCAAATGTTTAGAACTCCACTGATATTTGACTTTCTCCATGACACTTCAAAAGGTCTCAAACTCTCCGTACTTTGCAGCTTATATTAGCTTCTGTATCCAGCAGACCAATATCTGTATTATCCAGAAACCGAAACTTCTCATAGCAACGTAAATCTTGCTGATTACTAAAAACAGTTGAAATTTGTAATTTTCGGTTTGCTTTACATTCCTATAGAACTTCCTAACTCTAGCGTACGCTTATCATATTGGTGATCTATGGTGTGTTCAAAAAGTATCCCGAATTTTGTGTTTTTTCAGATATTATTTATTTATTCATGAATATCTATTTTGTCCCCTTCAAAGTAATCCCCATGAGATATTATACACTTGTGCCAACGGTTTTTCCAATCTTCGAAGCACTTCAAAAAATCTTTTTTTATCTTGTTCAGCTCCTCCTTCGATCCCGTCTTTATCTCGTCAAGCGTAGCGTAACGTCGTCCTTTCATGGGCCTCTTCAGTTTAGGGGAACAAGAAAAAGTCACAGGGAGCCAGATCTGGGGAATACGGTGGCTGCGGCATCATTAGTGTGTTGTTTTTGGCCAAAAAGTCGCGCACAAGCAACGATGTGTGAGCAGGGGCGTTATCGTGGTGCAAAAGCCAATTTTTGTTCTTCCACAAATCCGGGCGTTTCTGGCGGATTGCCTCGCGCAAATTGCGCATAACTTTCAGGTAATATTCCTTATTGACCGATCTACCCTGTGGCAAGAACTCATGATGCACCACGCCCCTGCAATCGAAGAAAACTGTCAGCAAAACTTTCGCATTCGACCGAACTTGGCGCGCTTTTTTCGGTCTTGGTTCGTGCGGCAGCTTCCATTGAGATGATTGAGCTTTGGTTTCCACGTCGTAACCATAAACCCACGATTCGTCACCAGTTATGACCCTCTGGAGCAAATTTGGGTCGTCGCGGACAGAGTCCAACATCTCATTAGCAATGTTCATGCGATGCTGTTTTTGGTCGCAATTGAGCAATTTTGGTACGAATTTCGCGGCGACCCGTCTCATGCCCAAATCATTGATAAAAATCGAATGGCATGAGCCAATCGATATGTCTAGCTCCTCAGCAACTTCTCTAACGGTGATTCGACGATTGGCCAATACCATTTTCTCCACTCCATTAATTTTTTCGTCTGTTGTTGAAGTGCTCGGGCGTCCGGCACGCTCTTCGTCGTTCACATCTTCTCGGCCTTCTGAGAACATTTTGTACCACCGATAAACGTTGCTTCGGTCCAAGGTAGCTTCTCCGTATGCCACCAATCAACATTCGGAATGCATCCGCGCACTTAATTTCGTTTTTCACACAAAATTTGATACAGGTTCTTTGATCCATTTTTTTGAATAGGTAAAAATCGAAGACGATCCAAAACACGTGCAAGCAAAGCAGCTGTCAACAATTAAGTGAACATTCAAAATGGCCGAGCTTATCGGCATAAGTGAGAGACATGAGTACCAACATAACGCTTTCTTAATTAATTATTATCATTGTTCATTTTAAATTCTATTTTTTTTTTTTTTTAGCATTGCCATATAGCTTCATGCTCAACTTCAACCTTCGAATGCTTTACTTATATTTAAGGCTTATATATATATATATGGAATACATTTTTTTAGATAACATGTATCACTTGGCGTATTTGCTGTGGATTAGTCTCCTTTTTTTTGTATATATGTATATTGTTTTCCTTATTTACTAAGTAGGTCATACATATCTAATTGTTTATGTACCTACATTATAGCTATTTCATTACTCACTCTACGTTTTCGTTTATTTAATTTTTGAAGTCGATGCGATCGTTGGGCCCAATGTTCGTCGACGCAGAGATGAAGCTGTTTAAAGAATTATTTACAACATTAGGAAACACATATATGTATATAATTTACATTTGACTATCCGTTTGATTTAATACCAGCCAGTGTATTGTTAAATATTAATGTATCACCTGCTATTACTCTTCTTTTTTATGACATATTTCTAAAATTATTCAACCATATTAATAATAAAAAAACTTCAATATTAATATTTCTTACTATTAATGATTTAGATACATTCAAAGTAATTTAGGGCATTTCGCCAATTACGGGTTGCGCTTGTTTAAATACGCTGAATTTTATTAGCAAGGGACCTGTTCAAACTTTATGGTCTGGTCATCCACGCTTTTACAAAACACAAAAGCTGATAAGCACTTTAGCTCAAAAAAATCACTTGTGTTTGTAAGTAGGTGCGTGCACCACACAGCGGACTTATTATTCACGTCTTCATTGATTAACTTTTTAAGGTAATCTGGCACTAGCTGATAATAAATTCGGAATTACTTGATTTCAATATAGCGAATATGCGCTAAGTCGGGATCCGTGGGATGAAGTTGTCCTCTTGGATTAAGCACACTTCCTCACTTCCGTCCCGCTGACTAGCGACCCTTCTAATGTCGATGCAATGAAGTAAGGTTGACTAGTTACAACCTCGTCGGGGTGAACCACTCCCGCGGTGTTAATTATGAAGGCGTGCAGCTGGCTGAAACTGGTGGCAGGATCTGGTCCATACTCTTTGCCCAAGAATGGCCTATAAAGGTTAAAATTGGTTCGAATATTTTCTTTCACCAATTTCAGCACATACCTTTTTATTATCCACCGCACTTTCACAATAATATATCTATTTGTGATGCACTTTCACTTTTGAAGTTACCATCACGTGTTTTTACACAATGTTTTCTATACTGGTCGATTCGCAAAATACACGACTTCTTTGTTTCAATAACCTTGAGAGTTTGACCGCAACAAGACCTCGCTTGAACCTTACGCTTATTGCAAAGCTTTTTGCTGAGCGCTTCTTGAGTGAGCGATTTCGTGCTGCGTTTTGAGTGGTTCTATCTCGTCGGTTATCTGCCTATCTTTTCGTTTGAACGGCCGTCTAATCAACAACGACTAATTTAGAGTGGACCAAAATTGTACAAAAAAATATCACTATTAAATGACTACTACACCCCCACCGCCACAGATAATGAAACGAGACTTACTCGTAGAAATATTAGCTGGAACAATATTGTCGCTACGAGCTAATTTTTATATTGTATGTCTTTCAAATGGTAAACTCCGAGATTCTTTCCTTTATCGTCTACTAACTCATAATAATATGAACTACGTTTCTTATGGATTTTGGCTGGGATGAACACAGGTGCTAATTTAGAATTAAACTTTTGATGGCATTACTCTGAGCGAAGTTTCGGCATACACTGAATTTCCGACTTTAAATTGAATTTCGCGACTACGCAGATTGTATCTTCGCGCGTTCGCTTCGTGAGCCTTGTTTACATTTTCTTTTGCTTTTTGTCTCATAAGTGGTAATTTATCTGTATAGTCTACTCTGGTATCATCGCTTACCAAATTTAACTTCCTTAATAGACCATAATCTTTCCCATTTAAAATAATATTCTGACCGAATGACAGGAAATAAGGAGAGTATCCAGTACTTCTATGTAGCGTAGCTCTTAACGCTCCACTGATGGCATTTAAATTTGTGTCCCAGTTAGTATGTTCTTTACCAACATAAGCACGAATTGCGGCTATGACTGATCGGTTCAATCCTCACTAGCATTAGCTTGTGGCGAATATATGGCTGTGCACATTTGTGTTATACCAAAGCTAGTAAGGAATGATTGAAAAATACTGGATTTAAATTGTGACCCATTATCTGTCAGGATAACTTCTGGTACTCCAAAAGTGTAAAAGAGTGATCCTTCAAGATAATCACAAATTTTCGG
Source organism: Drosophila paucipuncta (assembly GCA_035043875.1). Taxonomy (NCBI): domain Eukaryota; kingdom Metazoa; phylum Arthropoda; class Insecta; order Diptera; family Drosophilidae; genus Drosophila; species Drosophila paucipuncta. The sequence goes on along the minus strand of JAWNMP010000121.1, from coordinate 9,245 downwards.
TGCCGTGAATTTCTTCAGCGGACACAGGAAATGAAACTTACTAAAGTGGTCCACAATTATGAGTAGCCCAATATTACCGGTTTTTGTACGAGGATAGGGTCCTAACAGATCGATATATAACTTCTGAAATGGTCTATCAGAGGTGAATGGCTTTCCCATTGGAGGTTTCAGAACTATATTTGGACTTTTAGTAGTGCGACATATTTCACATTCCGATATATATGTTCTTATATGACTGACCATACGTGGGCAGAACAAGTATCTTTTTAATTTTTCAACCGTCTTACTCATCCCACAATGCGCTGAGATTTGTGCGTCATGAGCTTGATATAAAACATCGGTAATTAGTCCTGATGGAACCCAGAGTTTCCAACTTAAGTCTTCTTGTGCTTTATCCTCACTGGCAAACTCGGTTCTTTTATAAACATAATTATCAATTACTTTCAAGTCTGGTAACTTGGAACGATTTAAATTAATGTTTTCAATTAGACTCAAATACTCTGGTGATTTAAAATGTTCTGAGTCTAAATCTATTATTGGTCCAATGCCAAGAACTTCATCATTTGTTGGGTCATTCTGACGAGATAAGGTATCTGCCACAACGTTCTGGGATCCTTTTCTATGCACGATTGTGAAAGTGAAACTCCTTAATTTCATTGACCATCTCGCTAATCTTCCAGATAAATCTTTTTGACGCATCAGCCATTGTAATGCTGCATGGTCTGTAATAACCACGAATTCCTGTCCCTCAATGTAGGAACGAAACTTCTTAATACCCTTGATAACAGCAAAACATTCCAATTCAGTAACTGAATAGTTACGTTGGGCCTTATTTAATTTTTCAGACATGTAGGCAATTGGTAATTCCGTGTTGTCTCTCTCTTGAGCTAATACGCAACCGATACCATACATGCTTGCGTCACAAAGCAAAATAAATGGTTTTGAGAAATCGGATGTTATTAATATTGGCGAATTCGTTAAACAAGATTTTAAAGTTTCAAAAGACTGTTGAGCATTCTATTCCACTCTACCTTTTTCTTGGTTAACAACTCTGGTAATCAAAAGTAAAAGCGTAGTTTTCCACAAATCGGCACCAGATAATCTGGCGTATTCTTGTCTGGGCTGCTTGTTCTTATTTGACCCTCCCCGATGATAAAGCCAAGGTATGTAATTTCTGTCATGCAAAAGTTCGATTTACTAATGTTTATGGTAAGATTAGCTTTTCGTAAGCTTAAAGCTATTTCTTGCAACAAAATTAAATGAGAATCGAAATCATCTGACAAAACTAATAAATCATCTAAATAAACGAATACACGAGTTCGTAGATGAGCTGGGATAACTCGATCCATTAAGCGACATAAAGTTTGGGCAGCATTACAAAGACCGAACGGCATCATTTTATATTGGTATAACGGTCTGTTTAGGATTGTAAATGCCGTGTATTGACTTGATTGCTCGTCTAAAGGAATTTCCCAATAGGCGTGTTTCATATCCAAGCCAGTGATAAATCGAGCGGGCGGTAAACGGCTCAGAATGCCATCAATGTGCGGCAAGGGATATGCATCACGCTTAGTCACTTTATTAATGTCTCTAGAATCAAGACACAATCTGTATTTGTCTCCTTTCTTCACTAACACACAATTACTGCTCCAGGGACTTGTCGACTCTTCAATGACGTCAAGTGAAAGCATATTGTCTACTTCGGCAAACATTATTTTTTCAATAGCTGGCGATACAGGCCAATGTCATTGCTTAACTGGAGTAGCTGATCCCACGTCTATTGGATGTGATGTTAAACTGGTTCGACCTAATCCCTCAGTACTGAATGATGGGAACATATTTATTACCTTGTCCAGACGTTTTCTTTCTTCTAGAGATAAGCATGAAACTTTGGTCTCCGAGTTGTTTGAAGATCCAACATCTAACTCTGATACTTCTGCCGAGAGGGTGATCTTATTTAAAAGTCCGAATTTCTCCCAGAGGTCTATACCAAGGTAAACATATTGTTTAAGTTCTGGTATGATAAATAATTCAAGGTCAGCAGCGCAGTTTCGATAGCTTATATTTGTTTTAAGCTTAGCTATTATCCTACTAATGGTTCCGTTCGCTGTTCGAATTGTTCCTGCACACTTCGTGGATTTGCTGTGCGTCACTAATTCTTTTGCAGCGTTTCCCCCAATACAACTTATCGTGGCTCCCGAATCTAATAATGCGATATATTCCTGGGCTTCGATTGTCACGTTTGTTAATAATCTATTTTCCGAGTTGAGAAAAATAGCACAAATAAATTTTTTCCGGTTATGCTTAACGACTTTCCAAAACTCTCTTAAGCGCTTTGTCGAGCGTTTCGGCTTCACTATAAATATAAAATTATCTATCTCATTAAATATTTGTTTACGGGTAAGTCTATAATTTTCTAATCTTTTGTGTAAAGGAATAAGTGAAAAATGAGTTGGTTCTATGGATTTATCTACTGGTGAGCTTTGCTCTTGATGTAATGAGTTTTTGTCATCTATACTACGTATACCAGTTTTTATCGAATTTGTTAAAACAATAGCTCTTAAGGAAGTGTCTGTTTGTTGTTGTATGACACATCCCTCTGTCGGTTTCCCGAAGAATTACATTTGCCACATTGGGGCTTGTAGGTATCTTTCGCACCGCATCCATAGCAAAAGATTTTCTGGCTAGTCATCGAATTTATGTCCTGTTTTATCACAATTCCAGCAAATTGGAATTGTTTGTATGAAGCGATGTTGAATTTGTGAAATTCCGTTCTGTTCTGAGTTGACCTCAGGTAGTCCCTGACTATCGTAGTTGATCTGATAATTCAGTGACGAATGAACGTATAGTGCTTGGTTTTACCGATTTAATGTCGTTATAAAATTGTTCATGTCGTCGGATCTCCATCCTAAGCTGTGATCTATTACGGATGTTCAGGTGGAGTAGTTCATGATGAACACTTGGCTTAGCATTTCGAATTAGCAATTCTACTAACTCATACTCAGCTATACCGTTCATGCGCCTATCGGTGAGATCTTCTATGCACTTTGTAGTCATCGAACATCTCAGTTTCGCCTTGACGGCGGTTTTTCATCTTATCCCATATGTCATAATCAGTCTCTATATCTTCGAATATTTTCCGGAATTCTCCATAAAAATGATCCCAAGTGAATTCTGAGTATGTGCGGTGAAATATCCAGTACCAATCGTTCGCCTTACCACTTAATAGTAGATAGAGGTGATCGCAGAGAAGTTTGAGATCATTGTTAAGGTTCTGTCTGGTAAGTGCCTGGATACGATAAATAAACTCTTCAGTTCTCATACCGTTTTTTGAACCATCGAATTTAATGCGCCAATTTTGCATTATATTTAAAACTTTTTCAGGTGCTATTTGTGAGCTAGCGCTGCTACGCGGTTACACTATTTCCTGAAAGGTTAAGTAACAACTCGGATCGGTTCAGGTCTGGTTGTTCATTCCCTACGTTATGAGTTTGTGCTGTAGCATTTAAATTTGGAGCTGTTGTTCGCTCGGACTTCCCTAGGTGAAGCAAGGTTAACTGTCTTTGGATAGATGTTTCAATCGTTTTAGTTAACATTGAAGTGATGTTTTCTAACAATTGCGATTGTTGGAGCGTTACTGCGGACTGTACATAATTGGCCATCTCGACTTGGGTATTCAAGGAAAGATTACTGCCGTTACCGGGATCAGCTAAATTACGGTCTGAAGTCGTTCTTTGTGTAGATCTAGTTGATATACCTCGTCTGGGAGTCGCTCCTCGATTCTTATTCGAATTCTGCTGTCTTCTTGTCGGCTTCTTATGAAAGTCATTAGGGTCTTGAGATTCACTTGCGCTGGGTTGTAACGATCTCTCTTGCTGCAATTCAGCGAATAGGGTATTATTGGAAAATGTCAACGCTATAGCAGCGCAGTCTGTCGAACATGTCGGACAGTTGGAAACCTTCCTAATGTGTTCTAAAATGCAAAGTTTGTGAAATTTGTGTTTACATGGGGTGTTTGCTATAAGTTCTATTTCGTTTAAAACTTCGTTGCAAATGCCGCAAAAAGGGTCAGCTGTTCGTAAAGCAACTGTAATATCTTCTTGGCTACGTCTTACAGCATGTTGATTTAGAAGATATAAATAATATAATAACGTATTGATATTAAAGAACAAAAAAAATGTATAAATGATTAAATCGTAATAATTGCGATACCTATTTTTGATTATTATAATGTCTGTCTTTCTCACATGCTAAAATTTTTACAACATTTTTTTAAAAACTAGGCCTCAGTTAGTTTATCTATTTTGTTAAAATATATCTATTGCCGATTTGATTTTGGTATTTGAATTATTAGACGATAATAGCAACAGCGCAGATATATCGTAATTCTAAATAATTCAAAATACTTTATTTGTAAATGTTGGCTTATCCTGGTCAATCAATGCCATTGTACAGAATTGAAATCGAAATATCCAAAACAAATCCTCTATACGTGTAATCAAAGATATTTTATCACGTAGTCACTATAAATACGCAGTTCATTACTATGAGTCTGTTTTGGTCAACCAATCCAACTGGAGAATTGTAGTTGCGAAATCCTAAAACAGATTCAAGTCGTGAATCGGTATGTCATGACTTATGAAAATTGGGAAACAAAAATTGAAGTTAGTTATTTGGTTGGATCAATGGATGAGCTGGGGAACCAAGTAAAATTTCTAATTATTTTCTAAAGATATCCAACTCTAAAAGTATTACTCTATTAATGTGGTCTAGAATCTACTAGTAAGCTGCTCGGGCCCCTCATGTTGGGCCAAAATGTGTAGTAGTACCAGGGTATTATTTCTCTTTGTATAAGCTATTTTCTTTAGGATAACTTATTTGGTCTTACTAATGATTGGCTGATGAACTTGCCAATTTAAGTGACCGGTGTATTGTTGAGCTTGAATGTGCGCACTCTCGCTATGCTCGATGACTAGCTAAAAACAAATAACCACTTGGGTTATGAAATTAAATTATCAATTTATGGGAGACGCCGACACGTCCTATAACTATACCGAGACACTAGTCCTATTAGAGGGAACATAGATGACAGTTGTCACTCTTCTTTACCCACCCTACCATGATAATCAAGAATTTTGATACATTATCCCTTGGACGGACTCTTAAAATCCTACCACATCCTGTAAAAACCTAGCATGGATACTCGACAGACGAATACTACTCTTTAACTCCTCATTTTAAATTGCTTGCAAATTCATGTATTCTCTCTTAACTTAATTTGGTATGTTGTGAACATTACTCTTAATTCTATTTTCTATTATCTAATTGAGTTATAATCTATGAGTACATTTTCTCTTTTTTTCTTAATTAATTATTATCATTGTTCATTTTTAATTCTATTTTTTTGTTTTTTTTTTAGCATTGCTATTGTAGCTTCATGCTCAACTTCAACCTTCGAATGCTTTACTTATATTTAAGGCTTATACGAGGTGTGTTCAAAAAGTATCGCGAATTTTGTGTTTTTTCAGAAATTATTTATTTATTCATGAATATATATTTTTTCCCCTTCAAAGTAATCCCCATGAGATATTATACACTTGTGCCAACGGTTTTTCCAATCTTCGAAGCTCTTCAAAAAATCTTTTTTTATCTTGTGCAGCTCCTCCTTCGATCCCGTCTTTATCTCGTCAAGCGTAGCGTAACGTCGTCCTTTCATGAGCCTCTTCAGATTGGGGAACAAGAAAAAGTCACAGGGGGCCAGATCTGGGGAATACGGTGGCTGCGGCATCATTAGTGTGTTGTTTTTGGCCAAAAAGTCGCGCACAAGCAACGATGTGTGAGCAGGGGCGTTATCGTGGTGCAAAAGCCAATTTTTGTTCTTCCACAAATCCGGGCGTTTCTGGCGGATTGCTTCGCGCAAATTGCGCATAACTTGCAGGTAATATTCCTTATTGACCGTTCTACCCTGTGGCAAGAACTCATGATGCACCACGCCCCTGCAATCGAAGAAAACTGTCAGCAAAACTTTCACATTCGACCGAACTTGGCGCGCTTTTTTCGGTCTTGGTTCGTGCGGCAGCTTCCATTGAGATGATTGAGCTTTGGTTTCCACGTCGTAACCATAAACCCACGATTCGTCACCAGTTATGACCCTCTGGAGCAAATTTGGGTCGTCGCGGACAGAGTCCAACATCTCATTAGCAATGTTCATGCGATGCTGTTTTTGGTCGCAATTGAGCAATTTTGGTACGAATTTCGCGGCGACCCGTCTCATGCCCAAATCATTGATAAAAATCGAATGGCATGAGCCAATCGATATGTCTAGCTCCTCAGCAACTTCTCTAACGGTGATTCGACGATTGGCCAATACCATTTTCTCCACTCCATTAATTTTTTCGTCTGTTGTTGAAGTGCTCGGGCGTCCGGCACGCTCTTCGTCGTTCACATCTTCTCGGCCTTCTGAGAACATTTTGTACCACCGATAAACGTTGCTTCGGTCCAAGGTAGCTTCTCCGTATGCCACAATCAACATTCGGAATGCATCCGCGCACTTAATTTCGTTTTTCACACAAAATTTGATACAGGTTCTTTGATCCATTTTTTTGAATAGGTAAAAATCGAAGACGATCCAAAACACGTGCAAGCAAAGCAGCTGTCAACAATTAAGTGAACATTCAAAATGGCCGAGCTTATCGGCATAAGTGAGAGACATGAGTACCAACATAACGCTACAAAAAATCGAAATTCGATTATACGTAACACGCGAAAATTTTTTTTTAGCATTGCATTGTAGCTTCATGCTCAACTTCAACCTTCGAATGCTTTACTTATATTTAGGGCTTATACTCGTATGTTGTGAACACTACTCTAAATTCTATTTTCTATTATCTAATTGAGTTATAATCTATGAGTACATTTTCTCTTTTTTTCTTAATTAATTATTATCATTGTTCATTTTAAATTCTATTTTTTTTGTTTTTTTAGCATTGCCATGTAGCTTCATGCTCAACTTCAATCTTCGAATGCTTTACTTATATTTAAGGCTTATATATATATATATATGGAATACATTTTTTTAGATAACATGTATCACTTTGTGTATTTGCTGTGGATTAGTCTCCTTTTTTTGTATATAAGTATATTCTTTTCCTTATTTACTAAGTAGGTCATACATATCTAATTGGTTAAGTACCTACATTATAGCTATTTCATTACTCACTCCACGTTTTCGTTTATTTAATTTTTGAAGTCGATGCGATCGTTGGGCCCAATGTTCGTCGACGCAGAGATGAAGCTGTTTAAAGAATTATTTACAACATTAGGAAACACATATATGTATATAATTTACATTTGACTATCCGTTTGATTTAATACCAGCCAGTGTATTGTTAAATATTAATGTATCACCTACTATTACTCTTTTTTTTAATGACATATTTCTAAAATTATTCAACCATATTAATAATAAAAAAACTTCAATATTAATATTTCTTACTATTAATGATTTGGATACATTCAAAGTAATTTAGGGCATTTCGCCAATTACGGGTTGCGCTTGTTTAAATACGCTGAATTTTATTAGCAAGGGACCTGTTCAAACTTTATGGTCTGGTCATCCACGCTTTTACAAAACACAAAAGCTGATAAGCACTTTAGCTCAAAAAAATCACTTGTGTTTGTAAGTAGGTGCGTGCACCACACAGCGGACTTATTATTCACGTCTTCATTGATTAACTTTTAAGTAATCTGGCACTAGCTGATAATAAATTCGGAATTACTTGATTTCAATATAGCGAATATGCGCTAAGTCGGGATCCGTGGGATGAAGTTGTCCTCTTGGATTAAGCACACTTCCTCACTTCCGTCCCGCTGACTAGCGACCCTTCTAATGTCGATGCAATGAAGTAAGGTTGACTAGTTACAACCTCGTCGGGGTGAACCACTCCCGCGGGGTTAATTATGAAGGCGTGCAGCTGGCTGAAACTGATGGCAGGACTGGTCCATACTCTTTGCCCAAGAATGGCCTATAAAGGTTAAAATTGGTTCGAATATTTTCTTTCACCAATTTCAGCACATACATTTTTATTATCCACCGCACTTTCACAATAATGTATCTATTTGTGATGCACTTTAACTTTTGAAGTTACCATTACGTGTTTTTACACAATGTTTTCTATACTGGTCGATTCGCAAAATACACGACTTCTTTGTTTCAATAACCTTGAGAGTTTGACCGCAACAAGACCTCGCTTGAACCTTACGCTTATTGCAAAGCTTTTGCTGAGCGCTTCTTGAGTGAGCGATTTCCTGCTGCGTTTTGAGTGGTTCTCTTCTCGTCGGTTATCTGCCTATCTTTTCGTTTGAACGGCCGTCTAATCAACTGCGACTAATTTAGTGTGGACCAAAATTGTACAAAAAAAATATCACTATTAAAATGACTCCTACACCCCCACCGCCACAGATAATGAAACGAGACTTACTCGTAGAAATATTAGCTGGAACAATATTGTCGCTACGAGCTAATTTTTATATTGTATGTCTTTCAAATGGTAAACTCCGAGATTCTTTCCTTTATCGTCTACTAACTCATAATAATATGAACTACGTTTCTTATGGATTTTGGCTGGGATGAGCAAAGGTGCTAATTTACAATTTAACTTTTTGATGGCATTACTCTGAGCGAAGTTTCGGCATACACTGAATTTCCGACTTTAAATTGAATTTCGCGACTACGCAGATTATATCTTCGCGCGTTCGCTTCGTGAGCCTTGTTTACATTTTCTTTTGCTTTTTGTCTCATAAGGTGGTAATTTATCTGTATAGTCTACTCTGGTATCATCGCTTACCAAATTTAACTTCCTTAATAGACCATAATCTTTCCCATTTAAAATCATATTCTGACCGAATGACAGGAAATAAGGAGAGTATCCAGTACTTCTATGTAGCGTAGCTCTTAACGCTCCACTGATGCCATTTAAATTTGTGTCCCAGTTAGTATGTTCTTTACCAACATAATCACGAATTGCGGCTATGACTAATCGGTTCAATCCCCCACTAGCATTAGCTTGTGGCGAATATATGGCTGTGCACATTTGTGTTATACCAAAGCTAGTAAGGAATGATTGAAAAATACTGGATTTAAATTGTGATAACTTCTGGTACTCCAAAAGTGTAAAAGAGTGATCCTTCAAGATAATCACAAATTTTCGGTGCCGTGAATTTCTTCAGCGGACACAGGAAATGAA